>CM070503.1:50981822-51481822 GCA_036346375.1 Guadua angustifolia
CACAAGACACTTGATAATCTTTACCTGCACATAATTGAAAAAAGATGAAAAATATGCATATAGATGGAAAATACATGCTACAGCCCCCACCCCAACAATCCAACACACACACACACAAAAAGAATGGTATGTGTGCAAACATCATGAATCATGATTAATTAGAAACAAAAGAGTGTATTTCTGTGGTACCAAAAAAACACTGTAAGTAATTAACATTAACTATATTCCAAAGTTTTGAATAAATTGCATGTTGTCAATAGGTCAAGTGGTCAACATATCTTAAGAGTCATAACTTTCCGCAATATATCTTGCGAGGGATGACAGAAAGATATATCATAAACAAAAAATCCACAACCTTGTAGGCATATTTGGTTAGCTAGATGAAGGGCCACCAGGTTTTGCAAAATGAGATGAATGGATATATGCAGCGGCCTATCACAGGGGCTTGGGCCAGGCTTGTTACAATTGCAAACTTCTTGCCCATGAGCAAACCCAAATCAACACAGTACGTGAGGAAAGCTGGTTCACCCCACCATCTCCAACTAACTTTTCTCAGACTCCCCCAATAGGTTGATGATAGTATTGTTGCCTGCATCACATTAGGTGGCAACAACAAAGAACATTTGTCTTTCCCAATGGATAAAACAATGAATACCATTCTTGCCAACAGTGGTGTCACCTCTTGACTTTATACTACCATTAAAATAAAGGAGTTTAAAGCATACTAATGGCTTACTATATACCGAACCTCAAATACCACCCTATCAGACATAGACAATACATGGGGCAGCACAAGAAATTTGATAATTACGGAAATGACAAAAAAAAAGGAAACAGTAAATAGCTCACAAAGTTAACAGAACAAAAAAATAACTTTCAAGAGCCACAATGATAAAATTACTTCAGCAGATATCATCGACATTCACAAATAAATGAGGTGTTTAGTTTGAAGATGGGTGGTCTAGGATCACCGGAACCTAGCCTTCTTGTTTGTTCTAAGGAATGATAATAGTTAGTCTGTCACTGTGCAATTCCTTATAAATTACAGTGCCAATATAAAATGAAGAATAGGGTCACACAACAGGCCCACAGCCACAAATATCATAGGGTGACTCCTTGATGGACTAACCCATCCTAGGATGAGGGCATTCCTCAAACCAAACAAGATCAAATTCTATCTGAAAACTTGCTCTAGGAAGAAACAAAGCAACAACATTATCAACTAGAGACTACAGACTACAGAGCACTAGAGTAATAATACATAAAAAAAATACATAACTATAGGGTGAAAAGAAATGAATAGCAAGTTAGCAACCAGACAACAAATACAGCAAAATGAAAAATATTTTTGGTACCAAGCCTAAATTCTAGTGGATGAAAGCCGGGTGGGAGTAAATAGAAAACTAGAGTTGTGGCGGCAGACCCTAGAGTCGAAAGGTTTTAGACTTAGCAGGACTAAAACCGAGTATATAAGATGTGACTTTGGTACTACTAGACATGAGGAGGGAGATGTGAGTTTGGAAGGTCAGGTAATACCCAAGAAGGATACCTTTCGATACTTGGGATCAATACTATAGAGAGATGGGGATATTGATGAAGATGTTAGCCATAGAATTAAAGCGGAATGGATGAAATGGCGTCAAGCATCTGGTGTTCTCTGTGACAAGAGGGTACCACAGAAGTTAAAAGGCAAGTTCTATAAGACGACTATTAGACCTACGATGTTGTATGGTGCAGAATGTTGGCCTACTAAAAGGCGGCATGTTCAGCAATTAAGTGTCACAGAAATGCGTATGCTACGTTAGATTTGTGGTCATACAAGAATGGACCGAGTTCGAAATGACAAGATACGTGATCGGCTAGGGATAGCTCCAATTGAAAAAAAGCTTGTACAACACCGGTTGAGATGGTTTGAACATGTACAACGGAGACCTCTGGAGGCACCAGTGCATAGCGGCATCATAAGACGCGACAATAATGTAAAGAGAGGTACGGGCCGACCAAACTTGACTTGGGAGGAGGTAATCAAAAAGGATTTAAAAGGATGGAATATATCGAAAGAGTTGGCTTTGGATAGAAGTGCGTGAAAAGCAGCTATCCACGTGCCTGAACCTTGATTAGGCTTTATGCCACGTTTTGGTATAGTTTTAGGCTTTGTTCTACCTCCTCATCTCTCTATTTCTCCCTTTGTTAGCGGATCGTTTTGGGTTTCAACTCTAGCCTACCCCAACTTGCTTGGGACTAAAAGGCTTTGTTGTTGTTGTTGGTACCAAGCCTAAATTCATCACTATATCAAGCATACACCACATCAATGTTCAATCATACAAGAAAAACATTAAGATTAGTGTAAAAGAACAAAGAATAACAATTTGCAACAGCAGAACACTTCAAACTAAAAAATCAAACATACCTCTGCCTGAATATACTGTACTTCTCTGACACGAAATTCAGCATTCTCACTCTTCTCCTCATGTTCCAATGCATCCCTAACTGTAAAAGCCCAAGTATCCTTTAATTCTCCACTGTTACTAAAAGCAGTGACATCAATATCCCCATCAGGTAAGTAAGTCTTGAGCGGGACTGAACCAAAAGTAAAAACCTAGAAAGAGAGAGAATATATTATATAATGAAAATATAAATCTACTATCAAATTATTTTGAACGCAGAAGAGCAGAATAAATATAGATATCATAAAAGAAACTAAACAAATATTTCCATTTGATTGTTTGACACTAGTAGCTCCCAACTGGACAAGGTTCAGAAGTCATTCAATGGGGGTGTATTCGGGCACCTATAGCTATTGAGCTGTCAAGTAAGCATTGCTCATATGTGCTGCTAACGCATGCCAGCTATATATATTGTCTTTTGGTTAAAGTCATTTCCAAAGAGTCATCCACGCATCACAAAATTTTGCATGGTAGTCTGTTTCCCTTTGTGTTGGAAATAACTGACCATTATAGAGAAGAGATCAGATGATGTAGATTTCGAATATTTTTCTCATACATTAATTGCTCCCATGGTTCGTTCATCCTCATCTTTTCCAAATATTTTGTATGGTTTTTGGGAAGTTGTCCATTATGGACATCATTCTCATGGCTTTTACAAAGGCTATTAATATGATATCTCAACAATATAAAAGGTTGATCACATTAATTAGCTATAGCAGAGTTTTTTGCCCACCTGAAACGTTAAAAATGTTTTCTGTGAGTAAAATTGGGATCCTATAATATATATGTGCACCTAATGACTACTAAGTGGCCTATAACTGGAGCATCATATCAAAGGTGTCCACAAACTAATCTGAAGGATGATTTAAAATAAAAAACAATATGATAGAAAACATGTTATTTACAACTAGAGCCATTCGAATAAAAACATCTTAGTTCTACAAAACCAAAGGAACTCCTCCGCAATGGCTAACTTTTAACTATTCACACTCACAACCACAACCAGAATTTCAGATATCATTATGTGCATATTACCGATAT
This sequence comes from Guadua angustifolia, assembly GCA_036346375.1. Lineage (NCBI taxonomy): Eukaryota > Viridiplantae > Streptophyta > Magnoliopsida > Poales > Poaceae > Guadua > Guadua angustifolia. The sequence goes on from CM070503.1 coordinate 50,985,311, forward strand.
TTCAGCAAGTTTTTTCCAAATAGCTGGAGTGTTGTATAAATAACTATCTTCTCACGAAAGATAGCATATTCTTTTCCACAAAAATGAAGATGCAGCAATAGGTGATACAAATTCTAATAAGTGAATTGTAAATTTCCAACAGCAGAAAGCATCAGATTGAGGCAACAGGATAAGCTTGAACAAAAAGTTGGTTATATGCAACAAAAAAAGTTGGCAGTACTAAGGATCTAATCCTACAAAATATTTTTTAACATCACCATTTATCTCTCATTTTCTCTCTATCAAGAACTAACGATATATTCACAGGTAACATAAGTGCATGCTAAATAGGAAGCAGTAAAACTAAAAACAGAAAACAGAAGTGGAACCTACTATTAATCCTATGTTTCACTAAAAAGCACCCCGGTTTAAAAACAAGAATCACAAAGTGGTAATCCATGATTTTCCTTTTCCTGTTCCCTCCAAAGCAAACCTCACCTTCATGAACAGAAACAGAGAATTACCGGCCCACTTTTCTACTCCAACTTCATTTTTTCCAATTCTATAAAAGTCTCCATGCTTCAACGACTTATAATGTGGCATGAAACCAATCCGCACACAAAAAAAAGGCCCCTTCGTTCTTACAAATGCACACAATTAGCACTGCAATACATACAAATCGTACTACTGCAGCACTGCCTCAACCGTGTGAAGCACGGCCAAGCTCACTTTCCCGTTCCCCCGCCTAGCGCTACCTCCGTAGCTACTGAAATGGCCCGGCGGGCCGCGACTGCGCTTATACCTGACATGAGAGGCATCCCATGATGAGCCGCTGCACGTAGTCGGCGACGGAATTGCGGCGCGCCTCAGACGCCGGGGTGGGCTGGATGCGCGCGATCAGCTCGGCGGTGCGCTCCTCCGCGACGACCCACCGCTCGGCGTCCAGCCGCCGCGTCACCCTCGCCACCACATTGGGCAGCAACCCATTCGGCACCATCCCTCCGCCGGCCGAGAACCTAGCACCCGAATCCAAACCAGCAGCCGACCAAAAACCCTAGCGGGGAAGGGAATCGAAAACCCTAGGCGGCGGCTAAGGGAGCAAGGGAGGAGGTCAGGAGTGCTGAATGCGGGGGCGGATAGGGGTAGGAGTATTCGGTGACAATCGCCGGAGAAGGAGGAGGCGGAGGTGGGGTAGGAGGAAGAGGAGGCGGCGAGGGGATCGAGGAGGATGGGATGGGGAGAATGGAGAAGGGGGCTGAGACTTGCGAGGGACGTAGGGGAAGAGAAGCGCGGTACAATTACAGGGAGGGGAGTAACGTCTCGGTGTGGCGTTTGGTGCGCAGCTTGCTGCCTCCTGGGTCCTGGCCACGCTTGAATTCTTTTCCATTTTTCCCCCACTTTCCAGGGTTTCGTCCTTGTCTTTCGTTTTCCGTTTTTATTTGGTTTTTTTCTTCTCACTTGAAAATGAGATACTTGATGACTTGTAGTTTGTGTAAGGCTTTTGATTCTTTTCTTCTATTGGTATTATACCATACTTGCACGGAGGATTAATGGCGGAACAACAATTTTTGCCACAGAGTCAAAATAGGGGAGAAAGATAAAATACAACGGCATTTACTCGCCTTTTGTGTTAAGCGATAATATTTCCTCGTTTTGAATTTTCAATCATTTTTTGACATTTTGGGTACTGTCACACATATGTCTAATCGCATAAGAGCAAAAGAAGGCTTGAAATTTTTCATATCCCCTTTATAAGGAATTGTGGTGAATTGTCGTAGTTTCTATAGAATCTTGGCACATACAACATATTTCAAAATGATGGAGAGGAGTAATTATTTTGTGTTCCTCAATGCATGCTGAGCAACACTAGTTTGAATGCTTTTCTCTTTTCTTTTAAATTTGTACTTCAAATCTATTCCCCTTTTCTCGGAGAAGAAGTTAAGATGCCTTTATTCCTTACCACTCTGTTATCTATGTCTCAATGTTCCAACTTATGAAAAGGGTTGTTTTCTTGCTAGAGGCTAGCCCATCCAAATTGACTTCCTAGGCATTAGACGGCTAAAGATACATTGTCAAGTGTACAGGAGCTCCATCGCAATTGTCTTTTATGTGAAGGATACCTTACAAGCGGATCATTATATATGTTTTTACTTTCTTGTTTAGTCCTATGTACGATATGTTTTTGTACTTTCTCGTAGATGAGTTCAAACCGATTTTTGCATTAGCGGCCACACTATGATCTTTCAACATACATCAAATTATTCAAATATTGTTGCATATAATGTTTAACCCCATTCCTCGCCATCCCTTTCATTCCACACCACCATGTAACTCCTTCCTTCTATGGATTTCTTCCAACAATTCCTTTCGGTGACATCAGAGTGGGATACATCCTTGGATTTTTTTTCATGTTTTATTTAGTATTTTTGGCATTTCTGCTGTTCCTAATCTAGCTGTCATCACACTGTTTGCCATGCTCCTAGTGTATTTCTATATCCTGTGGACAAAATACAACATTATCTTATTTGGATGGTCATCAAATCTAAGCAAGCCTTCTCCCCCATTCCCACATTTTCATGGACAGGGGATCCAATTGCTCAACAAAAATCCTCAATCTCAATAGCTCCAACCATTGAGAGGCGAATTACCATGTGGATTGTCACTGACTAGAAAACCAGACAACAAGATTTGTGGGCTGCTTTAGAAAAAATTGTACCAAAGAGGCTAAGGTGGGAACCAGAAGCAAGGAAGGAAGATAATATGGAAGGGAGGTAGAAAGAGTGTGAGAAAAGATTAGGGCCTCCTCCTCCGTATGGGTGTGCATTAAAAATTTGGTGACGCCATGGGCCATTAGGATCATGTGTTATTTTTTTATATAAAAAAACGTAAGGGAAATTAATATACGAAAATACTTGGCCCATGAAGTAGAAATAATTTTGTGCCATGAATGAGGAATAATTTTATGAATTTGGTCAATATAAGATGGTGGCCCTGTTTGTATGAACACAACATTTTGACCTCTCACTTGTTGGGGAGGATGGCAAGTTCGTTAGGTTAGGTGGGGACTTCCTCACCAGGCTAGCGGGTATAGGGACGAGTTTTGATATATAGGGGGTATTGTCCCGAGTGATTGGTGTCTATGTTACCACATGAATCAACAACACTCTTACCTAGATTAGTGCAGGCATGACCTGAAGGGACATACGGTATGCTACGCTAGCATCAAATAAAAATCTACCGTATAAACCAGGAACCTTCTTGTAAGAAGGGGATTATAGATCGTTACCACTAGACGCGCAGTGCAGCGGAAGGAAAGGTTGAACAGCTGGTTTGACGTAGCGCGCGCGATGTAGTGGAAGTAGATGATCGTCCACAGAGCGACCGTCTCCTCCTCGTAAGCCAATTGTCTTCTTGCTGAAGTTGATCGTCCACGAGCAGCGTCTCCTCCTTGTCGCGGTCGTCTCAATCAACGTCGCAGTCGCAGCAACGTCTCTACATAGTCCACACGTACAGGGAGGAATTCCGTGCGTCGGTATGCTAGCACCGTGACGCACAGATGGGAGATGACAGGTAGGGTTTTGGTAGAGAGGAGAACTTCACGCTCTTCTGGCCTCCACCCCATCCCTTTATATAGCCTCTCGGTGGACCTCTACATTAGAGTCCAAACATGGTACAAAACCCACGTCACACGTGGCCTATGATTATCTCTTGGGTATAAATCCAACAATCTCCCACTTGCATAAGAGTTAATCATACAAGTACCTTATTCTATCTCGTTAAGTGTGTGACCTTGTAGGTTCATGTATATTCAGCCGTGACCCAGAAACTCATTTTCTGATTCAAAAGTCGATAGCGGCCCCTAGTAGGACATAGCGACTCCTAAATACATACATAAAACAAAATAGACGAACCTTTATAGTGTTCATGTGCCAATCCTTTACCTCACGATAGCAGATTGAACTCAAGGCGAGAAACATATCACCCTATGATAGCTCAATCTTCACTTGTTCATGTAATGGATTACTCAGCTGCAGTTGACTCCTCAACTACATTCGCATGGCCATGCACTTTCTTAATCTAACCACATCGAGGGGCCCAGAAATATATCTCCTATTATATAGGAGGGGTAAATTCCATCTTGGTCACTCACATTCCTCAATATGTTACATAGCAAACTCGAAAGCTACATTTATGACCACTTAGTTACATAGTGATGTTTGGCAACCCCTAAAGCAAACTGTTACACATGTAGAAAACTATGACAACCTCAGGTTTAAGGATTCCACATACACTATGTATGAGACCAACTGATGACACTTAATAATATAACAGTTCCCGCAGTGTCTCATGATGGGTCAATCCAACACTATGTTCTCCAACATGTGTCCACATTATTGATTTGATATCTCCATATCTATGATCCGTGAATCGTGATCATCAATCAACACATGTGCTGATCCATGAATCATATTTGTTCCATATTATAATAGAAGATCAGGGATAGTTTAGAATAACATCATAACAATAATAAAGAGTTTCACGAACAAGTTACATACTTATTGATCAATATAAAAAATGTTAATTCAAGGAACCAAGAATAACATTTTATTTACAAACTCATAAACATAGAAGTAATACAACCATTGTAACACTGCGGGTTTCTTTTCTTTTCTCCGAGTCGGGGGATTCTTGGTCCGTGTGTCAGGTGGGCCTATTTGTGACTTGTGGGAGAGAAGCCCTACATTTTCTTTTTCCCCCAATCCAATCTCTCTCTTCACTCCCTCCCCCATCTCCTTGGCTGGCTTCCCAGCTCGATCCACCCCAACGCCCTGCCCTCTCTCTCGTGGCTCCCCCAGACTGGCGCCGCCTGCACTGCCACGGCAGAGCCAGCTCCTTCCCATGCCGCCTGCCCCTCCCCATGCATCGCCGCTCCTTCCCCGAGCCAGCGCCGCCCTCAGCCCTCCCTATGCCCAGGCACCGCCTCCCTCCCCCTGCGCCTCCTGGCTCGGCGCCCTCTCCTCCCTCTGCAGCAGCAGCAGCAGTAGCCTAGCTCCCTTTTGGCTGCTTCCTCCCAGCTGAATCTGGCTGCCCCTGGTCATCCTCTCCCTCGCCGGCAGACCCTCAGTTGCTCCGGCACCTCCCTGGCCGGCAACAAGCCGCCCTCCGGCCACAGCGAGCCTCAAGTTAGCACTGCCTCGGGTTCTCCCAGCCGGCGTTTCTCTCCCCGAGCCGAGATGCTCTCTCCTTCCTCCTCCTTGGGTTTGTGAAGGTATAACTTGCTCACCATGTGTTCGATGAAATGGCTATGAGGTGTACGCATGTGTAGAGGCTCTTGTTTGGGCCGATTCGATACGGTAGTTTAACTGATATTAGTGCAGTAGTAAGTGGTGACATTACAGAACTAGGGATTCAGGATCAGTTTGCATTTTTGGTTGTTAGGCTTGGAAGATTTGTGCTTGGTTTCGGATCTTTGATGTGCAAGGGACTGAACCCTAATGTTGGTCTTGTGCATACTAATGTGTAAAAGAATACAGTTTCGCCAATTGTATGTAATGAAGAAATTTCTATCGAACATACTGAAACATCCCATGATTATTATTCATCTACGGCATAAAGTTCGTTTTGATGATTTCTGAATTGATGTTATTATATGGTCCTACTGTGTGTTGCATGTGATTTTCCTATATCCACATGTTAGAGATGTATGAACAGTTTCCTGATGCATAAACTTTAGTATTGTGGATGCTTGTTCCAGTTACTTAAAAGTTTATACCTCTTAAGCTTATGGCATATGACATTTCTACTGCATGCTCCTGTGCTAGTCTTTATTGTATAAGTGATTGCATGCTACTAGCCAAGGAGTTGTTTATTTGTTTCAGTAAATCTAATCTTGTATACTCTGTGTACTAAGCTATCGGGATCATAGTTAAATGCTTGTATATTTAGCTGTAAGATGAATGTTGTCGTGCTGACATCTAGTAATAGAGAATGGTATGGTCAATTGAGGCCTCATGTATTCATGCTTAAGACAGAGGGTAGACTTGTTCTTGCATGATTTCTTTTTTTGAATGAGTGGTGTGGAAGTCACTTATTTTGCAGTGAATACATGCTAATATTGATGTAGAGGTCAAGATATTGCATATGAGATCATGTTTTAATGCACCTATTATTTCCTTGATCGCTGCATTATGCTTAAGTTGATGTATTGCCCTTGTTCAATGTTGAGTAAAGCTACCCATGGTGATTTAGGTACGTAAGGGTTCCGTGTTGCACTCGACTTATATTGTCTACAGGATATTCTTATGCTAATTAGAATGGGAACTATTTATTTACTGATCATGTACTTGTGTATAAGATCATAGTGCTAAGATCATGTCGCTACAACTTGTTGTTTCCTTAACTACCATAAGCTTTTCTATAGAGTGTTTGTGTTTTATTTCGAATTTGAGGTGTCATCCTTATGCTTGAAATGCTATATGTAGTTACCCTTTTACTGCCTTGCATGGAAATGTGACTTGGAAGTGAGTACTGATTGGTCCAGTAATGTCAAACCCTTCTATGCCACCAAAAGTGAATTTCTGATTGGCATAACTAGTTTATTTTCTTAGGCCGGTCAACCTCTCAACCTTAATTTGGTTAGGATAAAAGTTTATATTGTATTCGTTTCTCCTTATAATAATAATAATTTTCAGTGCATTTACTGAATGAATGGTTGTAGTAGGATGGTGGATTATTCTCTTATAATCAATTTAGAATCTGAGTTCACTCAAATTGGATAAGAGGATCAAAAGTTAGGATCGTTTTTGCAACTGCTGTCCGGAGTTGCTGTAGTTGAAAAGTAGAGCTAATTCCAGGAGGGATTCTCAATGTTTTAACCAATGTTGTGATTGATTGATTGGTCAGCAATTTGTATCTATGTTTGATTTCTGATTTCAGGAGGAGTGGCCTCTTCTTCGCGCGCCACTCCACTCCCCGTGGTTTAAGGCAAGTACATCGGCGTTGTTGAGAATGGGTTGAGTGTTTAGATGCGAGGTTTAAATGATTAAGTCATTTCTAGAGTTAGTATATTTGAGAAATTTCTTTGTGCTATTAATTTATGCGATATGTTGCCCTGGTTTTATTCATGATTTTGATTAGGCTAGTACGAATGATCATATATGGACATGAGGATTAGTTGAGGCTTTCACTTTTGGTTATGGCTAAATAAATGTATTGCGATGCAGGTTTTTGGGTTGTGACTTACTCGCCGATAGAAACGACACAATTGCTACTATGTCTCATTCTTGGGTTTGATTAGACAACTGTGAATGGTTATTCATGAATATGAGAATTTGATTGTTATCCATACTTCCGGTCATGTCTATATGGAATGGTAGAAATGATTGTAGTTGCAATTTAATTGTGTCAATTGTATTTGTGCATTCATAATGGACGAAGCGTCCCATATTGATGTGGGCCTCGGTGCTCACCCGTAGTGAGCACGAAAGTCCTAACTCGTAGTCCCATACCCACGGGTGCATGGGAGTGAGTTAGTAAGAGTAGACACCCTCCACGGGATGGAGGGGAATGAGAGGGTGCATACCGACGGGTGTGCACTCAGCCATACCGGTATAGGCCCTGAAAGGTGCATATGAGCATTTAAGCATACTCGCATTGCATGATGTCGCAAAAAGGAGTGGTGGTCAACATATTGATTTCGACAAAGTGTTTGTATTATGGTTATGCCTGATGCATCGCTTGGTATTGTTAACGATGAATGGCAACAGATGATCCTTGTGTTGAGGGTAATTTACAGGTCTAGAATGGATCGAGTCGTGGACTCATCCAATGTTGACTAATGAGAGATAGGACAGAGTCGTGAACTCATCCAAAGAGAGCCGATAAGGTATATGTGTAGGGAATAAGCAATGAGATGAAAAAGGTAAATGGTGTTGATATTAATGTTTTATGTATTTGTTAATCTAGATAAGATATATGCTCATGCTGTTGATTTATTTGCGTTGAAAAGTTTTGTGATACACTTTGCTGAGTTTGAACTCACGCTTGTTATTTAATGTTTGTAGGTGCATTGAAGTCGGCATGCATGGATGGGGGTAGTAGCACAATCACGTTTTGCATCATCACCTTTTCATCATGTTGATTTATAGTTTTGATCTTAATAGCTCATGAAACTTCTTGTAAGGGGTTGTTTTGCGGCTATGTTTAATGAATTCATGTCCTGTAATAAAGATGTGGTGGTTACTATGATCTCCGTGATGTTAAGTTAAATAGTTGCTAGAAGTTAACTGCTAGAATGTCTTGATTAGATTCCTAGAAGCATATGCTTGATATGGTTATTGTTATTAGATTGATTATTCTCTTTTGACTACTAAGTGGATGTTCTAGTTTTAGGGGAGGTGCTGCCAAAATTTTTAATAAGTTCGACAACCTCTTAGTTGTTCGCTGCTTTGCTAAATATTTATTCTTAGTCTTTTGTAATTGTTGGTGCTAGAAGGGGTAACATTCGGGGCACGGGGTGCCGGGGTGTTACAACCATCTCTATGATCGCCTCCAAGGCATATTACCAACAATCTCCCACTAGCAATAGAGTTAATTAAGGAGGCGTCCAATACCAATAGACCTCGTGTGCTCCTCATGCCTAGGTTGTGGCAATGGTTTTGTCAACGGATCGGCTACATTAGCTTCCATATGTATTTTGCATATTTTCACATCACCTCTATCCACAATCTCGCGAATAAGGTGAAAGCGTTGAAGTATGTGTTTGGACTTTTGATGTGATCTAGACTCTTTTGCTTGTGCAATGGCACCACTATTATCACAATAGAGGTCAATTGGACTAGAGGCACTACAGACCACACCGAGCTCCGAAATAAACTTCTTTATCCACACAGCTTCTTTTGCGGCCTCTAAAGCCGCAATGTACTCCGCTTCTGTCGTAGAGTCAGCCACTGTATTTTACTTGGAACTCTTCCAACTTACTGCTCCTCCATTTAGTATAAACACAAACCTAGACTGCGATTAGAAATCATCTTTGTCAGTTTGGAAGCTTGCATCGGTGTAACCCCTTACAACCAGTTCTTCTTCACCTCCAAAAACTAGGAATATATTCTTAGTTCTTCTTAAGTATTTCAGGATATTTTTCACGACTATCCAGTGACTATCATTGGGATTCTCTTAGTATCTACTTGTAACACTTAGAGCATATGAGACATCTGAGTGCGTACGGATCATAGCATACATAATAGACCCAATAGCCGAAGCATATGGAATCTTGCTCATCCTTTCTCGCTCATCATTTGTCGAAAGACACTGATTCTTGGTAAGACTGATGCCATGTGACATTGGCATGAAATCTCTCTTGGATTCATGCATATTAAACCTCTTCAATACCTTGTCTATATATGTATCTTAGCATAATCCAATTAACCTTTTTGATCTATTTCTATAGATCTTTATGCCTAAGATATAACATGCTTCTCTTAAGTCCTTCATTGAGAAACTCCTTTTCAACGAAGTCTTAACATCTTTAAGTATAGGAATATCATTCCCGATTAATAATATGTCATCCACATACAAGATTAGAAACACAAGTGCGCTCCCATTAGTCTTTTTGTAAACACAAGGCTCTTCTTCATTTTTAATGAAACGAAACCCGTTAATTACTTCATCAAAACGAATGTTCTAACTCCGAGATGCTTGCTTCAACCCATAAATGGATCTCTGAAGCTTGCATACCCTTTTAGCATATTTAGAATCAACAAAACCTTCGGGTTGTATCATGTATACATTCTCAGATAGATTCCCATTAAGGAAAGCTGTTTTGACGTCTATTTGCCATATCTCATAATCGAAATATGCAGCAATAGCTAAAATGATCCAGGCAGACTTAAGCATGGCTACAGGTGAGAAAGTTTCATCATAATCAACTCCTTGAATTTGTTTGAAACCTTTTGCCACCAACTATGCCTTATGGATCTGGACATTTCCATCCATGTCTATCTTCTTCTTGAAAATCCATTTGCATTCTATAGTTTTTACACCATGAGGAGGATCAACTAAGTTCCTAACTTGATTATCATGCATGGATTGAATTTCGGATCTCATGGCTCCGAGCCATTTTTTGGAGTTTGGGTCCATCATTGCTTCTTCATAAGTCATAGGCTCATCATTGTCTAACAATAAAATGTCATACCGATACCTTATAGGCAATTCACATGGCCTTTCAGACCTACGTGGGGCTGGTGCCTCTTTGACAGTTTGTACAACATCTTGTATATCAAGTGAAGGTTCAGTAGGAGTTGAAACATTTTCTGATGGTTCTCAAATTTCTTCAAGTCATACCTTACTCCCACTAACTCCTTTTGAAAGAAATTCTTTCTCCAGAAAGATACTGTTTCGAGCAACAAACACTTCATTTTCATCCCTTTTATAAAAGTAGTATCCTTTTGTTTCTTTAGGATACCCCACAAAGAAGCATTTAACTGATTTGGGTGTGAGTTTATTAGACGTCAAACGTTTTACATATGCATCACATCCCCATATTTTGAGAAAAGACAATGAGGGATGTTTTCCAGTCCACATCTCATATGATGTTTTCTCAACGGCTTTTATTGGAACCCTATTTAAAGTGAACGCAGCTGTTTCTAGAGCATACCCCTAGAAGGACAATGGCAGATCAGTTTGACTCATCATAGACCGAACCATATTTAACAAAGTTTGGTTCTGTTGTTCGAATACGCCATTCCATTGAGGCGTTCCTAGCGGAGTAAGTTGCGGAACGATTCCACAATGCTTTAGATGATTATCAAACTCTTGGCTTAAGTATTCGCCACCACGATCCAATCGTAAGTGTTTTATTGTTTTGCCAAGTTGATTTTGTACTTTGTTCTGAAATTCTTTGAACTTTTCGAAGGTTTCAGATTTATGTCTCATTAAGTAGATATATCCATATCTACTAAAGTCATCGGTAAAAGTTACAAAGTACTGAAACCCACCTCTGGCACTTGATCTCATTGGTCCACATACATCTGTATGTACTAGGGCCAACAACTCATTTGCCCTTTCACCAAGACCTGTGAAAGGGGCTTTTGTCATCTTGCCAAGTAAATAAAACTCACATGTTTCAAATGATTCAAAATCAAATGAGGTTAGAAGTCCATCACCATGGAGCTTCTTCATGCGCTTCTCATTTATGTGGCCTAAGCGGCAATGCCATAAAAAAGTAGGATTCACATTATTAGGCCGAAGGCTTTTCACATTAATGTTATAGACAGCTTTTTCTTCGAGTTCAAGGACGTACAACCCATCTACCATGGGGCATCGGCCATAATACATATCATTCAAAAATATCAAACAAACAAAGTCCTTTATTTTAAAATCATAACCTTCATGTTCCAAACAAGAAGATGAAATAATATTTCTACTCAAAGATGGAACAAAATAACAATAATTAAGTTCTAAAACTAATCCCCAAGGCAAATGCAATGGGTAGGTGCCAACGGCAAGACCAGCAACTCTTGCTTTTGTTAGTGTTATGCCCTTGAGGCAGTCATATAGATGATTGTAACATGACTATATTTGTGAATAATAATATGATTATTGGTCCAATGAATGTATATCATTATATTGATCATCAAGTATGTGACTTACTTATGAAACTCTCTACTTATTGATATAATTCTGTAAGTATCTCTGATCGGGTATCATCGTATAGGACAACGATGAATAGATCAGCACATGTATTGATCAATGATCATGTTTCATAGATCATGGGATATGGAGATATCATCAATACATTGTGAACTCATGATGAAGAACATGTGTTAGATAGACCCGTAATGGGACACTGCGAGAATGTTACATTCTTATGTGTCATCAATGTATCTCATATATAATGGATATATGATCCTTAGACATGAGATTGTCACATTCCCTACATGTGTAATAGTTTACCTTGAGGCCACCAAACGCTATTTCCTAATTGGATAGTTATAAAGGTAGCTTTCATGTTTGCTATGAAACATGCAGAGAGAAGTGAGCAGTCAAGATGGAATTTGCCACTCCAATGTAACGGAGATATATGTCTAGGCCACTCGTGTGATATGATTAAAGAAGTGCATGACCATGCCATGATTGAGAAGTCAATCACAACTTATTAATATATCACGGATACAAGAGATGGATTGAACTGCCAAAGGATGACATACTTCTCACCTTGAGTTCGATCTTCATATAGTTTGGTAAAGGGATTATTACATGAGTACTTTTGAAAGGTTCTATCCGATTTGATCATATGCGTTTGGGAGTTGGCATGCTTTGCAAGGAACCACTACCAGCTAATGGATTGGAAAAGGGTTTTCTGAATCTATGTCCAAATGTACATGAACCTACAGGGTCACACGCTTAACGGGTTGGGACGCATTAATTCGGATTGGATCCGTAATTAATGGACCTCGTGGGCTTAACGCGCTGATGGGCCCTGGCTTAGGGTTTCGTCGCGTGGCTATATAAGGAGAGGAGAAGGGTGGGCGTGACAGAAGTTGTTCACGTCCAGAACCCTAGCCTCCACCTCTCATTGCCCCTGCTGAGCGATATGGTGCTTGCACGCCGACGCACGGCATTCCATCCTGATGAGGACATCTATACAGTGGATACAACCACCCATACAACAATGTTTCCCAAGAATGAACCTGTTGTACAAGGACCACTCACTCGAGCTCGCGCATGTAAATTAAATTATCAGGTGAAGTCGTTCCTAAGTGTTCCTATGAATGATTTATTGAATGGGATGCTATTTGATTCTTGTGATCATGTTATTTTTATTAGGAACCAGGGAGAAGAGCCACCAAGCGCAAAGAGGCTTAAATCCAAGTCGGAGGCGTGAAGGAAGTCCAAGTAAGATTCGGACTCACAGACAACATCAACTTCAAACATTCATAACTTTTGATCTAGAGTACTTCTAGAGGCCCACGAGTACAAGATAGAAAGATCTACTCATCCTCTTTCCAACGGATGCAATATCACCTTCAGATTCCTTCTGAGTTGACAGGAAACTGCAAAACAATGGATGCTACTTTTTCTGTTCGAGTCAATTTGGGCTGCGGGCCTTGTACTTCGAGTTGTATTTGCTTGGCCCATGTTTTGGGCGACCTGTGTGTCCCTTAGGGTTCAAATAGTCAGCCGTCGCCACACTTAGGGTTTTGAGTTTTGTTTAGATTAAAATTAGCATTGCTAGCTTTCTCGTGATCGCGTGTGTCGGCTAGACCACTCGTTCCTCGTCTGCAGAACTCCACCGTGCCTTGAATCCGATTGAACCTTCATCTTTTAATTTCACAAAGTTTGTTTGCTTCTCATCTTGTTCTTGTTCGTTCTTCGATTGCATGCAGAACAGGGTTGATCGCGCACCGGCAAGATCAAAAATCGTTGGAGTGGGTGTATCGATCACTAAAGCGCAACCGTCCCGTGCAGTTGTAGTCGGATCGCCAACGTCTTCTCCATCAAACCAAAAGCTATCCCTCTCATCGAAACATCGGGACACTTAAGGTGACATCAAGTGGTATCAGAGCTCAAGGTTTGTCGGGACGCGAATATGCAAATCCGGACCCTCTGTGTATTTGCACTAGTCCAAGATCACGCTAGTGCACACAGGCTCAACATTAGTGAATATCACAATCATACATAGCGTAAATAAGATAAAAGACATTATATATTAAATATTACCAGTTGAATGACCATGTGGTCAACTTACTTAACAATGCCTCACAAGGCTGAACAACAATTTGAACTGCAGCGGAAATGAAGACGTAGATAACCCTCAAGATACCACGTGCAACTGACAAGGCTCGCACCCTAAACATTCGTCTCTTCATGGTACACCATCTTCAGCACTGGTGATGTTGTTGTAGGCAAGGGTGAGTACATAAAGCACTCAACAAGTTGTGCATAGAATGCAATTCTAACATAGCTATATGCAAGGCTTATTCCAAAGGAAGGCTAAGAGGTTCATTTGCAGTAAAGCAGCATTTATGAACAAGTACAGTATATAGATTGAAAGGACAATAAAAACAAATAATAGTAATAGATAGATTCAACATTTCTCAAGTAAACCAAGTTTCTCATCCTAAGTCAAGATTCAACCTTTTATGGCAACCTGCCATCCATCCCAAGTTTTATTTTGCAAAAGTCTAAACCCTTGACTGTAATTCGAGCTTTGCTCAATGCCGTGAGCACAGCTATCCGAATAGTTTGTACACTCTGCAGAGGTTATGCACTTTACCCACATGATACAACCATGCACCACACAGGCGAATGATTATAACAAAGCCTTTACAATGCATCCTCTTAACCCAGTGCTACCCGCTGAGGTTTCAACATTGAAGGGTTACACCATCACAACAGGGCCCCCCTCTTGCGCCATGTGAGCTTTCTCCGTACACCCGGACTCACACCACCACGATAGCACTCAAGTTAAGCATTTGCAAATTAGTCAGCTAGGCCGCCCCATAACAGACATGTGGTTGCATAATTGACTCAGGTCAAAGGCTCGCAAGGTTAAGTCCTTAAGATTGATTAAAGCAAGACTTGTACATACCCTCTGCTCCACTGAGCCCACCCTGACACACTTGCCCCTTCCACTTGCTTCAATCCAAAATGATTAACCCCCGGTTGGTTACCAAGCACCACGTGCTACTCACAAATCAACATCGTTGTGTGACCTCCCCGCCACGACAACTCAATCTCTTTGTGTGACCACACATGACACACAAATTAACATCATTGTTCCATATTCCATTAGTTAAATTAATACTCAACATTTCATGCATATGTGATGACGTGGCATGGCTAATCAATTCTATTCCGTTCTAGCCATCCATGTTGATTTCAGTATTCACCAATTGTAGTGAACCAACCTAAGGTGACAAGTGGATTATGGCATACAAATAACAAGGTAGGGTGTAATTCAAAGGGTATATTAACTAATCCCAAAGTTAAGTTGAAATCAGTTGTACACATAAAATATCATGCAATAAGGTAAATCAAAATAGCAACTAATCTAGCTATGGGTGCAACATGATCAAAGCACAACATGCCATGGTTAAACTCCTAATCTTGATATGAATATTGCTCTTGAGTTGCCAATTCCTCCTCCGAAGCCTCGCACAATTCAACGTCTACGCATATCGAGAAGAAATAGCAAATAAATACCAAAATTAAAGAACAAATGAACTCAAAAATTCAAACAAAAACCACCATTAGATAGATCTCAATTTTACAAATTTTTAGGAATTTGAATCACCTCAATCGGAGTTCGTATGAGGGAGAACGAGCCCTCCGAAAATTCAAATTCCTGAAAAATCCATAAAATTGGAAAATCAAAATATTCCGAATTATTTTTATAAAGAAAAATCCGATTTATTGCGTCGGCTAACGTCAGCATGGCGCCGGGTCAGTACAGTCGACGCGTGGCAAAATCTACACCGTCTAAACCCGATCCATCGACTGCTATTTAATCCGCGACGTGGCGACACTACAGCCACCCGATTCAAATCGAACGGGGAACATCTACCCGAGTACTTTACTATTCATCCGACTACGTGGCCCAATCCGTGACGCTCATCTACTATCGGACGATCACCATTTATCCAAACAAAACCCTATTGACCTAATTGACGTGGCCCAGTCACGATCGCCCGATCATAATCTAACGGTGGAAAACTTACCCGAGCGGCTTACTGGTTTCTGAGGCGACATGGCTCACTTCTGGCGCTTCGATGAAGATCTAATGGCTGGCAATGCTTGAGTTCAGCGATGTTGATGCGGCGGCGTGGCACCACCGGAGTTGAAGAAGACAACCCTTCCGACGGCGTTTTGGCGTGCTCCGGCGAGGAAGAAGTAGTGGAACAAGGGCGTCTCGACGCGACGAGTTCGAATCCGGTACCCACACGGCGAAAAAAGGTCTCGGCGACGGCGAAACACGGCGCAAATCCCTTCGGCACTCCGAAAAGCTCCCTCGACTTCTCTGGTGACCTTTCGGCGACAATGCAGCAGGGAAACGACGCGGCGACTTGTGGGGATTCTCGGGAGAGTACCCCGGTCCTTAAATACCCATGGCGGCACGAGATCTTGGAAGGTTTTCCTCGGACACGGCGGCGGCGGCGCGTTTGAAACGGACTCCGAGTCCTCCACGGAGACGACAACCCACAACCGCTTGATCTTGATCCTACGGCCCGGATAGAATGAGAGTTCCGAATCGGTATGGCGTGAGGTGGGCCTTACGATGAAGATCCGACGGCTACCGTGACTTAGGGTTTTATGACTGGCGCGATTTGATGAAGCCCGTTGGATGCCGATCCAACGGTCCGCATTAATTCTCCCGAAACCACCGGCCGGTTGGGCCGAAATGCAAGTGCATAGTAATGGGCTTCGGCCTGTTACTGTTTATGAAGGTTTTTCCGTGATTTTTGATTTAAAATAATTTAAGAAAATAATTTGATTTATTTAGGGCAATGAAAATATCCGAAAAATTTCAAGAAAAAACTCAAAAATACTTTGAGACATTCTGGACTTAAATAAAATATTTTTGGTAAAACTTTATTTTGAACTTTACTATTTATACTTATTTCTTAACAAAAGGCAATATATTTTAATTCAAAATAATTCAAATAAATCTCAGAAAATCCAAATAAATCCAGAAAATTCTCAAAATTCACAAATGACACTAAGACACTATTAACTAAATAAAATACCAAAATTTGGGATGTTACAAACCTCCCCCCTTAACGGAATCTCGACCCCGAGATTTAGGGTTGATTAGAGAATAAGTTTGGGAATTCTGCCTTCAGGTCCTCTTCACGCTCCCAGGTTGCTTCGCTCTCTGAATGATTGCTCCATTGAATTCTGCAAAAGCGGGTAGACCTGTTTCTTGTCCTACGCTCCATTACATCCAGATTCTTGATCGACTACTCTTGTAAGTCAAGTCTTCTTGTAGTTCGATTGCTCCTAACGGCATCTGTTCTACTGGCACTGAGATATTTCTTGAGCTGTGACACATGGAACACATCATACACACCTGCTAATGATTGCGGCAACTCCAACTGATAGGCAACCTCTCCTCTACGGCTCAATATTTTAAACGATCCAACGAACCTTGGCGCAAGCTTCCCTTTGGCATGGAATCGTTTTACTCCTTTGAGGGAGATGATTTTAAGATACCCAAAATCATTGGGTTCAAAACTCAAATCGCGACGGCGATTGTCAGCGTAGCTCTTCTGCCTTGACTACGCTGTTTTCAACCTTTCCCTGATCATAGCAACTTGCTCTTCAGCCTCTCTGAGAATTCCAGGTCCAAACACTGAACGCTCTCCCATTTCG
Source organism: Guadua angustifolia (assembly GCA_036346375.1). Taxonomy (NCBI): domain Eukaryota; kingdom Viridiplantae; phylum Streptophyta; class Magnoliopsida; order Poales; family Poaceae; genus Guadua; species Guadua angustifolia. The sequence continues at coordinate 51,002,660 of CM070503.1, forward strand.
TTCCAATTCAATGGGGTACGACATGCACGATCATATAAGGCCTCAAATGGTGACATCTACAATTAGCCTGATAACTATTGTTATAACTGAACTCTGCATATGGCAAGCATTCATCCCAAAACATGGCGTAAGCTAACGCACAAGCTCTCAATATATCTTCCAAAATCTGATTAACTCCTTCTACCTGACCATCCGTCTAAGGATGATGTGCGATGTTGAAATTCAAGCGAGTTCCCATTGCTTCATGAACTTGTTCTAAAATCTCGAGATAATTTAGATACCTCTATTGGACACAATCTTCTTAGCTCCTGATGCAGTTTCTCAATCTCTGACATATACAGATCTACCAAACGACCTTTTGAATACGTAGTCTCCAGTGGCATGAAATGAGCAACTTTGGTCAATTAATCAAATAACGATTCCTCCGAATTCGTATCTTTTAGGTCAATTCGCACTAGGGATCCTTTTAATGATTTGCCTCCCATTTCCACTCAGGGATTGCAATGAACCTCTAGGTCTCTAATGCATTGCCTTTATTCTCTGACCCACATCACATAGGGCATCTTATCCAATAGCTTCGCTCTTCACTTTAGACCACCAACACTTTTTTCTTTAGACCTCATTATATCTCGGCACCCTCTGGATGAATCGAATACTTAGAATCATGGGTTTCCTCCAGTATCTACTGCTTAGGATCTTCCTATCCGGCACACTGGTTCAACCGTAAATCCTCATGGTATCCTAATTGCTCAAAATTCTGTTTCTTGGCTAAGCCTTCTTCTTTCCTTAACTTGATTTTGTATTTCTTCTTCCTTCGAACTTCCTGTGATCGATCTTCTAATGTTGGTTTTATTTCCAAGGCAGCTATGAAACTTTGTGGGATGACTTCTAATTTCAGCCTCTCGAATTCCTTACTCAACTTTGGTTGATCACTCATTATCAACATATTTGCACTGTAGCCTCATAACTCAAACGTCGACTACCACATTGGCCTTACTAGAATGCCCATGGGTTCTGACACTAGAATCTTTGATCATTTCCAGCCATTTTCTTCATTTCATATTAAGGTCTGATTGAGTAAATGTATAATTTAGACTCTTTTGATTCCCCTCTATTTTTCGTTGAGATAGTGACATCATATTTTTCAAATCGTGTACTTCGATAGCTAACTCCAAGTTATACATAGGATAATTCTCCTCATGCGGTCTCAATTGCCTCATCGTATAGGCAACAACCTTGCCTTTTTACTGATTCGCATCTCAGATCATCACCATATATGTTGAAACTGTTTCGTACTGCTGGTAATACTAACACAGGTGTTAATGTTAACCGCTTCTTCAACTTCCGAAAACTCTTTTCACACTCTGGCGTCCATGCAACTTTTTCTCTTCAACAATCATATAAGAGGTCTAGCTGTTGTCGAAAACCCTTCTATGAACTAGCGATAATATCTTGCCGTTCCTAGGACTTCAACTCTAAGTAACGAACTTTAGTTGCTCCCAATGTAACACAACTTCTACCTTGCTTGGTTTAACAATAACTCCTTTAGCAGTCTTTATATGACCACAGAATTCGACCTTTTTCTTCCAGGAATCACACCTGTTTGAACTTAGCGTACGACGGCTGCTCTCGCAAAAACTCATTTCTAGGTTTTGCATGTTTTCCTCTTGTCTTAGAATATACTAGAATGTCATCTATATGGCAATCACGAATTTATCCAAGTAATCCCTAAATACTTTAGTCATCATGTTCATGAAGTATGCGAGGCATTGGTCAATCCAGGAGGTATAGCTAAAACTTATATTATCCATATCGCGTAGAGGACGCAATCCTAAAAACATCTTTCACATGACTCCTCAATTAATGATGGCTGGAGCGAAGTTTTATCTTAGAGAAATTCCAGCTCTCTTCTCAACTGTCCAACCTCGTTGTCAATCGATATTGGGTAATTTTTCGATCTTCTCCTTATTTAAAGCACGATTCAGTGCATTCTCCCGATCTTCTATTTTCCTTTTTGATAAACAAGAACTCCCATGGTGACGCACTAAGTCTTCTCAAAACTCTTCCTAGTAACTCTTTGATATGCTCTTCCATTTCTCACTAATTCCTTAGTAGACATTTGATATAGCATTTTCGCTATTGGTGTGGTACTAAGCACTAATTCGCTTTCGAACTTGATCTTTCGATATGACGGCATACCAGGCAAATTCTTGGAAAAATATATCCAAGTATTTTCTGACAACTGGTGTATCTTCTAATTGGCAAATTTTCACACTATTATCCATCAGCTGGCTAACACAAACTATCATCACTTGAAACCCCTTGTTTTTCATTCAGGGTTTTAAATCGATACACATTTCACCAAAATAGCCTTAATTCCAGGAATAACATCAAAGGTCTAAGTATCCAATTGCGATATGATTTGCTTGGAAACTCCACTCACTTAATAAGCACTGAACTCTCAACATCCTGGTTAAATCTAGCATAGCTGAGCACTCACTGACAATGACAAATCCTCTGACTAAAAGCTCAGGCTGGTACCACTAAACTAGCCACCATTGCACATGTATCATTTCCAGGTGAACCATAAACACCAAGATACTCTTAGGGAGACATCTAATCATCATTTTACATTATTGCTCTTCATTCCACTACTTCGTGTACCAATGTATCAACCATTTTTACTTTATTTCTTTCGACAAGGAAACCTTTACATGGACTTCATTACTAATCTCCTTTCTCTACAAGTAGGGTTATGACATTGCACTAAGTAAAATCATGACTCCTGACTTTCTTGATTTAGCATTGGCGTTGGGGCTTCGACAGGGACAGAGTTGAAATTGACTTGAGTCAACGCTATTGCTTTCCTTTGAGGGCATTTATCGGCAAAAATGCTCAGGTTTATGGAAATTATAGCAGAGCCTAGGGTGAACTTTCTTTCTTGAGTATTCAATGTTTGGAAGAGTATCTTTACCTAGACGCCTTTTCTTCAATTGGTTTTCTCGGCAAATTTCTCTTGCAACTTCACCGCTCACTCTTGGCGTTATGTACCGAACTGAGGTAACTTCCGGTATATCCACGGCAGTAGGAAATATTTGTCTTCTCTGTGGACATCGATTAGCATAATGGCCTCTTCGACGACAGTTGTAGCACTCAATGATGTTCTTCCTGTGATTCATTACTTCCTGATTCGCAACACATTCCCTAGTAAAATGATCTTCTCCACCATACAAGGGATTTGCTGTGGGTGATGGCCACTTACTGGTTTTCTGATTAAGGTCGATAGGTTCAGGAGGGTGCATTTTTAATTATCCAAGCGACGGCTCCTGTGCAACTAACTTTCCCGCTCTTATTGATAATTCTCGAGCAACTAGGGTCCGTAAATTCTTCCGTTGATGTTGGATCACGGCGGTAACTATCGGATCCAGGGGACACTGAGGTGGGCAATGGTCTCGTCCTTCACAAATGTAACATGTGATGTCGCTCATAGGACATTTTCCAGGAGAATGGCTTCCTTCACAACTGGAGCAATTGATCGCATGCTCACGTGCGGTATATCCTATTTCTCCACAAAGAAATGCACGCATACGATCTTCTAAATTATGCGGTTGTGACACTTCATAGAACAATGTCTAAATTTTGAACAAGGTGCGGGGTAGCGTTCGAAAGCGTTGGCTATGACGAGTCCTTATGAATTCTTAACTCAAAGATAAGGAACACCGATATGATTCGAGGCGCTTTCTTCGACATCGACTTGATTGGTCATGTTTCGCATTTGTTTCGTCATTGCTTGCATGTAACATCCCGAAATTTGACCAATTTTAATTTTTGGAGTTATTTAAATTTTTGTGAATTAATTTAAAATGTATTTGCATTTAAATGAATTTATCTGAATTTTTGGGAATTATTTGGATTTAATTAAAATTAATCTAGATTATCCTTCTCTTGAATAATTAAATATCAGAAAAGGTAATTACCAAAAATAAATAAAAATATTTTATTTAGGCTCAAAATGCTCTGGAATATTTTCTGGAATTTTTCTAGAATTTTTTGAGTATTTTTAGTGCCCTAATTAATTAATTTGAATTTCTACAATTATTTTTATTGGAGAAAGCCGGGAAATCGCAAGCTACGAGTTGTCGGCCGAGCCCAACATCTTGTGCTCATGCAGGAAAACCCTAATTCGCTGTTTCCAAGCCGTGCGATTCCGATCGGGCGATCGTGGATGAGCCGCGTCGCTCTTGACGCGTGAGTCATTGGATCCCAGTAAGTGACCGTCAGGATCTCGCCACGTGGCACCATATCGCCGAACCGTTATTCAATCAGCGCCGTTGGATGGCGATCGGACGGTGGGATGTGACCAAGCACCTCGGGAGGGCGCGACTGTGCACCGCCGTCGCCGGTAGGCTGCCGAAGATTTGGGTGGTGGATTTGCGCGCATGTCGAGGCATGTTCGAGCCGGTGATAAAGCCCATGACACGCAGCACTTCCTTTCGTTCGTTTTGCCCGCTCGCTCGAGCTCTGCCAACCACCGTAGCGTGTGCCCGAGCTCGCCGAAGTAGCCACATCCTTCCTCTTGGTTCTTCTTCATTGTCTACCGCCGTCTGCCGCTCTCCGTCGCACCTGAGACCTCTGCCGAGTCTGCCGTGCCAAGCTCCATCACCCAGGCCACTTCTTTCAGCCGGAGACGCTCGGAAACGCCCGCGCCTTCTTCTTCTTCTCCAAGTCCGGCGACCAGCGCCACCGCCTCTTCTTCGACGCCTCGCAACTCACCTCCGCCGTCGGATCTTCATCCAACGACCAAGGTAACGCCACGTTTTCTCCCTGTAGAGCTGGATTCGAATAGCCTCAATAGATCTTGACCGTACCGCGTAGCCGTAAAGGTTGTGCTTGATAATGGCTGTTAGATCTTAATCGTGCGGCTCTGATTAGGCCACATAGGCTTGGTAATAGCGGCAGTTGCAGCGTTTGATAAAGGCCGTTAGATGGTCATCGTACCATTCCTGTAAGCCCACGTAACCGTAGGTAGATGCATTTGTTAATGGCCGTTGGATCTCCGATCTATGGTCGAGATCTTGCCACGTATCCGTCCGGTAGCCCAGCCACGTGGAATCATAGCCGTCGATGCTTCGATGATCGGCTCGGATGATGCCACGTAGGTCTGGTGAATAGTATACCACTCGGGTAGCCGCATCCGTTAGATCTTCGATCTAGGGCTATGATCTTGCCACGTGGCCGCATGGTAGTCCAGCTGTTGCCGTAGCCTAACCGTTGGATTTGAATCCAACAGCCGGGGAATTTTGTGCCGCGTGGATCGTCGGGTGTGCACCGCGTGTCAACTTCCGGTTGGGCCGAGCACTGTTCATCGGGCCCACTTGTTAGTGGGTGGACCGCCGGGTGTGCTAACGTCAGCATGACGTCATCCGGGCCCACATGTCAGTGTCAGTGTCGATGTGGTTAATTTTGGTGTTGACACGTGTCAAGCTGAGAATTTAACCGGATTTTCCAGTGGAAAAATAAATAAAATAATTCGGTTTTTCTTTTAAATTGAATTTCAGAAACTTGTAACTGCTATAACTTTTGTGTTTTAACTCGGAATTGGGTGATTCTAGTTCCTAAAAATTTATAAAAATGTGAACTATTTATTAGTGAATTTTGATTTATTTTTAGAGTTTATCTTGTTATCTGTATTGAGTGTTTATTGTATGTTCGCTCAAATGCGCGTAGGCTCCGAATTGCCGGAAGTCGTCGAAGAGGATTTCGGAGAACCATCGCAAGAGCGAGACCAGAATCAACTGCTGTTTGAAAGCAAGTCATGCTTTGACCATATTGAAGGAGAACGCGTATGCTACACTAGCCGAAAACAAAATTTTCTACGCATTCAATCAGGATACATGCGAGTCAAAGATCATGGAGCATTACCCTTGGAGCACGTTAGCAGCGGAAGTAGAGTGGGTGAAGCCTCCGCATGCTCAAGCATCGTGAGCGAGCGTACTCCATCGCTTCGGCCGAGTGCTTGCGAGATCACTCGAGTGCTCGCCGAGTGGTCTCCGGACCGCCCGAGTGCTCGCCAAGTGGTCGCCTGAGTCCTTGACGTCTCCTCGTCGCGGGTGCACGATGCAGCGGATGAAGATGTGCGCGCGAGAGTTGGAAGGGTGAAACCGATCGCCGATCAAGACCGAGGACAGATGCGGCCCTCTACAAGTATCCACCGTCCGGGGTGGAATGCCGTGCGTCGGTGTGCTAGCACCACCACATGACGGCTAGGGTTTCTGGCAGGGTAGGGGTCGACGGCTAGGGTTTCGTGGTAGGGAGAACCTTATGGCTGCACACCCCACGCCCCTTTATATAGAGTGCACTAACGAGCCTTCTACGATAGAAGCCCACTAGGACTCACTAATGGATCTTCTCAAGAGAAATCCATTAAGACGCCAGAGGATCCAAACGTGTAAACCCACTAATGAATCCAATCCATCGGACATGATCCAACCCGTTAAGTGTGTGACTGTTAGGTTCATGCGCAAATGGCCATGGACCTGGAAACCTCTTTTCGAGACCATCGACAACGATGGTTCCTAACAGACATGTTGTCCCCGAAATGCAGAATGATCGTATCGGTGAACCATGATATACTCATATACCAATCCTTTTGCCCGCGATACCGGTCAAGCTCAAGGCAAGATCGTGCCATCCTTGTGATAGCTCGACCCATTCACTCGTCATTGTAATGGATATAATTCGTGATTAACACTTTAATCACTTTTGGCATGGCCATGCACTTTCCTTATCCATCCACACCGAGGGGCCCGAGATATCTCTCCAGTTATCAAGGAGGGCAAATTCCATCTTGATCTCTTATATCTCACGTCATGTTTTATGGCATACTCGTAAGCTACCTTTATAACTCTCCCGCTCACGGAGAAGCGTTTGATAGCACCAAGTATACAATTACACATCTTTGAGAATCAATAAGAATCTCGGGTCAAAGGATCGTATAGGTATACCACTCGAGACTACACTCGATGGCACTTCTAAGATAACAATCTCATCGGTGTCTCGGGCGGGTCTATCCAACCCCATGTTCTCTAACATGTGCCCACATTATTGATTTGATATCTCCATATCTATGGTATGTGAAACATTACCATCAATCAATACATGTCTTTGGTCAAATCACTATTGTCCCACATAATGATATGTGACCAGGGATCGTTTAGAATAATATCATATAACCAATGTGTTTCACAATTAAGTCATACTCAATAAACAAAGGAGTGACATTTATTCATAGAACTGATAAGTACATGAACATAGACGTATGATACAATCATCTCACATGATCGCCTCTAGGGCATATCACTAACAAATATTGCCCCTAGATTTTCAAATGTATCTCGATTCAAGTTATGCATGCTATGTTAATTAAAAATGATATTGCAAATGTGGGAAAAGTAGTTAAAATACCTACCTTGTTAATGCCCCCTTGTTAATATTAATTGTATGCCCTGAAATCCTTGTCAATAAACCTAAGATATTAATTGGAGTTGGTTGCTATTATAAAGCCAACACGGGAGGCTAGACCGTGATTAGCTGCTTAGCATACTTATGTGCGTTGAATGACTTTCAAATATGCAAAAGAATATTGACTAAACAATTATGGAACGCATTTTGGAATAATACGATGATGTCACCAGATGGAATTGAGGGTAGCGACCTGTGTGGTTCTACTCATGCAATGACGTGGGCATTGGCATGTGTTGCATAAATGCAAACCGGGGTGGGAAATCATTTGGACCGGGGCAAGTGGTAAGGAGGCTTCGTGCTAGGTGGGCATGTGTGGCAATGGGATGTATTGTGATGGTTAAGGCTGTGTGCCGAAAAAGTATAAAACGGAAGTCTTGCCCGGGACAATTAAGGACTTCACCTTGCAAGCCTTTGAACTGAGTTTCTCGTACAACCACTTGTCCGGAATGGGATGGATCTAGTTTAGTAGGGTTCTAATATCTTTCCTTTGACACCTAGTAGGCTAGCAGTTACACAAGAGTGTAACTGTGGGGAGCGCACGTGCTACTGGCTTGGTACCCATCCATCAGATTACTTTTTCTAAACTTTGGCTCTGTGAGGGAAGTGTTAGAAAGGCACATCTTGGAGAGGTTCATTGGTTAAGTGTTAGTATCCGAAGGACTTTGTTGCAATCAATCACCTGTGTGGTGAGCGACTGTATCCTGTGGGTAAAGTGTACAGGCTCTGTAGAGTGTGTGTGTAAATCTATTCGAATAGCCGTGTCCGTGGTATTGGACAATGCTTGAGGATTACAGTCAAGGGTTAGATTTCAAAAATAAAAGATGTTGAATGGGTGGTTGTGTGACAAAGACTGATGAATCAAATCTTGGGCTGTGTGCCAAACTCTTGGAAAAGAATTGAGAAATTAATTATTACTAATATTGGTTTTACCGCTTTTAATCTAATAAGGGTTACCTGTTAAAAGAAATGCTGCTTTATGCAAAATATCCAATTAAGCCTTTCCTTTGGACTAAGCCATGCATGTAGTAATAGAACTGCATTGTGCATGACTTGTTGAGTATGTTGTATACTCACCCTTGCTTCAACAACAACCTCAGAAGAAGAAGCGATGCCAGCTTGGGAAGAGGAGTTCAACGAAGGCCAGGAGGATTAGGGATTAAGCCTCGTCGGTTGCCTGTGGCTACGAGGGGTCTCATTACTGTACTTTTTCTTCCGCTATTGAACTTGTGCTACTTTGATATTTATCGCCCTGCGTGGCGAATTATTGTAAGGTGACCATAAGGTCTTGTAACTCGTTTATATTCATGTTTGAAGTACTTTATTATTAATTCCACTGTGTATGATTGTGGTACTTCAACCTGTTTATCCTATGTGTACTAGCGTGATCCTGGACTAGTACAGAATACACAGAGGGTCCGGATTTGCAGATTCGGGTCCCGACATTGCATCAACTGAGTCTGAGCGGTCAAAAACTCTTTGAAACTCTGCGTATCTATCTGTAGTGACGGTTGAAAAACTGATCTATCCTTAGAGTTTCTACTGAGTTGGTTTTCACTTTCACTGGATTTATTGCTATCACTAATCTGAACCGTCTGCTTGATTACTTTACAGGGGTTAGGTGAGAGAGAAAATAGCATAGGTAAGAAGCAGAGATCCTAATACAGAGGAGATAGGTTTAACCCAATAACTTAAGCAGTTAATATTAATAACTTGGTATGGTCGCTTATATAAGCCTAAAAGCTTTGCAACACATACTGCACACTCAGCAATCAAGAAGAACCAATTCAACCTAAACACACAAAACTACTGTCTACATGGGTGACACTCCTATCTTAGGAAATGCGACTCCCACACATGAGTCTCAACTGGCTACTTGAAGCACTGAGTCTTCTAGCTCTTGAAACGCTTCATTGATCCGCTCTCCCATAAACTTGATGATTCCTTCCGTCATGATCATTATGGTAGCAACAGGCACTCGATGCCATCTCCTAAAGTGTGGTATATCGTTTTCTACTCAGGATAACTCAGATAAGAGTTTAACTCAATTCAGCAGAGGTAAGGGGAAGAAATTTCAGCAGGGGAAAAGAAAGAATTTTTGGTAAGGACAGAAATATAAGAATGAGATAAGTCAAGAACACATTATTCTTCTTGGTTAGGTATTTTACTTTAGAAAATAATTTTGAAGGACCTATAGAGACGACCAACTATCTAGGGTCAAGACCTACAGTCAGTATGGCTCTGATACCACCTCTGTCGGGACCCGAATATGCAAATCCGGACTCTCTGTGTATACTGCACTAGTCCAGGATCACGCTAGTGCACACAGGCTCAACATTAGTGAATATCACAATCATACATAACGGAAATAAGATAAAAGACATTATATATTAAATATTACGGTTGAATGACCTTATGGTCAACTTACTTAACAATGCCTCACAAGGTGAACAACAACAGGCTGCGGCGAAATGAAGGCGTAGATAACCCCTCGGTATACCACAGAGGAACCGACAAGGCTCGACTCTAAACATTAGTCTCTTCATGGTACACCTTCTTGACCTTGGTGATGTTGTTGTAGGCAAGGGTGAGTACATAAAGCACTCAACAAGTTGTGCACAGAATGCAATTCTAACATAGCTATATGCAAAGCTTATTCCAAAGGAAGGCTAAGAGGTTCATTTGCAGTAAAGCAGCATTTATGAACAAGTACACTATATAGATTGAAAGGACAGTAAAAACAAATAACAGTAATAGATAGATTCAGCATTTCTCAAGTACACCAAGTTTCTCATCCTAAGTCAAGATTCAACCTTTCATGGCAACCTGCCATCCATCCCAAGTTTTATTTTGCAAAAGTCTAAACCCTTGACTGTAATTCCCGAGCTTTGCTCAATACCATGAGCACGGCTATCCGAATAGTTTGTACACTCTGCAGAGGTTATGCACTTTACCCACATGATACAACCATGCACCACACAGGCGAATGATTATAACAAAGCCTTTACAATGCATCCTCTTAACCCAGTGCTACCCGCTGAGGTTTCAACACTGAAGGGTTAACCACCACAATAGGCCCCCCTCTTGCGCCATGTGAGCTTTCTCCGTACACCCGGACTCACACCACCACGATAGCACTCAAGTTAAGCATTTGCAAATTAGTCAGCTAGGCTGCCCCATAACAGACATGTGGTTGCATGATTGACTCAGGTCAAAGGCTCGCAAGGTTAAGTCCTTAGGATTGATTAAAGCAAGACTTGCACATACCCTCTGCTCCATTGAGCCCACCCTGGCACACTTGCCCCTTCCACTTGCTTCAATCCAAAATGATTAACCCCCGGTTGGTTACCAAGCACCACGTGCTACTCACAAATCAACATCGTTGTGTGACCTCCCCGCCACGACAACTCAATCTCTTTGTGTGACCACACATGACACACAAATTAACATCATTGTTCCATATTCCATTAGTCAAATTAATACTCAACATTTCGTGTACATGTGATGACGTGGCATGGCTAAGCAATTCTATTCCGTTCTAACCATCCATGTTGATTTCAGTATTAACTAACTATAGTGAACCAACCTAAGGTGACAAGTGGATTATGGCATACAAATAACAAGGTAGGGTGTAATTCAAAGGGTATATTAACTAATCCCAAAGTTAAGTTGAAATCAGTTGTACACATAAAATATCTTGCAATAAGGTAAATCAAAATAGCAACTAATCACTACAATATGAACACCCCTATAACAACGGATACATAGCAACACATGATTTTATGCGTTGCAAGCAACAGGGTGGTAACGCTTGCAAACCGTTGCAAGCATCATCCGTGGAGTTAAGTAACCATTAGCAACGTTTGTCAAGTGTTGCAAGAATCATCTGTAGAACTCTTTGTTTTTTTTCGGTTGGATCTGTGACCCTTTTTTTTCACAGGCGTGACCTTTTTTTTCCACCGCAACCGGTCCGTGACCCTTTTTTTTTCACAGGCGTGACCTTTTTTTTCCACCGGCGTGAACCGTGTCTATGTGTAGCAAAACAATTGCGATAGAAAGGCGAGCTAGGCTCGAACCCAAGACCTGGCGTTGATCGGTGCAACGCGCTAACCAACCAAGCTGCGATCCGTTTGCGTTTACGATTTTCACGGTTGTCTATTTATTGTATCTACGAACGAGACGAGAGGCGTGTCCTCACGACCCAAAGGGCTCTAGGCCTCCAGCAGCCCCAGGCGGAGAAGCGACGTATGTATACCGATCCGTCAAGGCCGCTATAAACGCGTCTTCTTCGGTGATTCATCGTCGCGGTGACTTCGGCGTGAGGCTAGCCAACGACACCTTAGAGCATCTCCAGAAGCCTCGCTATCTCGCTCTCCATCTCCATTTTTTACCGATTCTGAGTACTGTACAAACTCCAGGAGAATCGCTAACTGCCTCTGTAAATCTATCCAGCGGGGCGGTTGCGCTCTCCAACTTCGCGCGTTGATGGTGAAGACTATCCGGTCGCTATCCAGCGTGCCTCTCTCCGTTCCTCTTCCTCCTCCTCCTCCTCCTCCGCTCCGTGCCAATGGAGGCCGTCGCCGTATTCGTGTCCAGATCCACACCCACGCCGTGCTCCTCCTCCTCCCCATGGTCCACGCCCGCAGTCCAAGCCCCCAACTCCTACGATTCGTGTTGCTAGCTTCCATTGATCGATTCCTTTTGGGGTTTTTGTTGATTTTTTGGGGTGGTTCCGTTTGGATCGGATCGAGTTGGGAGGAGATCTTGGACTGAGGAGCTGCAGGCGATTCGTGGGGAGGAGGGTGAGGAGATGGTGGGAGCTGCAGCTGCATTGCGAGGATGGCGGTGCCGGAGGAGAGGCGGCGCGCAAGCCTTGAGAGGTGGCAACCGTGATCTCGCTTGTTTACTTGCTTCCTCTCGAAGGCAGCAAAGCAAGAGCCGACCTCCATTCTGCCCGTCCAAAACCCCCTAGTCCGTCGGCTTTCAACCTCGTCGTCTCCATCCGCATCACCTCCTCCTCCTTCCCGATTCAACCCTAGTTCTCTCCTCCACTTGCGGAGACCACCACCCGAAGGGTAAGGCGGGGCGGCGCCCCAAATCCGGCAAGATGGTGCTCGCGCAGCTTCGGGAGCATCTCTCATGGGCGCAGATGATGCAACGCCACCGTCATCGACAAGAAGGTCCTCGATCGCCTCAGCGAGATCTCGCGGCGCTCCTGCGCAGCCGGCGCCCGATTCAAGATGGTCCACGACATGCAGGCCAACATCAAGCGATCGTCAACCTCGAGGCGCTTCGCCGAGGCACCAACAAGCGCCGTATCATCCAGCGGTCAGGTCTCCCCTGCCCAAACCCACCCGGGAGCTTTGGGAGATGTCGGTTTATTTTGGGGGAAACTCTGCGCCTTGTTGATTGCCTTGTTTTGTAGGCCGTCTTCATGGAGCTCTGCATCATGTTGGATCAATCACGACATGAATGTGGGAAAGTTTCATCTTGTTAACTAGTCCTTTCCTTTGTTGTTTAGGCAAAAAGCAAGCCATCTGAATCAATCACGACATTATGGAGCCGTTTGTCTTTGTCTAAGTAGTCTCAGAGAGTATTTTAGTTGTCCTTTTAAGAATTTTGCTGATTTTAAATGACCTACACATATAAATTTTACAAACATTGGACACATACTAAAGGAGCTCTCCTTGCGTAAATGATTATGGTGCATTACTCGCATTGGATCAAAATAACCACCCGACATCTTTGGTGCTTGAAAAGTCGATCAATAATTTGGCTCAATCGGTAGTTCGAGGTTAAATTTTTCTTGATTACTCACAAAGTGGTATCTATTTTCGATTTTTATCTTTGGGAAGTCCTAACTAGACCTCTGTGATTTTTACCGTCTGTACAATCCAATAGCATCGAAGAGCCTGTGCGATTTCCTTGAAAATCTTTTTGTCGGAGATACCATACACCATTTTCCATGCTTTCACATGTTCCATAAATAAGTATCTTGATCTGGTTGTCATATGCCATTGATCTTTATTGAGTTCATTGCATTTCTTATGTCAAATTGTTTGCACTTTTGCGGTGTATCGAGGTGTGGTGAGAAGAAAGAAGCTATGCCGGCTTGCAAGTATGGGATAACATGAAGTTAGCCAATGTGGTGAGAAGAAAGAAGCAATGCATTTTTTTTTCAGCATGCATTTTTTCCGTGGGTCGCAATGATTGTAAAGCGGTCTTGTGAAGCTTAGGCAGTTTGAGGTATATTTCCTTGGTTGAGAAATCATCGAGTTTAAGCTCGTGAGTCGGACTACCAACAAGATAACTATCTTTGTCTTTGATTCGTTGGAGGTTGGTGCCAACCCGGGTAGCTTGTGGCTATTAGCTTAGCATTATCATTTTCATCTCTTGAACATTTGTGTAGTTTATCATTTTCATCTCTTGAACATTTGCATCACTTGGTCCACAAATGCAGGCTTAGTAATGTTTGTAGTTTCAATCCAATTCATTTAGTTGGATCACAACAAAGCATAGAGGAACAACTTTTTTTTGGTTGCTAATGAATTGAAGTTTTGAGAAAGCAGATATGCTTGTTTTGGAGTATCATGTTGCAAACTCGGGTTGGGTAATTGAGAAGGGTGGATGTTCTCAACTCGATTGTCCTTCCACGCAATGAGTTCAATCACCCGAGCTAAAAAGAACACGGTGACCTTTGTTCCGTTCGAGCACATAACCCGCATATTCCTGTCTGGTGATTCAATGACCATGATCAAATTGACATTGAGCGGTTGTGTGGTCATCGTTTCCTCCGAGACCTCTTGAAAGTTTTATAGAAGCTGGAGCAAGTGAAGCTACTACGGGCACTCGTATTTTTCTCTTCTATGGCATACCACATTTTGAGGTTTTGGGAGTATCCAAGGGCGCTTTGTCTTAAACTAGCAGTATTGTCAACTAATATTGCCTACCCGAGCATCATATATTGCTAAGTTATGAATATAGCCGTTCACGATGACCATTAGAATATAGCCGTTAAGATGACCGTGTGAATATAGCTGTTGCGACGACCGTTCCAATATAGGCCCTGTTTGGGAGAGCTTTAGCTCCCAACTCCAGTTCAGAGCTAAAACTTATAGGCTAAAATAAAGTGAATTAAGTTTATATTTTTAGTCTAAAATGTAAACAAGATGATCTACCTAAACACTCTTAATGTACAAATAGCTCCAGCTCTATAAATTTCTGGAGCTAGAAATACCCTGCTCCACCAACTCCACAGATTTTGGTGGAGCTGGAGCTGTCCCAAACAGGCCCATAGCCATTGCGACGACCGTTACGACATGACTCACTCAGTACAATAATTTTAATAATCACCATTATAACATAACCGTTCCAGAAAAATTCAAATTTAAAACTCCCACGTTCAAATATAACCATTCGAATTTACCAATTCGAAGATAACCATTACAATGTGATGGTCAAAATAAATTTTAATTTTTAAATTCCTATATTTAAATATAGTTGTTTGAATTTATTGGTAAAAAAAACGGTTGCTGTTATGACTACACCCTTCCCCACACTCAAATTTTGCATTGTTCTATTAAGTTTACATCTTACGGCAATATCTGGCAATTCAAACATGCATTTACTGTTGAAATAAGCTAAAATTTTCACGGATGACTCTCATTTGCACTAATAACATGCCACATAAATTCGTCGCAGGAATTCCGTCTGTGGCACATAGGAAAAATAATGGAAGTCAGCATATTCTATTAAGTTTTCATCTTACAGCACTATCTGGCAATAGCATTTGCTATCGAATTGAGCTAAAAATTTCACGGAGAACTCTCATTTTCACTGCTAACATGCCAAAGAATTTCGCCGCAGGAATTCATTCCGTGGCGCGTACAAAATATAATGGAAATCAGCATATTCTATTAAGCTTTCATCTTGCGGCACTATCTGGCAATTTAAGCATGCATTTACTGTTGAAATAAGCTAAAATTTTCATGGAGGACTCTCATTTGCTCTAATAACATGCCACATAAATTCGCCGTAGGAATTTCGTCTGTGGCACATAGGAAAAAAAATGGAAATCAGCATATTCTATTAAGCTTTTATCTTGCGGCACTATGTGGCAATTCAAGCTAGCATTTGCTATCGAATTGAGCTAAAAATTTCACGGAGAACTCTCATTTTCATCGCTAACATGCCACAGAATTTACTTGCAGAATTTATTCTCGGCGTGCATTTAAATATAATGGAAGTTAGCATATTCTATTAAGCTTTCATCTTGCGGCACTATCTCGCAATTCAAGCATACATTTACTGTTGAAATAAGATAAAATTTTCACAGAGGACTCTCATTTACACGATAACATGCCACATAAATTACCGCAGAATTCCGCTCACGTGGCACATAGGAAAAATAATGGAAGTCAAAGCATATTCTATTAAGCTTTCATCTTGTGGCACTATCTGGCAATTCAAGCTAGCATTTGCTATCGAATTGAGCTAAAAATTTCACGGAGAACTCTCATTTTCACTGCTAACATGCCACATAATTTCGCCGAGAATTCATTCCGTGGCACGCATTTAAATATAATGGAAGTCAGCATATTCTATTAAGCTTTCATCTTGCGACACTATCTCGCAATTCAAGCATGCATTTACTATTGAAATAAGCTAAAATTTTCACAGAGGACTCTCATTTGCACTGGTAACATGCCACATAAATTCGCCGCAGAATTCCGCCTCGTGGCACATAGAAAAAATAATGGAAGTCAAGATATTCTATTAAGCTTTCATCCTGCGGCACTATCTGGCAATTCAAGCTAGCATTTGCTATCGAATTGAGCTAAAAATTTCATGGAGAACTCTCATTTTCATCGCTAACATGCCACAGAATTTTACGCGCAGAATTCATTACGTGGCGCTGCATTTAAATATAATGGAAGTCAGATATTCTATTAAGCTATCATCTTGCGGCACTATCGGCAATTCAAGCATGCATTTATTGTTGAAATAAGCTAAAATTTTCAGAGGACTCTCATTTGCACTGGTAACATGCCACACAAATTCGCCGTAGGAATTCCATCTGTGGCACATAGGAAAAATAATGGAAGTCGGCATATTCTATTAAGCTTTCATCTTGCGGCACTATCTGGCAATTCAAGCCAGCATTTGCTATCGAATTGAGCTAAAAATTTCACGGAGAATACTCATTTTCACTGCTAACATGCCACTGAATTTTGCCGCAGGAATTCATTCCGTGGCGTGTACGAAATATAATGGAAGTCAGCATATTCTATTAAGCTTTCATCTTGCGGCACTATCTGGCAATTCAAACATGCATTTACTGTTGAAATAAGCTAAAATTTTTACGGAGGACTCTCATTTGCACTAATAACATGCCACATAAATTCACCGTAGGAATTCCGTCTGTGGCACATAGGAAAAATAATGGAAGTCAGCATATTCTATTAAGCTTTCATCTTGCGGCACTATCTGGCAATTCAAGCCAGCATTTGCTATCGAATTGAGCTAAAAATTTCACGGAGAATACTCATTTTCACTGCTAACATGCCACTGAATTTTGCCACAGGAATTCATTCCGTGGCGTGTACGAAATATAATGGAAGTCAGCATATTCTATTAAGCTTTCATCTTGCGGCACTATCTGGCAATTCAAACATGCATTTACTGTTGAAATAAGCTAAAATTTTTACGGAGGACTCTCATTTGCACTAATAACATGCCACATAAATTCACCGTAGGAATTCCGTCTGTGGCACATAGGAAAAATAATGGAAGTCAGCATATTCTATTAAGCTTTCATCTTGCGGCACTATCTGGCAATTCAAGCTAGTATTTGCTATCGAATTGAGCTAAAACTTTCACGGAGAACTCTCATTTGTACTAATAATTTGCCACATAAATTCCCTACTGAAATTCCATCTGTGGCACATAAAAAAAATATTGGAAGACATTCTCCCCATTTTTCGGTTTTTCTTCGTGCCTAGAAATTTCCCTCCATTTTCCCTGTTCTCGCTATTTCCTTCCGCCACAAACAAATTTCCCACTTTTTTTTTTGTCAATCCCAAAGGGCCCACCTTCCACAGAGAGTTAGGACTCTAAGCCTGCATCCATCTACTAATTAACCGCCAGCTCCCCACGCACGCATTTTATCCTGAAACTCCACCCCTTCCATATCTTCAGCGCCCTAGAACTCCAAGCCTCCATCCATCTGCTATCACCTTGTGGTGGCCGGTGGCCGGCGCCCTAGGAGGACCACGACGGTGGCGACATAGGGAGAGCAGGGAACGTCGATCAGGTTTGCAGTATCCGTACCGTACGATCCCTTCCACGGTAAGAGAATCCCATCGCTAACTCGAGATTTTTCTGCTTTTCTCCTTTTTGATTCCGCCTCGCATCCGGTTCCGATTCATTCTGCAGATGGGTTAGATCCCGCAAGATTCTCGGTTTTTCGTCGGTTTAAGTGCGAAATAGCAGCCATCACTCGTGCTAGACGGTTTCGATGCCGCAATTGCTTAGTCACTCGTACTAGTTCCTGGTCAGATTCAGTGGCACTTGAGATGAATTTGCTTGGATCATGTAATTTAGGAGTTATTTGGAGGTTTAGATTGCGGGAAGTCTTTGGATCACAAGTCGATTGGTATCCTGAGCGGTGCTAATTAACCATTTGATTGTGTGGTTTGGGCAAGCATGGGCCTGTTTATTGGTAGTATTCATTTTACTTCAGCTCAAATGGTGGTGTTGGATCTATGAGCATACGTGTAATTGCGTACTAATGAAATCAACAAGGAATGTTGCTCTTGTGTGGCACAAACAATATCGTGCTTAGTTTTTCTTCTTCCCGTGAGAGTCCCCTGTACTAGTGATGTCATATTATTATGTTCATCAAGATAATGTTTTTGTTGTGTGAAGATGACCGAAAAATTTAATGGTCGATTCGTGAGTATTTTACGTGGTCATATGAATCTCATAAATTCTTTGTTTTCAATTAACCGTATGATCTTTTGTCTTTGGATTTCAGTTCATTACCAATGAACGGATGACATGCTCACTCGCTTATTTCTTTGCCAGTTCATATGACTATAAATCGATACATACACCATTGCCTTGTTGATGGCCTTGAGGTAAATAGAAATTCATTTTTCACATCCTTTAGGCTTTAAATTATACCCTTAATTCCTTATGCAAAATATTTGTCCGGCATTGTATTTACCCCGCCAAATATATTCTCTGCTAGAGATCAATTCTCACGGCAAATAAATGCACGAGTCCGAGTAGCCGGTCAACTGTCTCATCCATGATTTCATAATGGATCTAATTCTACTTTAATTATAGAATTATTGTGCACAAGTTGGACTTGCAAAGAATTTCTCTTCATCAAATTTTAACAAGACAGATCATTCTCAACATGATGGCCACTGTATAAATTGATTTCAGACATTTTCTTATTTCTGTCAAGTTCGGTTTCTAGCTTTGGTGCATTAGTAAGATATTCTATTTATACAAAGCTTTGTTGTCAATGCCGACAAACTCGCTCTCAGATACATAACAGCTTGGTGATGGAGGCAACCAGAAGGACTTGCTTCAAGGTAAGACGATCAAATTGTTAACCAAAGAAACTAGGGGCCCCGGAAGCCACTTGAAGACCAAGCCGTGTGAGAACTTCAGAGATTTAGAATGTCTATGCTTTTGTGACATGATCGATTATACATCTTAAGAATCTAGAGACTTGAAAGAGAGAAAGGTGATGGCGGTACGTGCGGCTTATTACCAAATGGTATATCAATGTACCATTTGACAATGTTTCCTCATTAGTATTGTCTTGTTGCTTTTCACTACTCATGTGGCATCATTTGGCTATTTGCAGTTGACATGGTAATTGTACCAAAGACAGGAAACTTTGAACTGAAGCATGTGGAAATCAATGTGAAACAACTCACAAACTTTTGATTTTTATTAGCGATGCCCTTGCTAATTAGTATCCTGGAGTCACCCTTTTCTTGAAGCAATTACTCACCGTTGTTGCTATTGATAATTTGTTCGCAATTAGTATCCTTGATGTCATTCTAGTTGTTTTGGTGGCCTTTGGTTGTTTGCAAATCTGCTCAAAGCCCGCCAACAATGCAAAGTGGCCAATAATGTATATGCTTTCAACTGAATGTCGAACATCTATGCTCCACAGTTCATTGATATGGTTTATATTATGTCCCGATTTGCCTCATTGAAGTAATAGTAGTCATCTATTAGTTGTTGTTTCTACAAGATTAAATTGTAACAACCACAAACATATCATTACATTTTGAGGTTTGAAACTCTTGATGAACTATTTATGTGGTAGCCTTAAAAATCTCATGTCCACTATTGAATTCTCGACCTCATTTCATTTTTTTTTTCTTTTCTTTTTCATACTGTAGATGTTGTTTCTGTTGTTTCATTCTCCTTTGTATTCTCTGTTTCTGTTGTTTAATTATTCCTTTTATTAAAACTCTTATGCCTTTTCGGATAAAGAGTTCAAAATTGATTGCAAGAGGGTGGGAATCACAAGTTCATTTGGATATCCGTTAGTTAGTTCGATTTTCATATTTTCACATTGGGCATGAGCAGATGATGTTTGATTCAGTCTTGTTATCGTTTTAATAATTCATTGCTGTTTTTGTATCACTAACAATGAAAAATCTAGAAGTATATTCTGTTCTTCCGAAGCTTCGCACAGTTGCCTCATGTTACGAAAAAGGACAAAAGAGGCCCATAAATACAGTCTTTGAAATGGTAAAAGCATCGTATAATAACAAAAATGAGAGTCACACTTCATAATCCCAATCCTACACCTATGTTTTAAATTTCGGTAATCATATCTACCACATTATATGAATGTCAGTATATGGTGTACAATGGTTTAAATGGGCATTTATAGAGTCAGTTTAAGGATATATGCTTTGCTTGAATATATCTTAGGTTGCTTGTTTTCTAAAACTGCACCTGTTACTGCATGCATTTCATATATGCTTGTTTTTTGAAACCACCCCATCCTTTTGGTCATATGCTTGTAGCTTGACTGAGACACAGCTGGCTATGAAATCTTTACAAAAGAATTTGTTGGAGAAGGCCTGTGAAAGTGCGGCTGAAGCCTTGGAGAATCCTAGACACCGCCGTCGACCAACTCGAGGCAATGAAGATGTTGCATCAGACGATAAACAAGTGCCATCAGTATCATCCGATGATTTGATTGTAAGTACTCCAATATGTACTAAAGGATTCATGCGTGTGCACATGAATTCATGATAGATGAAAAATACATCCTATGACATAGTTTCCCACATTTGGTTAGCTGTTTTTTTCGAATAAGTTGCATTTCAAATATGGCTTTGTCTCTCTCGAACTTAGCTGTCATGAATCTCTAGTTAATGCAATCGATTAGCAAAATGGTTTAATTACAATATTGTGGAGCACTTATTTCTAGACTGTAACTAACATATATCGGTAGTTGTCAAACAAATAATGCTAAACAAAGAGTATTGAGAAAAGCTGATTTCATCAATTGGGAAGACTGGAGGGTAGGAAGGCATACCGATCGATTCGAAAGGAACGCCAGAATTGGCGAAGAAGTAGCGCTTATGTTTTGTAACGCTTTAGTTGAAAACTAATGCATGCCATGGAAGCTGCAAAAACATGGAGACGTAGGCGAAAGTCCTATAGCATGGCCTTCAACTTGTGTATGATTTTTTCGATCTCCATAAGATTTATTCCTCCTTAACATTGCATCATATTAAAGTATTCAATTTCATTTGTAGATTGAGAAGATAAATAGTTGAAAAAAATCAGTGACATGTTGGATTGAGATGGAGAATGGAGGCCTGCCACACGTTGGACCGAGATGGAGAATGACGACCTGGTGGCATTCCAAGATGGCTCCAGTGTTTATATATATTTTTTCATTACAATCTTTGTTCTGAACAAAATTATGACTTCACTTATGAGGATGTTACTCACTGTAATGCAACAATTTATTTATAATACACAACAATGTTTGCTTATTTGCCATGTGTGGGTCCATGATGGTCTTCAAATTTCCAATTCCATTGCATATGCGTTTTAACTATAATTGGCGCCAAATTATATTATTTAATAATATTTTTCATCGCTTGGTTTATTCCTTGCAATGCATATAAGCGTTGCCACAATTCAAATCTATATGTTGCAACAACTCTACGGTTATTCGTCCATGGGTAGCACCAACATATGTAAGCGTTCAGAACCACTCAATATCCGTTGTTGCTTAGCAACGGTTAATTCTAGGCCTTACTAACGCATATATAAGTGTTGCAATAGACCCTAGCAACGGCAAAGATAGGCAACGATAATAATGCGTTGGTATAGACCCTAGCAACGCATATACGGACTTTTAGCAACGCATATATGCGTTGCAAAAAGGGGTGTCCTTTTGTAGTGAATCTAGCTATGGGTGCAACATGATCAAAGCACAACTTGCCTTGGTTAAACTACTGATCTCTTGATCTGAATATTGCTCTTGAGTTGCCAATTCCTCCTCCGAAGCCTCGCACAATTCAACGTCTACGCGTATCGAGAAGAAATAGCAAATAAACACCAAAACCAAAGAACAAATAAACTCAAAAATTCAAAAAAAACCACCATTAGATAGATCTCAATTTTAAAAAATTTTAGGAATTTGAATCACCTCAATCGGAGTTCGTATGCGGGAGAACGAGCCCTCGGAAAATTCAAATTCCTGAAAAATCCATAAAATTGGAAAATCAAAATATTCCGAATTATTTTTATAAAGAAAAATCTGTTTTGTTGCATCAGCTGACGTCAGCATGGCGCCGGGTCAGTACAGTCAATGTGTGGCAAAATCTGCACCGTCTAAACCCGATCCAACGGCTACTATTTAATCCGCGACGTGGCGACACTACAACCACCCGATTCAAATCGGACGGGGAACATCTACCCGAGTACTTTACTATTCATCCGGCTACGTGGCCCAATCCGTGACGCTCATCTACTATCGAACGATCACCATTTATCCGAACAAAACCCTATTGACCTAATTGACGTGGCCCAGTCACGATCGCCCGATCTTAATCTAACGGTGGAAAACTTACCCGAGCGATTTACTGGTTTCCGAGGCGATGTGGCTCACTTCTGGCGCTCCGATGAAGATCTAATGGCTGGCAATGCTCGAGTTCAGCGATGTCAACGCGGCGGCGTGGTTCCACCGGTGTTGAAGAAGACAACCCTTCCGACGGTGTTTTGGCGTGCTCCGGCGAGGAAGAAGTAGTGGAACAAGGGCGTCTCGACGCGATGAGTTCGAATCCGGTACCCACACGGCGAAAAAAGGTCTCGGCGACGGCGAAACACGGCGCAAATCCCTTCGGCACTCCGACGAGCTCCCTCGACTTATCTAGTGACCTTTCGGCGACAATGCAGCAGGGAAACGACGCGGCGACTTGTGGGGATTCTCGGGAGAGTACCCCAGTCCTTAAATACCCATGGCGGCACGAGATCTTGGAAGGTTTTTCTTGGACACGACGGCGGCGGCACGTTTGAAACGGACTCCGAATCGGTATGGCGTGAGGTGGGCCTTACGATGAAGATCTGACGGCTACCGTGACTTAGGGTTTTATGACTGGCGCGATTTGATGAAGCCCGTTGGATGCCGATCCAACGGTCCGCATTAATTCTCTCGAAACCAGCGGCGGTTGGGCGAAAAGAAGGCAAAGAATGGGCTTCGGCCCATTACTGTTCACAAAGGTTTTTCCGTGATTTTTGATTTAAAATAATTTAAGAAAATAATTTGATTTATTTAGGGCAATGAAAATATCCAAAAAATTCCAAGAAAAATCTCAAAAATACTTTGAGACATTCTGGACTTAAATAAAATATTTTTGTAAAACTTTATTTTGAACTTTACTATTTATAATTATTTCTTGACAAAAGGCAATATATTTTAATTCAAAATAATTCAAATAAATCTCAGAAAATCCAAATAAATCCAAAAATTCTCAAAATTCACAAATGACACTAAGACACTATTAACTAAATAAAATACCAAAATTTGGGATGTTACAAGGTTGTTCGGTGAGAGATCTTCTGTTCCATTGTTTTTTTCTTATACATACAGTCCAGAAAATACCAAAAAAATATAGGCGAGTAGTCACCCCTTGATCCAAGACTTTTTGTGCCTTGCTTTTGCTGCTTAGTTCTCGGCTTGTTGAATTCACAGTTGCTTCGTCAAGTTGAGTTGCTGGTCTTTAGTTTCTACCTTTAGAGTTTAGAGTTTGAGTCACGTATTGTCACAAGTTGCATTCATAATTTGAGTCAGATTCTTTTAGTACTTCAGATCAGGACTTTCGGTTGGTTGTTGGAGATCATATCAGAGTTGAGTTTGCTTTTTTGCCAGTGTGGGAGATCGATTGGGTCGCGAATTCCCTTGATCCGTTTCCTAATTCGAGTGGCTCTCTACGATTTCCAAAGTGGATAACAGTTCCGAATCAAAGAAGAAAAAGGCAAGTGCAGATATCATAGCCACGCCAAATCAGTGAAAAAAAACAAAGAGAGTTGCATTCATCTTTTGCAACCAAAGTTCAGAGAGAGAGTATTTTTAATTACCTTTATACCCCAAGTCATCCAGAAAGTCGTATGTGCAAAGTTGATTTTTAGGGTCCCTGAGTCATTCTAGTAGAGTTTTGGTGACCGCTGCAAAAAAAAAAGAAAAAAAAGAGGAAAAAAAACTGTTGCAGCCTTTGCGGTTTCTGTTCAGGTTGATTGTGGCGACATTTGTGTTCTCGGCTCGCATCTCTAGTGTGGTTTGAGACTAAGACCAGCACCATACCGTCGTAGAACATTTATTCAACTTGTTGTGACTAATATGGTACGAGCTATCCTTTGTTACACTTGCCAGCCTTCTATAGCTCCACAGATCTTGCCACAGCTATACAGGAGGTTGCCACCAAACATCGATACATCCATCTTCTACAAGTTTTCTGGTCGAGTCAGTGGCCA
This sequence comes from Guadua angustifolia, assembly GCA_036346375.1. Taxonomy (NCBI): domain Eukaryota; kingdom Viridiplantae; phylum Streptophyta; class Magnoliopsida; order Poales; family Poaceae; genus Guadua; species Guadua angustifolia. The sequence goes on from CM070503.1 coordinate 51,027,215, forward strand.
TCACCCTTCTGAGCATGGTAAGAATTGGTCTGAGAGTGTTTGTTGAACCAACCACATCCCAATACTTTAGCTTTGGTACTTTTGTTGTTTCTGTTTTTTGTCTTTTGCTAACTATGGCAGGACACATGGGTGACTCGGAGGATGGCGCATCGCATTCACCTCGTACTAAAGGCATCATACACCATTTTGCAACCACAATAAAGCTGCAAATAGAGGGTCTGTATGAGGATGTGCGTGTCACAAATGAGCATCTTGGTCAGTTGGAGACCACTCAGATTAACACCAACACGAGGCTAACAAATTTAGAGGCTTCCGTTGACACCATCAATACCAACCTGACGAAGGTATTGCGGTGCATTGAGGAGATGGGTCGAGTACCTCCTGCTGCACGCGGTAATGGTGTTTTGGGCAGTGAGGTGGATGAGAACGTCGACAACTACGTTGCTGACTCAGAGCTTGAGGAAGATCCTACACGGTGACAACTTCACCGCAATCGGCATGGTATGGGTCCTTTGCGCCCCCGACATGAGGTACGTGACCATGATGATTCCCTTGGTAAGGTTAATTTCATCATACCTCCTTTTGATGGTAAATATGATCCTGATGCTTATCTTACTTGGGAATTAGCAGTCGATCAGAAATTTGCTTGCCATGATTTTCCTGAAAACAAGAGGGTTAGGGCTGCCACTAGCAAGTTTACTGATTTTGCTTCTATTTGGTGGAGTGAGTACCGTCGTGCACAAGTACATGCAGCACCACAAACTTGGGATCAGTTAAAACGAGTCTTGCGTGCTAGATTTGTTCCTTCATATTATGCGCGTGATTTGTTACAGAAGTTGCAACAATTGAGATAGGACAGCAAGAGTGTAGAGGAGTACTACCAACAATTGCAAATTGGTATGCTGCGTTGTGGGTTAGTAGAAAATGAGGAGTGTGCTATGGCTAGGTTTATGGGAGGCTTAAACCGTGAAATTCAGGACATTCTCGCATATAAGGAATATAATACTATCACTCGTTTATTTCACCTTGCATGCAAAGCTAAAAGAGAAGTGCAGGGACACCGCATTGGCATGAGGACTAACTTTTCTGCAGGGCGCCATACTTCTTCGGCTTCCCACTCTCCGGCAGCCCCTACAAGCCGCACGCCGACACCCTCTACTTCCAACAATAGGTCACGGCCTATCGCTTCCCTGACAACCCCACAGGCGTCTCAAGGGTCAAAAGGTGTTGTTCAAGTACCCGCCAAGAGCGCCTCATCGGTTGCTACAACAGGGCGAACCAGAGATATTCAATGTCATCAATGCAAGGGGTTTGGACATGTGCGAAGCGAATGCCCATCCAAACGGGTGCTGATTGTGAAAGACAATGGTGAGTATTCCTCGGCTAGTGAATTGGATGAGGAAACACGTGCTTTTTTTGTAGCTGACCATGCAGGTTCTGGAGATTCTGAAGAAGAACACATTGGTACTAAGCATGCCGAGCGATATGAGAGCCTTATTGTGCAGCACGTACTAAGTGCACAAGTGGAGAAAACTGAACAAAATCAGCGATACACTCTGTTCCAAACTAAGTGTGATGTGAAGGAACGTGCATGCTGAGTGATCATTGATGGTGGAAGCTGCAATAACTTGGCTAGCTCTGACCTTGTTGCCAAGCTCTCATTGGCCACTAAGCCGCATCCATAGCCATACTACATTTAGTGGTTCAACAATAGTGGTAGGGTCAAGGTAATGCGATTGGTAAGAGTGCACCTCACTATTGGTTCTTATGATGATTATGTTGATTGCGATGTTGTACCTATGCAAGCATGTTCTATTCTGTTGGGTAGACCATGGCAAATTGATAAGGATTGTGTACATCATGGTAGAATCAATCAATACTCTTTTATGCATAAAGGAAAGAAACTTGTGTTGCATTCTATGTCACCTGAAGCTATTTTGAAAGATGAACTTGCTAGGGCTAGTAAAGAGAAGACTCATGGGAATGATGCAAGTGAGAATCAGATTGTAGCAAAAGAAATTAAGCAACATAGGAAGAGGGAAACCAAATCTGAGCATGTAAACAAGAAGGAAATAAAATTGAAGGGGTCTAGTTTTCTTGCTACCAAATCTGAAATGAATAGACTGAGTGCTACTGATTCTACTTGTTATGCCTTAATTTGCAAAGATGCCTTGTTTTCATCTGAGGATGTACCGTCTTCTATGCCTCCTGCCATCACTAATCTTTTGCAGGAGTATCACGATGTTTTTCCCAAGGAAGTACTGATGAGGACATCGCCAACATGTACGTGACCGCTGTCTCTCCTTCCTCTACGACGTCTACTTCCCGGCCACGCGGCGTTTTTCTCGTCGCAAGGAGGCCTCAATCCACATGCTCGGCCCATCGAGACTTCCTCAGTGGACCGGCACCTCAATCCCACACCCCAAGGATGGCCCATGCCTCCAGGATGGCCCAAGATCAAGCCCAATTTGTCTCCGCGTCCGGTTCGGCCATCCAGGAGCAGCAATACTTCAAACGGACATAACTTGGGCTCCCGGACTCCGTTTTTAGTGTGCGACCACCCGTTTGAAAGGTATCGAGATAACCTTTCCAATGGATCTGGTCCCAAGGCCAAATTCCTCATGGATCATCAGGAAATCACTAAACAATCAAGTAGTCCGAATCTGCCAGGTGCTGCTCCACCTTATTTGGGCCGTGGGCCTTGTAATTTGTTGGAAGGGCCTAGGCCCAGGTTGAGGACGTGGGAGCGAACCCTAGCACGCCCTCCACCATGGCCGCCACCCCTTTGGCCATCCTTTCTCTTCCCCCATTATAAAAACTAGCCGCCGCCATCACTTTAGATCAGGTTTTGTTGTGTTTGGTAGACCCTGTGTCGTCCTCCTCGTGTTTGCGGCGTGTCGACTAGACCGCCTTGAGCCGAGAAAGCAGAACCTCAACTTGTTTCTTTTGATTTCAATACTATCTTATCAGATTGCTTCATGCTTTGTTCTTGCGGGTTCTCGATTTCTTGCAGGAACAATTGATCGTTTGGATCTTGTATCTGTGTAGATTGGCATTGCGATTGTGAAGCTCCCAACCTGCTGGTAGGAAGCCCTAGATCGGTACCATCAACACCCCCAAATCGACGTATCAACATCTCACCGAAAGATCGGGGTCTCCCGTCCTCATCAAGTGGTATCAGAGCTCAAGGTTGCTCGGTGAGATTTCCCCACAATTCTGATTTTTTTTCACCTAGAGTCCAAAAAAGAACCACAAAAAAATTAGTAGATTGATTTTCTATCCAAACCAATTTGTGCCCTAACTTTTACTACTTGTTCTTGGTTTGTTGAATCGTCGGATGCATAATCGTGTCTTTGCAGGTTTTAGAGTCTAGTTCCTTTAGAGTTTGAGTTACATTCACGTAATTGTCATAGTGTTTTTCGTGTTCATCGTGTCTTCCTTTGTGCTTTTGCCACCATCTCGCCGCCGCTAACAACAAGCGCTGCAGCCCCAAACCTACCATATCCTGGCGCCTTTACCTTCCAAAAAGTGGATCGGTTCCAAAAATAGCAGATTGGTTTCCAAAATTTTGGTTGATCATCACCAAAAATAGCGGATTGGTTTCATTGTAAGAGTTTCCCAATTTCCACCTGCCAAAACACCCTCCACATCCACTGGTCGAGCCCCACCACATCCCCAACTCAGCCAAGCCCAAAAAAACTCCAAAACCTACTCCAATTCGTTCTCGCGTGCAATTTTGTGATTGCTCGATAAAAGCAGTCATAACTTCTGCATACGAACTCGGATTTGGACGTTCTTGGGCTCGTTCGAAAGATCACGAAATTTCCTATCAGATCCAGCATTGTCATTGACAACATAGACATTTCCAAATTCAGCTTTTAACAGTGAGAAAAATTGCAATCTTTGTCGGTGATTTTTGATCCACCAAAAAAAAGAAGAAGAAATGCGTGAGCAAGGAGAACAAAATAAAAAGAGGCCATTGCAACAAAAGAGCGCTGTTGTGAAAGAAAAAAAAAAAAAGAGAAGAAATTCTGTGAGCAAAGGAGAACAAAAGGAGCTTTATCATTTTGGTGCTTTGCATATTGAGGATCCTAGCCTATATTTATCTTGTTTGTTCAAAGACCTTCATCTTTGTTACGTGACTAAGTCGTGATTAGGCTCGCGTCTCTAGCACGGTCTAGCCTAGGACCGATATTGTACTAATTTTGAGCGATTTTTCAGCTTACTTTGGATCGGTGGTACTAGTTCCTCCTTTGCTACATATTATTGCTGTCCAAGCTCCACCATCTTGACCACACGAGGTTTGAATTTGCAATCGCTGCCACATCGAGGACTTGTAAGAACTTGGTAGAAGCCGAGGCGTGTGTGAGGCTTGCTACTTCATACCACCTAGTAGTTGATAGGAAAATATATACTTTTGTATTTTCTTATTCTTCTACTAACAATGATGAGACACATCACCGGGCGCCATGAGAAGAAGTGTCTTGCAATTGCTCCATCTCCTTCTAGTGATGGTTATGAAGAATATGATGAGTTCGATGCTTTTATTGATTTGAAACATTTACAACAAGGTAAGATGAAGGTAAAGGAATACTATAGAGAATTTAAAACCTTGTTAAAACTTAGTGGGTTAAATGAATGTGATGAGGTAATTGAAAATAGATTTTTAATGGATTAAATAAAGAGATTAGGGATATTCTCATTGATGACACATATAATTCTCTTTCACAATTGTTTAAATGTGCCATTAGAGCTGAAAATATGGTACTTGAATCATTGAAAGAATTTTTAGCTTCATTAGAGACACCATTGTTGCTCCTCCTCTTGTAACTAACACTTGGCGAGGAATGTAAGCATTAGAGAGAAGAAGAATGAAGACAAGAAAAAGGAGAAAGATGAGAGCATTGTTGCCACATGTGCAAATGAAGGTCAAACCATTGAAATCACACCTACATCAAGCTGAAGAGGACGTACAAGGTAATAAAAAGGTGATGCACCGCACATGGTGAGAATATTTATGAGCTAAATTTGTCTACTACTCATGGTATTAAAAAGCAACCATTAGTGGAACTCATAGGTGATTTTCCTTTGTCACAAGAAGATATGATTGCTAGTTCTTGTGATAAAGAAGAGTTGTCTTGATAATGCTTCACTTATATCAACTCCACAACTAGTAAATGAACATGAAACTTTTACTTGTCCGATAATAGACATGTTCTTCACATCGCTAGAGAAAAGATGAGCTTAAATTGATGTCTTCTTTAGATACTTTAAGTTACATTGAATTTAAAACTCTATGTGATCTAAATAATTTAGAGGAGAAACTTGCTCTTCATTGCAATTTGCCATGCTTCAGAGAAATATTCTTCATGTTATTGGCGATATAATGAGAAAGGAGATTATATGGTTCATCGTGTTTACATTTGTTCTTCCCCATTACTTTGATGACAAAGGATGTGCTGTTGTTTAGCCCGTTGTTTCCACTAACCTTTCACAGGAGCATGTCATGGAGTCGAGGGCGACTCCAATTCAAGAAGGGGAGGATGATGAGGACATCGCCAACATGTGCGTGACCATTGTCTCTCCTTCCTCTCGACGTCTACTTAGGGACGCATACGGCGTTTTTCTCGTCGCAAGGAGGCCTCAATCCACATGCTTGGCCCATCGAGACTTCCTCGGTGGACCGGCACCTCAATCCCACACCCAAGGATGGCCCATGCCTCCAGGATGGCCCAAGATCAAGCCCAATTTGTCTCCGCGTCCGGTTCGGCCATCCAGGAGCAGCAATACTTCAAACGGACATAACTTGGGCTCCCGGACTCCGTTTTTAGTGTGCAACAACCCGTTTGAAAGGTATCGAGATAACCTTTCCAATGGATCTGGTCCCAAGGCCAAATTTCTCATGGATCGTCAGGAAATCACTGAACAATCAAGCAGTCCGAATCTGCCAGGTGCTGCGCCACCTTATTTGGGCCGTGGGCCTTGTAATTTGTTGGAGGGGCCTAGGCCCAGGTTGAGGACATGGGAGCAAACCCTAGCACGCCCTCCACCATGGCCGCCACCCCTTTGGCCATCCTTTCTCTTCCCCCATTATAAAAACTAGCCGCCGCCATCACTTTAGATCAGGTTTTGTTGTGTTTGGTAGACCCCGTGTGCGTCCCTCCTCGTGTTTGCGCGTGTCGACTAGACCGCCCGAGCCGAGAAATAGAACCTCAACTTGTTTCTTTTGATTTCAATATTATCTTATCAGATTGCTTCATGCTTTGTTCTTGCGGGTTCTCGATTTCTTGCAGGAACAATTGATCGTTTGGATCTTGTATCTGTGTGGATTGGCATTGCGATTGTGAAGCTCCCAACCTGCTGGTAGGAAGCCCTAGATCGGTACCATCAACACCCCTAAATCGACGTATCAACATCTCACCAAAAGATCGGGATCTCCCGTCCTCATCAAGTACCACCAGGGCTACCACCTGTGCGCGACATTGAGCGCCAAATTGACTTAATTCCAGGAGTTTCTTTGCCCAACCGCGCACCATACAGGACCAATCCAGAAGAGACAAAAGAAATTCAGTGCCAAGTCCAGGACTTGCTTGATAAAGGGTACGTACGTGAGTCACTTAGTTCTTGTGCTGTGCCTATAATTTTAGTGCCTAAAAAAGATGGAACTTGGCGCATGTGTGTGGATTGTAGAGCAATCAATAACATAACCATTAGATATCGCCACCCTATTCCTAGGTTAGATGATATGCTTGATGAATTAAGTGGCTCTACGGTGTTCTCAAAGGTTGACTTGCATAGTGGTTACCACCAAATCCACATGAAATTAGGCGATGAATGGAAAACAACATTTAAAACTAAGTTCGGTCTATATGAGTGGTTAGTGATGCCTTTTGGATTGACTAACGTACCTAGCACTTTCATGAGATTAATGAATGAAGTTTTACGTGCTTTCATTGGTAGATTTGTGGTGGTATACTTTGATGATATCTTGATCTATAGCAAATCACTAGATGAACATCTTGCTCATTTGCGTGCTATGTTTGATGTTTTACGAGATGCACGTTTGTTTGGTAACCTTGAGAAGTGCACATTTGCACCGATCGAGTTACTTTTCTTGGCTATGTTGTTACTCCACAGGGAATTGAAGTTGATCAAGCCAAGGTTGAAGCAATTCAGGGTTGGCTGTCTCGTAAAACGGTCACACAGGTGAGGAGTTTTCTTGGACTCGCTGGATTCTTTCACCGTTTTGTGAAGGATTTTAGTACCATTGCTGCACCTTTGAATGAGCTAACAAAGAAAGGCGTTTCTTTCAAATGGGGCCAAACACAAGAAGAGGCCTTTAATTTACTGAAGAAGAAGTTGACTCATGCCCCACTGCTCCAACTCCTAGACTTTGGTAAGACTTTTGAACTGGAGTGTGATGCTAGTGGAATTGGGATTGGGGGCATTCTGATTCAAGAAGGTAAGCCAGTTGCTTATTTCAGTAAGTGAGAAATTATCAGGGCCTAATTTGAACTATTCTACTTATGACAAGGAATTATATGCACTTGTTAGAACTCTAGAGACTTGGCAATATTATTTATGGCCTAAAGAATTTGTCATACATTCTGATCATGAATCTTTGAAACATATTCGGAGTCAAAGTAAATTGAATCGTAGACATGCAAAATGGGTTGAATTTATTGAGTCTTTTCCTTATGTCATAAAACACAAGAAGGGAAAGGAAAATGTTATTACTGATGCTTTGTCTCGGAGATATAACATGTTGTCACAACTTGACTCTAAAATCTTTGGTTTAGAAATAATTAAGGAGCAATATGTGCATAATGTTGATTTTAACGATGTTTTGATGCATTGTCAAGAAGGAAAATCATGGAACAAGTTTATTCTCAATGATGGATTTGTATTTCGAGCTAACAAACTATGTATTCTAGCTGGTTCTGTTCGCTTGTTGTTGCTTCAGGAGGCGCATGGGGGAGGACTTATGGGACACTTTGGTGTGAAGAAAATAGAGGATGTGTTGGCCAACCATTTTTATTAGCCGAAGATGAGGCCTGACGTGGAGCGCTATGTGTTTCGCTGCTCTACATGCAATAAAGCTAAGTCTCGACTGAACCCACATGGTTTATATATGCCTCTTCCTGTTCCTAGTGTTCTCTAGGAGGATATTTCAATGGACTTGTTTTAGGACTGCCTAGGCCCAAGAGGGGGAGGGATAGTATATTTATTGTGGTTGATCGATTTTCTAAGATGGCGCATTTTATACCTTGTCATAAGAGCGATGATGCTACAAACATTGCTAACTTATTTTTCAGGGAGATCATCCGTCTACATGGCATGCCTTCTACTATTGTTTCCGATTGGGATGCTAAATTTTTGAGCCATTTTTGGAGAATGTTTTGGAATAAATTGGGGACCAAGCTGCTATTTTCTACTACATGTCATCCCCAAACTGATGGACAAACTGAAGTCGTTAATCGCACATTATCCACAATGTTGCGAGCTGTTTTAAAGAAGAATTTGAAGATATGGGAAGAGTGTCTACCTCATTTGGAGTTTGCCTACAACCGTTCATTGCATTCTACTACCAAGAGGAGTCATTTTCAGGTGGTATATGGGTTTAATCCTCGTGCTCCAATTGACATTTTGCCATTACCATTGTCTGAAAAAGTGAATTTTGATGCTTCTAAACGTGCTGAATTTGTGCTAAAATTGCATGAGAATACTAAGGAGAACATAGAGCGCATGAATGAGAAATATAGAGTTGTTGCTAGTCAAGGTATAAAGGAGTTAACTTTTGAACTAGGAGATCTTGTTTGGCTGCATTTAAGAAAGGATAGACTTCCTGAATTACGCAAGTCTAAATTGATGCCTAGAGCTGATGGTCCTTTCAAAGTGATTGCTAAGATAAATAATAATGCATACAAGCTTAATTTGCCTGCAGGTTATGGTGTTAGCGATTCTTTTAATGTTGCGGATTTGAAGCCATACATGGGTGAAGAGGATAAACTTGAGTCGAGGATGACTCCAATTCAAGAAGGGGAGGATGATGAGGACATCTCTACAGTGGATACAACCACCCATACAACAACGTTTCCCAAGAATGAACCTGTTGTACAAGGACCACTCACTCGAGCTCGCGCACGTAAATTAAATTATCAGGTGAAGTCGTTCCTAAGTGTTCCTATGGATGATTTATTGAATGGGATGCTATTTGATTCTTGTGATCATGTTATTTTTATTAGGAACTAGGGAGAAGAACCACCAAGCGCAAAGAGGCTCGAATCCAAGTCGGAGGCGTGAAGGAAGTCCAATTCAGATTCGGACTCGCAGACAACATCAACTTCAAATATTCATAACTTTTGATCTAAAGCACTTATGGAGGCCCATGAGTACAGGATAGAAAGATCTACTTGTCCTCTTTCCAACAAATCCAATATCACCTTCAAATTCCTTCTGAGTTGACGGCAAACTGCAAAACAATGGATGCTACTTTTTCTGTCCGAGTTAGTTTGGGCTACGGGCCTTGTAATTCGAGTTGTATTTGCTTTGCCCATGTTTTGGCCGACCTGTGTGTCCGTTAGGGTACAAATAGTTAGCCGTCGCCACACTTAGGGTTTTGAGTTTTGTTTAGATTAAAATTAGCATCGCTACCTTTCTCGTGGATCGCGTGTGTCGGCTAGACCACCCATTCCTCGTCTGCAGAACTCCATCGTGTCTTGAATCCGATTGAACCTTCATCTTTTAATTTCATGAAGTTCGTTTGCTTCTCATCTTGTTCTTACTCGTTCTTCGATTGCGTGCAGAACAGGGTTGATCACGCACCGGCAAGATCAACAACCGTTGGAGTGGGTGTATCGATCGCTAAGGCGCAACCGTCCCATGCAGTTGTAGTCGGATCGCCAACGTCTTCTCCACCAAATCGAAAACTATCCCTCTCATCGAAACATCGGGACACCTAAGGTGACATCACATCCCGGGACGTATGGACTGCTGTGGTGACGCTGCTGCTGCTGCTGCGGTGTGGTATGGACGAACCGCAGCAAGGACGATCCGCATGAGGACGATCCACTACATCAATGCGTGAAGGATTTCGCAACTGCGCATCTAGTGGTAATCCAATCTGTGATCCCTTCTTGCGAGTAGCTTTCTAGTTATGTGGTAGAAATTTTAATTTGTGCTAGCGTAGCATACCGCGTTCCTCAACAACTTTATTCCCCACGTGAAGATCCACTTCTCCTTTTGCCAAGTCTCTACTTTTTATCAGCCCCTGCATTGAATTGCAAATGTGAGCAACCGATCCGGTATCATATACCCAAGAGGTAAGATTAGAAGTAGCAGGTTAATTTCTACAACATGAATACCTGAAGTGGAAGTCACACTTCCATTCTTCTTATCTGCCAGATACTTCTCACAGTTCCGTTTCCAATGTCCTAACTTCTTGCAATAGAAGCACTGGGTATCAGGTTTAGGGCCAGTCTTAAGCTTCTCAAACTTAGATTTGAGACTCGCGATCTCAACTTGAACCTTACCCTTGCCCTTTCCTTTGTTCCCAGCCTTAGCCTTCTGCTTCTTGAAAGCAGTGGTTTTCTGAACCATCATCACATGATTAGGTTTTTTCTTTATGCTTTTCTCAATAGACTTGAGCATCCCATGTAGTTCGGTCAGGCTCTTCTCCAAGCTATTCATATGAAAATTCATTATGAACGGAGCTTTAAGACAGAGTCTGGAGAATTACATCCATAGCCAAACCAAGGCTAAGGGGAAAATCAAGCTTTTCCAATCTCCCAATGTAACCAATCATTTTGATTACATGAGGGCTGACCAGACTTCCTTCAGCTAGCTTGCAAGCAAACAAAAGCTTCAAGATACCATACCTCTCAGCTCTTGCTTGGTTCCCAAACATGTCCTTTAAGCCCACAATCATATTGTAAGCATCATGGTCCTCATATTGCTTTTGAAGCTTAGAGTCCATGGTGACAAGCATGAGACAGCTGACCTCTACAGAGACATTAACATGTTTTTCATACTCAGCCTTATCATTGTGAGAAGCATTTTCGACTGGTTCATCAGGAATTGGATTCTCTAGAACAAAGTCTTCCTTTTCATGCTTGAGAACAATTCTTAGGTTGCAATACCAATCCACAAAATTTATCCCATTAAGTTTTTCCTTTTCCAAAACCGATCTCAAAGCAAAACCAGGTGCAGCAGAAGGAGTAGCAGGTGCCATTGAACTACAACAAAAACATACAAAGTTTCTAAGCACTATATTTATGTAAAACTTTCATTAAATATTTTAACAAAAGACACTCGTATTGTATGTCCCTTCTTTCGACATAAAGAGCCATTCAAGATCCTCATTCATTAAATCCTAGTGAGCTTTGGCATCACTGCTAGAAATTTAATGACATAGGTAAGCAACACCTTTGCTAATTACATTGACGAATACTTATACCAGGGGGTACCCCACAGCAAGGTATACACCTATTTCAAGATCGTTTCTCTCTCAGTCGTATGGACGTGGCGCAAGATTGGCAGCGATGCAGAAGTGCTGGAGAGGGTATTACCAAAGTCTCCATCCTTCACAAATGGGATTATCACTGAATATTGGTTGGAACACCAAATGGGCCGTCTTGGGCCTGGCTCAAGCCGAAGGCCTCGTTGGGCCACGAAGGATCCGCGGCCTCGATCAAGCCCGCCAGGGCAATCGACTGGCCTCGTGTCGAGGCGCCCCACAGCCCCGACCGGCCTCAGTCCGACCACGTGTCGGGTGCTCCCACAGCCCGACCGGCCCTGTGTTGGGCGCCCGCAGTTCGACTTGACCTTAGGTCGGGGCCCCGACGAGTTTCGACTCAGCGGCCTCTGCCACGTCGACGGTCAACCCCAAGCTGGTCACCTGCCCCGTGGACACGACGGCCATGCTGGGGCAGGTGGCTCCTTCCCAAGGTGACCAGGGAGTCGCTTGAGTCAAGCGCTAGTCCCTTCACCCCGTCATGCACAGTGGAGAGACACGCTCCGTCTCGAGGCGGCACCAGAGCACAGCGCAACGACGTCAGCACCTGATAGGCGCGCAGAGAGCAGGTGCGCCCCTTCCCGACGGAACGCCGCACGCTGTGTCTACCAACCCGGACGTTGGACGCACAAGAGCCTATCATCACCAGATCAAGACCGGACTCCAGCGCGAGCATACCCCTAGTTTTCCCTTTCCAAACTCCCGTGTAACCTGCTCCCCCCGCCTATATAAAGGGGGGCAGGACCCTCAGGGAGGGGGTCGATCGATCGGATCAACACACACACGCACTTTGAGCATCTGGTTCGATTCAAGCACATAGCTCTCACTCATTTCACTCGGACGAGGCACATTAGGCCAGCCCTTTTGCCTTCGCTTGTAACACTGTGTAATCCACCGCACCCCGAGCAATACTAAACCACCACCATGAACTGGACGTAGGGATATTCATCCCGAACCAGTATACATCTTGGACTCCCTTAGTCTAACCATTCAAGGAGAGGGAACGCGGCCCCTATACTTACAAATTTACTTGCCGGTTGTACAAAACACCGACATACATCTTATGTAACTCTTATTAGTTGGGTATGAAATCATGTAATGATTGTCTCCATCAACTTGACTCTTGGCTAGGTCAACTCGCCCTGAGGGCTCACATGAGGGAGGGAGCACTTCCTGATTCTAGGTGCCAATTAAGAAACCTAGTCTCATATGTGTTTTCCTTAGACACAAATTGTCTTATATCCATTCCTTCAAAACTGAAATAAAAAACCCAACTACTTATGTCCTCAAGCCCAAAACCGTTTTGATAGCTCGATTAAATCAACCATTGTAATGCGCGATGTGTCCGACACAACCCTATCATCTATTAAGATAGCCATTGATACACTGCTTTGGTAGTCATATGAACAATGATCTAAATTCTTGATAGGTGCTACATATGGATGGGCAAAAGATTTAAGATTTTAACTAGAGGGTTGTTAACTATCTACTATGAACATGGCATCACATGCAATGAGTATCATAAAAATAGCAGGGATTAAAACACATTCACATGTAATCAAATTAAGATGTGAAATACTATGGCCCTTAGCACAAGGATCTCCATCATCATGCTTCCCTGTTCACCGAGCCATCTTGATTTGATGCCACTGTCTTCATCATTGTAGATGCAACTCCTTACAACTTTGATAATGAAATTTACAAGTGGATTTCAAACATCACAAGTCAACACGCAAGTCGTTATACAATTTATATTGAAATAGCCTTATGGCTTGACACAGCACGCAGGCTATGTAAAATCACATGCATAACATACACATAGGCCATACTATTCACACAATTTCTTGCAAAAATGAGTTAAAAAAACAACGTTTCTACGGTGCGATATGCTCTCAAAACATTAATGGGGTTCAAGGGGCAGCACCTCTTTGCGGGGTCCAAGGGGCAGCGCCCCTAGTGGTTAACCCAATCCGATTTAGTCTGATTTGCTTGGTCCCATATGGTCACGCTTCGTAAACCTTGGTGGCGGTAACCCGACCAGTAAGGGCAACGTCGTATCATGAACGGACTCACCCAAATCAAGATTGAGTCGATTTGCACTTTCCTCAAATCCTAAACCGATCGATCTCATCGATGGCCGCCTCCACCAATTCATCACATGAATTGGCAGAACAAGTAATAGATCCAATCTATTATACTCGCATAACACATATGCAACATCTAGATCATGAATCTACACGAGATGTCTCTAATACCACTGAAGGAATACACGGTATGCTACGCTAGCACCAAATAAAAATCTACCGCATAAATCAGCAAGCTTCTCGTAGGAAGGGGATCATAGATCGTTACCATTAGATGCGTAGTGCAGCAGAAGGAAAGGTCGAACAGCCGGTTTGACGTAGCGCGCGTCGATGTAGTGGAAGTAGATGATCGTCCACAGAGCGACCGTCTCCTCGCAAGCTGATCGTCTTCTTGCTGAAGTTGATCATTCGCGAGCAGCGTCTCCTCTTTGTCGCGATCGTCTCAATCAACGTCACAGTTGCAACAACGCCTCTACATAGTCCACATGTATAGGGAGAAATTCCGTGCGTCGGTATGCTAGCACCGTGACACACAGATGGGAGATGACGGCTAGGGTTTTGGTGGAGAGGAGAACTTCACGCTCTTCTGGCCTCCACCCCATCTCTTTATATAGCCTCTCGGTGGGCCTCTACATTAGAGTCCGAACATGGTAAAAGCCCACGTCACACGTGACCCATGATTATCTCTTGGGTATAAATCCAACATGACCAATCTCAGAACTGTCAATGCTTATTTTCAAGCTAGGCTCCTAAGAGTAATTTCCTTGTCTCAATCTATTGCCAGTTACCTTCGTGCACATTGTTGCAAAATCTCAATGAAGTCACCAATTGGCTTGTGTTGTTGATGTCTTAATTGACATGTGTCAACAGACATCTTTGGGTACCCTCACGCGCACAAAGCGATCAACAAAGCGATCAATGTGGCGCCTACCGGGCGCCCGGCGAGCAGTGGCGAAGCACGCCTGCCGCCGCCGGTGGTCGACCCACGTGGCGCCCGGCGGCGGTGGCGAAAGCACGCTTCGCCCGCCCGGCGTCCGATCCACGTGGCATCCGACGGCAGATGGGCGAAGCACGCCGCCCGCCTAGCGGTCAATCCACGTGGCGCCGGCGAAAGCGGTGGCGAGCACCTGCCGCCCAACGGTCGATCCGTGGCGTCCGGCGAGCAAGTGGCGGCACCGCCGCGCCCGCCGCCAAGACAAAAAGGTGGTGCGAGGTGGCTTCGCCTCGAAGTCTCCTTCCCTATCGTCGCTCGGCGGCGAGCCCACGGTGTCGATCTATCAACTATGAGGATTTACGCTACAAGCCCATTCCTCGGCGCCTCACCAACCCGTCAAAGGGTCACATCCCGCGGACGAGGCGAAAGCCATGTGTCGGCATTTAATGATTTGGAGGAACGGATAGCACGGAAGGAGTAATAAATGCATAAGGATCAAGATGATGACCCCCTCTTACCTACTCGATAGCAGGCCTATATAAGGGCCTTACGTGCATGGAAAAGGAGGAAGACGAGTCGAGCAAGCAAGAGTTCCGCAATAGAGCCCAGGGAAGAACTTGTAACCCAAAGACTCTGTACTGCACTAGTTCAAAAACACTCTATAAACAATCTAGCAGGAAGTAAGGCTATTACCCGAGGCAAAGGGGGCCTGAACACAGGTAAAATCTTTGTGTCATCCCTAGTTCATAAGCAGGAATCCTTCACGTGGGGTCTCTAGGGTTTTCACCCTCTAGGTTAGCCACCGCCAAGACGCCTCCTTCCGAACCAAACCCGGTCTCAGACTCCGGACTGTCGGGCAAAATCTGGCCGTGGGCGCGCTGTAGGGGCTAGTGGTTGGTTTTTCCGGCTAACTCCCCGGCGGACTTCGGCGTTCGTGATTTGGAAGTAGGCCCGTGCATCTGAAGATGGTGGATTCTCAGCACCAGGATGTGGCGGGGGCGAGCGACGCCCAAGGCGCTTCCCGGCGGTCGCGTCGGTCGAGGGACTGTCTCACCCCGCCCCTGCAGGGCGGAGCCATTGCTCCTTTGGAGGCGGCGGAGCAGCCCGTGCGTCGCAGGCTGGCCATGGAGGCGGCCACTCCCGCCCAGAACTTGCACGCAGCTCGTGCCCTTCTGGACCACCCTCCGGTGGAGTTCGCGGGAGACTCCCCGGCCACTCCGTGGCTACGGAGCATCGCCGGTCTCGTGGACGCGGCCCAACTTCGGGTAGGGCTCCCCGGCCGGTCAGGTACCGTTGGTACCTTATGCGCTAAGGTGCATGCAGCGCTTTTCGGGCATCCAGCCGCCCTAATGAGAAAGGCTCTGGCCAGGTGGGCCGGGGTCGAAGGAAGGGCACGCGCAGTACTGGTCCCGGTTCCACAAGGGACCGTGGGGACCTCCGCTCTCATTTGGATGAGAGTCGCCGGCGGCGCGGTGATGACCTCATGATCGTCTGCCGCGCCACCAGACCAGAGGCTGCCTGCCATGTAGCGAGTAGCATCTGACGGTGAGAGTCCCCCCCGTGGCTCTCACTCTCGGACCAAGGAGGAGGTTTACTCCTCCGACTCTATAGAGCCGAGCCCAGCGTTCGGGCGGTCCCGAGCAGGTCCCCGATGAACGAGCCTGGCTCCTCTCTGGCGTCGGGTGCAGGCCTTCTCAAAGCCATGCTGCGCCGTGTGGCGTGGCGAGACAGTTCGCTGGCGGCCATAGAAAAATATGATGGCACCACCAACCCGGAGGAGTTCCTCCAAATCTATCTGACGATGGTGCGGGCGGTGGCGGATCTAAAAGGTCATGGCCAACTACCTCCCATCACCTTTGACGGGCTCGCCGCTTCGCCTCATTAAATCTCCCACGAGGATCGATGCACTCGTGGGGAAGTTAGCGACCTCTTCGTCGCCAACTTTCGGGCTCCTTTTTGCCGGCGTGGAGGACGACCTCCACGCTCTGGAGCAAGAGAAGGGGGAGTCGCTTCATGACTTCATTGGCGGTTTTGCCCATCGCTAGTAATACAACCCCCCACATCTCCGAGCAATCGGTCGTCGCCGCCAAGAAGGCGCGCGATCGCAAGATGAAGGAGAAGATGGCTACCCGTACCATCAGCTCCACCTCCGAGCTTTTCTCCCTCGCACATAAGTGTGCGCGGGCCACGGAGGCGAGAGGGCCAGCGCCTGGCCCCAAGGGTGGCCAAGGCAAGGACGAAGCCGGGACCTCGAAGGGTTCCGGCCGTGCAGGCAAGAAGGCGTGGAAGCGCGAGGCAGGAGAGACCAGGCAGGTCTTGGCCGCCGAGCGCGACGACGAAGAGGACCAGCGCCTGGAAGCGCAACCACCGCGGCCGTGCGATGACCGCCGTGAGCGTGGCGATTGCCGTCGTGACCGATGTAACGATCACCGCGATCGTAGCGATGATGCCCCGATGGCGAGGAACGACCGCCGCGACCAAAAGGAGGCGAGCCCTCGCCTAATACATCGAACCAATACCCATGACCTAGACAGGTGCCGGTCGTGGAAAAAATGGTGGAGAAGGCGATCAAGGAGCGCCCACCGATGGCGATCAAGATGAAGATCCCGCCTCACCGCCTTCGAAAGCGGATCCTGCATCAGGCCTACATTTATGGTGGTTCGCCCACCTTTTCCTCAACGCCGCTTAAGCGGTTGAAGAGGGAAGTGTCGCCACGGCGTCGAGGCTCGAGGTGGGTCGGATCTTTGAAGTGGTCGAGCGAGACGCTCACTTTCGGCCAAGCCGACCACCCCGAGGCGCCACCGGCTGGGCATCTCCCGGTCGTGGTGTCGCCCACCATTGAACGTCGCGGCTAGAAGCGCGTCTTTGGTGGGCGGAGGAGCTCCATCAACCTCCTATCCTCTTCAAAGATTTCCGCGCTCCAGATCCCTGGCGGAGATCTGCGCCCAGCTCTGCCCATCTTTGGGGTAGCACCGGAGTGTGGCTTAATGCCCATAGGTCAGGTGTGCCTCCCCGTCACCTTCGGGGATGAAGACAACCACCGCACCGAGATGGTGGATTTTGAGGTCGCCGACTTTGACCTCCCCTACAATGCCTTGCTTGGCCGACCGGCGTTGGCCAAGTTCATGGCGACCACCCACTATGCTTACATGGTGGTGAAGATGCCAGAGCCGTGCGGCCCCCTTGCGATCCGGGTGGATAAGGCCGAGGCCTTGCGCTGCCACAAGTATGCGCTAGACATGTCCGGTGCCACTGTGCTGGGCGCCTGACGCCACTTCCTGGAGCCCTCGGGCCGGACCAGCGCCTCACCAGCTCACGAGAGGTTAAGGTGGTCGCCCTGAGCGAGGGCGAGCCCCGAAAGACCGTCCACATTAGCGCCAACCTCAGCGCCAAATAGGAAGACGCGCTCGTCACCTTCCTCCAGTCCAACTCCGACGTGTTCGCCTGGCAACCGTCCGACATGGCTGGGGTCCCCAGGGAGGTGATCGAGCACCGATAGTAACGCCCCCGAGGCGCATCCGGTCCGTGAGAAGGTCGGGAGGCGGCGCCGAGCGCCAAGATGTCATTCGAGAGGAGGTAGAGAAGTGGCGAGCGAGGATTGTTAGGGAAGTCTCTCATCTGAGTGGCTTTCCAACCCCATGCTTGTCAAGAAGTCAACGGAGATGGCGTATGTGTGTCGACTTCACCGACCTCAACAAGGCCTGCCAAGGATCCATACCGCTATGTGAGTCGACCTCATTGTTGACTCCATGGCGGCGTGCGAGTTCTTGTGCTTCTTGGATGCGTACTCGGGTACCACCAGTTAGCATGGCACTTGAAGATGAAGAAGACGCTTTTGTAACCCCTACGGTGTTTTCTTGTTATGTAAGAATGGCTTTTGGTTTAAAGAATCTTTGGTTCCACTTACCAACGTGCCATGCACATTACCTTCCGCCCCGGATAGGGCGAAATCTTGAGGTTTACGTTGATGATTTAGTCGTGAAGATCAAAAAGCGAAGAACTGATCCGAGACACAGGAGGAAACTTCGCCAACCTCCGGAAGAAGCGTCAAGCTCAACGGGAAAAATCGTGTTCGGTGTGCTCTCCGGCAAAGTGTTGGGCTTCACGGTGTCAGTAGGGGCATTAAAGCCAATCGACAAGATATCGACCATCGAACACATGAAGCCGCCGGTATGACTCAAGCAAGTCAATGCACGGCGATCCTGGCCTCCACAGGGGCGGTTCATTGTCCGGTTGGGAGAAAAAGCTGCCTCTATTCAAGCCGTTGAAGAAGGCGAACCACTTCGAGTGGGTCAAGAAGCTCGAGAAGCGTTTGAAGATTTGAAGCGGTACCTCTCCTCTCCCGGTCTTTGGTCTCTCCCGGCGGGTGAGCCTGCTCTGACATAGCCGCCACCCCGAGGTGGTGGCGCGTGCTAATGCGGAGAGGAAGGCGCCCAGAGGCCGGTGTACTACATCGGCAAGGTCTTTGCCGGCAGAGACCGGTACCCATAAGCTCGAAGATCTTGACGCGATCTGGTGGCGTCCAGAAGTCTGCGGCATTATTTCCAAGGGCGGAAATACCGTGGTCACGGCCTACCCTCTACGAAATTCTCCACAACCAGAAACAGAGGGCGAATTGCTAAATGGTCGTGGAGCTGGGAAATTCAACCTCAAATTGTACCCGACCGCCATGAAAAGTCGGCTGGTGGAGTTCATCGCCGAGTGGACTCCCGCCACTCCTCGGAAGAAGCTCCCACGCCTCTCCCCGACCTTATTCTTCGATGGCTCCTTCAAAGTTGGAGGCGCGGAGTTGGAGTTGTCTGGTCTCCGACCGCGACATCCTCCAATATGTGGTCGCCCTCGATTTCAAGGCCACAAACAACATAGCTGAGTACGAGGGCTTGGCGTGGTTGCGCATGCCGGTGTTGGGCATTGGCGTCTCAAGTCAAGGAGACTCCTGCTGGTCATCAATCAAGCGGAAGGAGTTCGAAGGTCAGAGCCCCACCATGGCGGCGTGCTTGGCGGAAGTCCGAAGATGGAGTGTCACTTTGAAGGTTTGGGGTATATCCATGTCCCTCGTGCGACAATCACCTTTGCAGCCGGGCTTCGCAGCTTGCGTCCTCAAGGGCTTCTGTTCCGGTCGGAGTCTTCGAAGAAAGGCTATCGCGACCGTCCATTGCGGCCCTCGATTCAGGTGGGGACGATGGTGTCGCTGTCGCAGCCCCCGGTTTAGGTGGGGACGACGGCAAGGCCGTTGCGGCCTCCGGCTCGGGCGGGCAAGGCGACGTCGCTGCCATGGCCCCCAGTTCCGGGGGGGAGGCAGCGTGCCCGCCTCAGCCCCTAGGTCCGGGAGAGAAGACGACGGTGCTGCTGAGGTAGCACCAGGGGAAAAGTTTGGCCCGGTGGAGTACCCAGGCGAGCACCAAGTGGTCGCCACGCTTGGCCAGGAAGACCGGTGGATGGATCCTATCCTAGCCTTCCTGCATGACCAAGTGATCCCCGACGATGATGCCTCAGCTGAGAAGATTGCACGCAAGGCCAAGTGCTATACTCGGTAGGTGGGGACCTATATCGCCAGAGCGAAATGGAGTTCTCTTGAAGTGCATCACTTTCGGGAAGAGGGAGCAACTGCTCTCGATATCCACGGCGTGCGCAAAGGGAGCCATATGTCCGCCGAACGCCGCTTCGGAAAGCGTTGCCGCCATGATTTTATTGGCCTCGCCTCCGTGATGCTTGTTGGTGAGGACATGCGGCTTATGGGTTCTTCGCCAGGCAAATCCACCGACCAGCCCAGGCTCTGCAAACCATCCCGCTCTCCTGGCCGTTTGCGGTCTGGCGGCTGGATATCCTGGGCCCGTTCCCGCGGGCCACAGGGGGTTTCACCCACCTCTTCATCGCCATCGACAAGTTCACAAAGTGGGTTGAAGCCGAGGCGGTGCGCGCCATCACGGCCGCTGCCGCCGTCAAGTTCATGCGCGGGATCTTCGCCCGCTTTGGAGTCGCCAACCGCATCATCACCGACAACGGGACTCAATTCACCAGCGCGGCTTTCCTGGACTTCTGCGATGAAATGGGTACCAAGGTATGTTTTGCTTCGGTGGCCCATCCCATGAGCAATGGGCAAGCAGAACGTGCCAACACGCTGGTGCTGAAGGGCCTCAAGACAAGGGCGTTTGATCGGCTTCACAAGCGGGCCACGCGGTGGACTGAGGAGCTCCCGGCGGTGCTGTGGTTACTCTGTACCACACCTAGCCGGGCCATGGGCGAGACACCCTTCTTCCTGGTATACAGGGCGGAGGCTGTTCTCCCCTCTGAGCTGTCGTTCGGTTCTCCGCGCGTCTCGGCGTTCAACGAGGAAGACCAAGAAGATCTCCGACGGGAAGACGTCAACCTTTTGGAAGAGGTACGGGATCGCGCTGCTCTCCGCACCGCCCGCTACCAGCAAAGTCTCAGGCGATACCATGCTACCCGGGTCTCTGAGAGAACACTGGCAGTGGGCGACTTGGTCTTGCGCAGAATTCAGACGCATGCCTTGGGTTGCATAAACTGCTCCCGGTGGGAGGGCCCTTAAGGTGGTTTTGATTATCTCGGCCGGGCGGTCCGGTTATTACTAAGGACGGTGAAGAACTAATGAATTCCTATAACATCGAGTTATTGCGGAAGTTCTATCCTTGAAGGAGTTGTAAGTACCAAGCTCATACTCCGTCACCATGAGGTAAGTCTCTCCTTGGTGGGCGGCTTCCGCGGCCAAGACTTAGAAGCGCCGATTCATTGCATGAAATCCCCAAGCCTTCCCGTGGTCGCCCAAGTGCTCGGGGGCTGGCCGCCCCAAGCCTCTTCGTGGTCGCCCAGGCGCTCGGGGGCTGGTCGCCCGTCCCAAGCCTCTTCGTGGTCGCCCAGATGCTTGGGGGCTGATCGCCCAATGGTATATAAAGCAAGATAAGTGCTCCGTGCCGCATTTTTGACCATTTCCTTATGTGCATGCGCTAAGATGGGTCAAATTACGCGTGATTGTCACGAGTGTTAAAAATCAACAGCCCCTCATGATAAATGGAAGTATGCTAAAGCGTTAATGATCGGTGCGGCCAAGCAACCGGGGTGCAAGTTAGGCGCGGTACTCAAACACGGCTCGTACACCTCGGGTTGGCTCCCTGAAGAACCGCTGGTTGTCACCGTCGAGTACCGCTGGTCTAAAACACTTCCGAAACTTCTTGCGCCCGCCACGCCACGCCGTGGCACGCCAGCAATCATCAGGGTCCAAGTTCCAGGAGAGTTTGAACCAATTGACAATCCCGCGCAAAAACCCGACCTAAGACCAAGCTACATCTTGCGTCTCCTGTCGGACTCAAGGTCGTTTTTTGCCTAAGTCTCGTATGACTTGTGTGATCCATACTTGTGTTTGCAAGCAATCACAAGATAATGTTGGCGGAACTCGTGAATGCTGCCCTAACCTAAACTCCTCGAGGCGTTCGGCCAAATTAAAAGGCTGGCCGCCTAACGGTTTAATCTAACGAACTCGATCATACAAAACGAACAAGCATACAGATGGTATTAACCCGGAAATATCTGTTCTACTAAATGCTGCCTAAGTGTTCATACATGCGACGGATCAACAAAAGGAAGCAAAACAAAAAGAACAAAGAGGCTGCCGCCCTTCACTCTTCGTGGCCGCCGATGTCGATGTCGTCGCCTCGTCGCCTTCCACGGCCAGCGGGGTGGAGACATCCATGACCGGCTGCTCCACTTCCAAAGATCCCGCCGCGTGTTTCGTGCGGTCACGCGCACCGCACCTCCATCTGCCGTGTCTCCCTCGATGCCGGCCGTCACCATTGCCATGGGATCGAAGGCGGCATCGCGGCTGGCCCAGCAGGCCAACGTGTAGGTCGCGGTATGATCACGACCTCTCGTCCTTCTCTGGCGGAGCGGGCGGCGAGGCTTGTGCGTCCCGGAGTGCTTGGCGGCTGGTTGGTCGCGTGGGCAACCGCAGGCGGAGTCCTCAACAAGGCGTTGATGCACAACCCCAAGGGCTCCAAGCACCTCTTCATGCGTTGGAAGGCCTTCTTGAGCATGACAGCCAGATTGCGCCGCAGGCGAAAGGACTCGAGCTCTGAGGTCTTCAGCGCCGTCTCGGCCCTCTCCGCCCGTTCTTTGGCCCTCTCTGCCCGCGTCTGCATGGCAGCGTGTCAGCTCTCTCCTGTGTCAATGCCGCCTCCGCCCTCACCCGCTCCCGCAGCAGCTCGCCCCTCACCGATGCCAACTGCTGGGCTGTCTCGGCCCCGTGCCTGGTGGCTGCAGCGAGGGCGGTGCCCAGCGAGGCATGCATATCCCCGAGCCCGGTGAAGAGCTCGACATGGCGTTCGGTGGGGGCAATGGCGGCGCGAGGGGCGAGGCATCCGGATCTTTGGCGCCGAGATCGTCGCCTCGACCTCTCTGCAGCAGAAGTGAGGCACTGGCGGAGGTGCCCGCCGTCCCGATGGGCGTTGGGGACGTTGGCGCCCGTGGCCCCGAGGCCACCTTTGGCGGTACCCTCAAGCCGAGACAACCATCGGGAGTGTGAGGCCACCTTGTTGGGCGGTGGCACTGGCTCCCGTGGCGAAGGCGCGCGCGCCATGCCATTGGGGCCGACGCCGAGGAGGAAGTGTCGCGAAAGGTGTGAGCCGGGGCCATGAAGGCGGCGACCGGAAGAAGAAGACGTCGAAGCGGCGTTGCCGGAGGCAGCGCCCGCGATGAAGTCGAGATCGGGGCGGCCTGTGTTGCCGCCCCCTGCAAAGGTGCCGCCACGGCAGGGCTCGTGGCGGCAGAGGATTGGCCCGCGACGAGCCTCTTTGATCCGGACCCGTATGCGTTCGGCGATTAATCGCTGTCCGTGGTCTGGTCATTTGGCGGGGCCATGTCCTCGATCACCAGCAGACACGGGCAAAGACCACAGTAAAGGCCCTGTGGAGTCCATCGACGGGAGCAGCCTCACGACCCGTAGGCGCTCCGCGTGCTCCAAATCGGCGAGCGGCTAAGCCGCCGCCGAAAAAGGTGTGCTGCGGTCGGAACCGATCGCATCAAGATGGCGAGCCATTCGCCTGGACCGGCTCCTCCAAGTTTCGCTACCGCAATGGACAAAAATAGGCTGGCGGTTGGTAGGAAGCCACAAAAAGAAGCATGTGCGCGAGAAAAAGCCAAAGAGGAACAAAGACTCACGTCCGGGCCACGTGCGCGTTAGGTCGTCGTCACCCGTGTACTGCCATGCAGGACGGAGGCGTCGGCGAAGAGGGCTGATCCTCCGGGCCACGAAGTCCCGGGCTACCGACCCTGGTCAATCCGCTTCCGCATCGGTGGATGGTCGCCATTGCGCGAGCTCCGCCGCTCCTCGGCCATGAAGTTCAGATCCGGAGGCCTCGCTGCTCCGGCAGCACCTCCAAGGCATCGATTCCACTGTCATCTTTGATGTCTGACCATTCGCCGCGCCATGACTTCGAGCTGGACCTGGCCGAAGGCGATGAAGGGAGGCCATCCGTCCCAAGGCGAATAGCGCTTCCCACTATCTCGTTGTCGTAGGAGGCGCGGCAGAGGAAGAAGTGGCGAAAGAGTGAAAGATTCGGCATCACCCCCATGAACATTTCACAGTGGTGTGCGAAGATGGAAAGGAAGATAATGGAGTTGGGGGTGAGCTGAAGGTGGTGGATCCCGTAGAAATGGAGGACGATGAGGAAGAATTGGAAAATGGCGGGACCTGGGCCCGCCATCATGGCTAAGTGTGGATGAGGATCTCATCGAAAGGCACATGGTGTGGCGGTCCCGCCCGAAGCGAAGGTGCCCTCCAGCGCTATGATGGCCATCCTATTCACCATGGTGGCGTCTGCGGTGGAGGCAGGGATGGGAGGCGCCATG
This sequence comes from Guadua angustifolia, assembly GCA_036346375.1. Classification (NCBI taxonomy): domain Eukaryota; kingdom Viridiplantae; phylum Streptophyta; class Magnoliopsida; order Poales; family Poaceae; genus Guadua; species Guadua angustifolia. The sequence goes on from CM070503.1 coordinate 51,051,606, forward strand.
GAGATGAAGAAGGCAAAGGCTTTTTGAGCGAAGAAGTTGAAGAAGCGAAAGTTGGGGTGCGCAAGAAAGGAGAAGACGTAAACCGCTTGATACAGATGAACCTATATATGCACCCCTGCACCGACGGTTCGCGAAGAGACAAGATCGTGCGTCGCCTCGGGTCCCGAGAAAATCTGCAGATACGCTGGGGACCGAGGCGGTCGATCCTCATGAGTGGTGGCCCGCCCAAGAGCACGCTAAACATTTAATGAAGGTTCTAAAAGCTTTGGCACGCGCAGGCGGGCTCGGGGCTCTTGTCACGTACAGATCGCTACTGGGTACCCCACGCAAAGACAAAAGCGGCCAACAAGGCAAATTAACGTGGCGGCCCACGGGTGCCCGGCGGCGGTGGGCGAAGCACGCCTCGCCGCCGGTCACCCGTGGCACCGGCGGCAGGTGGGCGAAAGCACGCCCTACTCGCCTCGGCGGTCACCCACGTGGCGCCCGGCGAGTGGGCGAGCACGCACGCCCGCCGGGCGGTCGATCCACGTGGCGCCCGGCGGCGGTGGGCGAGCACCTGCCGCCGGCGGTCGATCCACGTGGCGCCCGGCGGCGGTGGCGGGGCACCGCCGCCCGCCGCAAGACAAAAGGTGGTGCGAGGTGGCTTCGCCCAAGTCTCCTTCCCTATCGCACCGCTCAGGCGGCGAGCTGCGGTGTCGATCTATCTACAAGCCCATTCCTCGGCGACTTCTCACCAACCCGTCAAAAGGGTCACATCCGGGACGGCGGCGAAGCCATGCGTCGGCATTTAATGAGGCTGGAGGAACGGGACAACACAGGAAGGAATAATAAATGCATAAGGATCAACATGATGACCCCCCTCTTACCTACTCCTGATAGCCCGGCCTATATAAGGGCCTTCTGGTGCATGGGAAAGGAGGAAGACGAGTCGAGCAAGCAAGAGTTCCGCAGTAGAGCCCAGGGAAGAACTTGTAACCCAAAGACTCTATACTGCACTAGTTCAAAAACACTCTATAAACAATCTAGCAGGAAGTAAGGCTATTACCCGAGGCAAAGGGGGCCTGAACCTGGGTAAAATCTTTGTGTCATCCCTAGTTCATAGACGCCGAATCCTTAGCGTCTATGGTCTCTAGGGTTTTCACCCTCTAGGGTTAGCAGTGGCGAAGACGCCTCCTTCGAGCCAAACCCGGTCAGCAGACTCACGGGCTGTCAGTGAATCTGCCGACAACATGTGTGTACTTACTATTGTTAGGACCTATGCATGAATTTGTGTGTTCCATGGGTCCCTATATGTAGAGATTGGGAGACATGTATTTTGCTTTTGAACAAAAATCTACATGTTTTGGCCCACTAGGGCCCCAATGCGAAAGAAGAGATATTCTAGGTAAAAGTAGGATTGTGTCCTCATGTTGTTGGAGTGATCCTATTCTCTATTGTAACATCCCAAAATTTGAGTTTTGGAATGTCTGAATTTGAAAATAAACCATTTGCATTTTTCTTGAATTAATCAAAACTTAATTTGAATTTTGTATTAATGAAAAGATTTAATTTGATTAAACCATACATCAAACAAAAGATTTCTAGTCGTAGTTGGGTTCATTGTGCTTCAAGAAGTTTTTTTTGTATTTTTTGAGATTTTTCTAAATTTATTTGCTATTTACATGGATTTATTTGGGTTTATTTGAATTTCTAGAATTTTCTTAATTCAGAAATGTTTCATTTCTTCAACATTCCTTTGGGTCGTTTCTTCCGCTAGCCTATTTTTGTTTTCTTCCTGTCGGCCTACTACCTCTTGCGTTCTCTAAGCGCTTGTTTCACCGAGCAACGCAACGACCACCCAAATTTCGTGAGTCACCATCGTTGGATCCGCGCCATGTGTGCAGTTCATAGGGGTGGGCATAAATAAACCAAAACCAAAAACCAATCGAACCGAACCGAATTAACCGATTATTTCGGTTTTTTTGGTTTTCAGTTCGGTTTTTATTTTAGTGTTATTTGGTTTTCGGGTTTTAGTTCAGTTTTTAACTTTCAAAAACCAAAACACCGAATGAACCAAATCGGTTCGGTCAAAACGTACTATCTCGCATCGCACCATGCACATTGGTTCCCTTCAGTGGTTCGGCTCCTCCCGATCCCCATCTGGCCATCTCCTCAACTCCTCCCAAAATCTCCGTCTCCATTTCCAATCGCCAATCGGACCAATCACCGCGAGAGGGAGGAGCGGAGAGCACCTTCTTGTCGCAGACTCGCAGGGCCGACAGAGGGCGGCCTCATCGGCCATGCAAAAGAGCACTGCCACCGCACTCTCACACACATTGCAGATCGTACTCCATGCCGACGAGATGCGCCTAGGCCGCGCTCTATGGCTTCACCTCCGCTTCACCTCGCCGCCGGTGGATCTCTTCATGGTGCTGCGGTCACGGCGAGACGACGACAGCAGAAGCTGAGGACGACTAGGAGTTTGGGTGGAGGCGTGGAGTTGTGGTCCAATCAGGCTCTCCCCCATCTCTGTGGACCAAAAAAACCAAATTAATTGATTGTCCACCCCTATAATAGACTATCACATACTTAGAACCGTATGTGATAATAGGCTGTCACAGACTGTCTGTATCAAGAACTATCTGTGATAGATGTTTCACAGACGGTTCAGAAACCATCTATAATACTTCGTATTATCACTAACACATACTTATATACGGTTTAGAGAACCGTTTGTGATAACATTTTTAAACCATTTGTGATAACATTTTTAAACCGTCTATAATGTCCTTTTCTATAGTAGTGACAGTGTGTTTCACAAGTTGGCCTCACCTGTTAGTAGCACATGCGATGCGGGTTGGCAAGCTAGGCTAAGCACGAAGTTGGACTGGGCACATGGTTGATTGGGCATGTAATTTGGGCTGAATAGGTTGTGTTTTGACCCAATAACATTTCTAGTATTTTTGTTTAGTTTTTTTTTAAAAAAATACAAAAATACAAAAGAGATCCAATAAAATAGCAAATGCACTCGAAAAATCTGGAAAATACTTCCAAGCACAAAGAACCCAAATAAAATAATTTTGACCATTGTTCACTTGGGCATTAATAGTATTAAATATTTTTATTTATGAAAGTCCCATATTAAGCTTTAATTAGCAAATAAAATGATGAAAAATTTTCTATGGCTAAACTACACAAAAAGATTTTTAAAGGCAAAAACAAGTGTGGATGTCGTTGATTGGTGAGGGGTTGCGTTGCTCCGCGAGCCATTGTGGTTAGGGCTGTAAAAAAAGCTCGAGGCTCGCGAGCTACTCGAGTTCGGCTCATGAGAGGCTCGATTCGAGCTCGGCTCGAGCTCCGAACGAGCCGAACTCGAGCTCGAACTCGAGCTCGCGAGCCTAACCGAGCCGAGCTCAAATAGTTCGCGAGCCTACTCGAGCCTGAATCGAGCTTGCTTAAATCGAGCTTTCTCGAGCTTGTTACCGAACTTTCTCGAGCCGAGCCTACCGAGCTTACAAAATAACCGAGCTTACTCGAGCTTACCGAGCTTCCCTAGCTTATCGAGCTTAGTCGAGCCGAGCTTGAGCTTGCTCGAGCCTGGACCGAGCCGAGCTCGAGCCTGAGTCCAGGCTCGAACCCAAACTCGAGCTCGAGCCGAGCCTTACCGAGCTCGAGCCTGGAGGGCCAGGCTCGCTCGAGCTCGGCTCGTTTACAGCCCTAATTGCGGTCACCGCCAACTGTTGGCTTCTGTTCGTGACGGCCAAGTCTGCTAGAGTGGAGAGCGACAGCTGAAGAGAGGAATAATAAGGAGAAGTTGGGGTAGAGAGAATGTGAGGCTGGGTTAAATGCTAATATTGGAAGAATGTTGTATCATGCATTGCATTCATACACAAGACCTATGTCACGTAGGCATCCTATGGAAGTGGGAAGAGAGTTCTACATCAATAGGCACTCCACGGGAGTGAAGGTTCAAACCCCGTATGAAGAGGAAAGGGCAAGAGTGGAGTTCTACTTCAGTAGGCACTCCATAGGAGTGGAGGTTCAAACCCTGCATGATAGTTGAAAGGGCAAGGGTGTTTCATCGACAGATGAACACTTCATCATACCAATATGAGCTACTATTATAGACGTATCCGCATATCATTGCATGAAAGAGAAAAAAGAGGATACAGTTTTCTATTATGAGAACATTGAACATGATATATGATATCACTATTTTGTGATACAGTTGCTAAGTCTTTGGACTCACCCTTCCCGGTGACCACATGCCATCCAGGGAGCCATGCACTAACAGAGCCCGCGCTCCACCCATCCAGGAGCCAGATCCTCTGCAAGCCGCATAGCCATACCGTCGGAGTCGTGTGTTTGCGACTTGCCGGGCTGCCGCACATCCTCCCCTCGATTAGAAATTCCCTCGAGTAGAATTTTTCTGTGTTGAAATTTCCCTATTTGAAATTCCTGATTTTGAAACTTTATGAGTATAAAATTTTCAAGTAGAAGTTTTTCTAATTTGAATTTTTTAATTTCAAAGTTTTTCGATATAGAAATTTTCAGATTTTTTTGAAGGTTTTGAGGAGGGATTGGGCTGAGAGTAAGGAAGGGGGTTGAGGGGAGTTTTGTGGCTTATTTAAGGCTACAAGGAGGCAGCACATGAGCTGCTACGTGGCATGGAGGACAGTGCAGTGATCGCCTGGGGTAGAGGACGCATCTCACCAGTGCAGGCTGCAATGTTTCTTCTTCCAGTTATGGAGGCTGCAATGTCATTTGGTTAACTTGTTACCCTTGTATCCTGGAAGTGTTAGTTGCAATTGTAAGGAAAAACTCATTAATATTTTGTTAACAAATACTTAGAGATTGTTCTCAAGTTTGTTTCCATCATGTGATTGGCAACACAGCAATCACATTATATAATTATCTTATTTTATAGGCTATTGGTAGCGAGTTGTGAATGCCACATTGGTTACTATAATAATTAGCAGGCTACCACATCAGTCCACATAAACTTTAACAAATGCCACATTGTCTACAACCCATCCCACCTACATCCTAACCTCCGCCCCTGTGCAACCAGCCGTAAGATAGGAGCTCCCGGTATGAATTGGATGAGTTTTATGTCGGTGTTGATTGGACTGCCAAGGCATGATTTGAATTTCGACAATTTACAGTGCCTGATGCCTGCTTACCAGCCTGCATAGAACGGTTCCTAGCTGGTAACCGTCTGATTACAAGCTTCGGACTTTGTACTTAAATTTTCAAGCATCTAAATCGTCCGAGAATCCCCCAGATACCGGCCGAAATCTGATACCAGCTAAATAGGCAGAAAACTGGAACAGCAACAATGCTTGGAACAAGATTCAAACGGCACCAGTTAGCTGCCGAAATCTGTTACCACTACTCAACTAGCGGAAACCAGTCCGGTAAAATAATTTGGAATGCTCGGTAATACACAACACAAGGCACATCTCATTTGGTGGACTCAAGCTTACTCTATTCTGCTCAGAAGTGCTGGCAAAAAACAACACATTCCCTTCCAAACAAGAGGCGCACCGCACAAGGACAAAACACAATGAATTTGTCGAGGTACACCAAAAGAAATCTTAAATTTGACAATATATATGCAAACTTGGTGGTTTAACACATCTTCCTGGGCCTAAACTGCTGAACAAAGCAAATGCGAACGGTGCAACAACAAATACCATAAATAATTGTTTTTTTTTGTGAAAGTAATACCACAAATACTAGTGGCAAGCCAACATGTACAAGACAACAAATTAAGAAAAAACCTAAGACATCTCCCTGAATCTTGCAATGGCCTTCTTCTGGATGATGGTTTTATAGCTATCCCCAGCTTGGGCCTCCAGCGATGGATCAGCTTTCCGTTGCTGACTTCCAAGTCCAGCTCTTACATCGACAGATTTAGCCTGGACTGGCTCCTTGATACCACTACCATCCTTTCCAAGACCCTGGATATTTGCAGAGTAGTTGCAACGAAACAAGATACCAACATATACTCACGTAAGAAGGAATGTACAAGTTACGCAGCTTCCATTCTGTACAAAACATCGGCAAACTGATCCATCTGCAGTCATGCTAACTTCTCATGCCTAACTATTTAAACTCACTAGAAACTTCTTCAAGTTATAAAAAAAAAAAAAATCAGTATTCTAAATTTCTAATTCTTCACAGTAATGTTAGCCTTTTGCCATTAAAGATGTAAAGGAATGTACAAGACAAACTCAAGAGCGGACACTCGATACAAACCACAGAAACTCCAAACTAACAACGGTTCTGGGAGAAACCAATCATGAGTAGCATGAAAAGTTGAAAATAAATTCAACATATCGACAGAAATGGTCGTACGCAATTGGTTTCAAATAAATGCAACAAAATGGTTCTAAAAATCATTGCAACTGCGAAAAGCAAAAAAGTAAGGCAAAAGTTAATGGCATGTTAATAGGAGAACAAAATTGCAGCAAAGCCATCAAAGAGGAACAGAACTGAGAAATATGTTTGAAACATACCAGTCCTTCCTGCCAACCCATGTTGCGCAAGATGCGATTGCCCACATTGCTTTCATCTATTGCTCTGTCGGCAGTAATCACCTCATAATTTTCAGTATTGCCAATTTCACCACCAGAACGTTCACCCACCCCTGGAGGAAATGGCATTGATCCCATCTCACTTGAACCCTTTCGAGATGGGTAATCACCAGCTTAACAAGGAATTTCCAGGAAATTAATACAAATTTCGAAAAAGAAAAATGGAAAATATCCGTCGTATAATGTATAATTGTGTGGGATCAAGAAATGCAAAAATACAAATAATATTAGTATGGGGAATCAAAATTGCCACTGACAACAAGTTGAGCATATACAGTCAGCAAAATTCCAGCCAAATGAGAATCGCAAAATCTTGACAGAGAACTATGTTGTTGGATGGGTAGTAACGTCTCGAGCTCAAGAAATGAGGCTAGAAAAATAATTCAATTATTTTAACAATACAAGAAATGAGGCTAGAAAAATATTTTTTAAATAAAAATTATAGAAATAATATGTTGAATTAAAAATTACAAATATATACCCCTGTTGCTATTTGAATTAACGACAGATCTATGTCGCCAATTGAAATGAGCTAGCGACAGCCCTCTATAACCTTTGGCGACAACGTCGCTCGCTATTTCAATTGACGACAGAGACCTGCTGCCAATTCAAATGGCGACAGGGGTGTATATTTGTAATTTTTTAATTTGGCATATTATTTCTATAATTTTTCATTAAAAAATATTATTTCGAAAAAAAATCAAAATAATTGGAGCGATCATACATGGTGACAACTAACAAGTCAAGAAAGGATGCTCTTACTTGAGTCAAGTCCAACATTATTATCATTCCCAAGCGAGGAAGATGATCCGAATAAACTTCTTTCATTCCCAAGCGAGGAAGATGATCCGTATAGACTTCTTCTTTCTGCAGCCCGATCTCTGTACTGGAACTGTCCTGGTGCCTCAGAAAACCGACGCTTGGCACTCCCAGAAACACCAGATGAAGCATATGATCCTAGGGCGGATAAATCTGTTTTGAAGGGTACAGAAGCAGTAGGTTTCTCAGCATTTGTCATCAACCCACTTGTGCTTGCGCTTATAGTGGAGGAAGAATCATTGCAACCAACATCAGATGATGCATGAAATGTGTTATCCGACTTGAATACTCCTCTATCAGAACCTCTTATGACACCCATAATAGTAGTTCCTAAACTGTTACTGACAGGCCTAGGCTTTATGTTAGAATTCAGCATTTGAGTGCTTGTACTTCCTTGGCCAAGAGAATTATAGCTATCAGCCAAGTTCATATCCTTAGCATTTCCAAAACCAGACTTAGGTTTGCCTTTCAATGAGAATCCAATCCCACTGGGTGTATTGTTAAATTTATCATCGACAGAGCTGGAAGGTTCTTTCTCATCAAGTGCAATACGTGCAGCCTGGCCTTCTTGATTCCTTTGCTTCCACATAGCTAGGACATTGTTCATCTTCTTCTTATTAGCTAAAAGACTAGTTTTTGAGGCCAACTTAATCTCTTTTGTCTTCTCCTTTTCTTTCTTTTCAGCAGCCAGCGCTGCATTGGCAGCAGCTTGAACAGCCTTAGGCAATGATGTTTTCTCACTTTGTTTAATTGTGGCTGCAGGTGCAGAAATCACGACCTTTTTACCACTATTACTTTCTGAGGTCTTCATACTTTCATTGGCCATGTCCCCAGTTGCCTTACTGTTGCTTTGTTCATTACAAGGGACATACTGTTGACTTTGTTGATCATACGAATACCAAAGTCCAGTATTACCGTTATAGTAAAGGCCTGAAACAAACACAAGGTTGAAAATTTAGTCAAATGAAACACATGCCCAAACGCGAAGGATTTGTAACATAGCGCTTTCAGCTGCATAGCATTTTACAGTCTAAGAAAACTAACCACAGTAGACATACAGACTTACCAGTGTTTCCATCATAATAGAATCCAGAGGCAGAATCATAGTAATAACCAGATTTTTCATCCCAAACAAATCCTGACTGCGGAGCAGAATCATCTTTCTGAGATTCTGAATTGCTATTCAGTTTGTCCTCAGGATTGTACTCTTTTGGGGCCCAACCTACAGCATCGTACTGGTCCAAAATGCAAAGGGAGAAAAATAATGAGTCCAATTCTACAAACTGCCTAAATTATATGCTAAAAAAAACTTCCTCTCTTCCAAACCATATGTTGTTTTAGAATGTGTACAGTAACTGTTAACACTTTGACCACTAATACACACAGAAGTATTTAGATTTATCCCATGGAAACAATGTTAGTAGATTTATCCTAAAAGATACTTCTATATCCTTAAATTTTTGTACTACCCCTGTTCCTCAATAGATGTCATTCTAGCATTTTACACTAAAAACCAAGACATGTACATAAAAGACCATATTACCCTCCAGTAGCTCAATTATTGCTCTTGGATGGTGAGTTACACTTATTAGCTCAATTCTTATACTTAGTCCATAGTAGTGAATGACCTTGGGAACAATGAATAGGAAAGGTATGCAAAGGAAAGAATGGGAAAAAGCTGCCACAAAATTGTAGAATAACATGTATTTAGGAACAAAATTTGAAAGCTAGAATGATATGCATTTGGAAACGAAGGAGTAATTTTTACTAACATATCAGAATAGTAATGACTAAATGTTTGTAGCTTTAGACCACTAGCATGTTGCTCGTGCATCGTGACGGATCTCAAATAAATACAGCATAAGTTTAAACTTACAAATGCAAAAATAATTACCCTCAAATCTAAAAAGTTGCATTCATAATTCACATGAGATCCACTGCCACATGCATATACATGGGCAGACGGTACCATCATTTACAAAAGATCCTACAAATAAGACACATATCTACGTAGATGCATCGACAAAAGATTTTTTGAAGTGAGGAGAGAAGGATGGTAGAACCAACCATCACAACCACGAACTCCTTTTTATATGAGTAAAAAAGATGTTGATGTCTGATATGACACCTATTTCAGAGTGGAGGTAGTAAGTACTAACATGAGAATGTGATGAAACTATCACTGCTTAACTACAAAAGCAAAAAACCACCTAGTCAGAAGAGGCAATAAGGCTTATCAATCGTGATAGGAGCTGTAACAGACCTGCTGGGCAAATGAAGCAGCCTCAATGGCAGCTGCAGCAAGGCTGTTTGACTGTGAAGCCCCTGATACAGGGCCATGTGTACTTTTAGCATAGGCTACACGTAGAACCTGACCATTTTTCTCAAGTGTAATCCCATTTGTAGCTTCAAGAGCTTTTGTAGCATCTTCCACCTATCACAATGGGATGTAGAAAATGTCAAGAATTGACATCAGAGAAAACTTGAACTTAGTTATCCACCAGTACTTACCGAATGAAAATGGACAAAAGCAAAACCTCTGGATACATGAGTAAACTTATCCCGAACAAGCCGGATATCCTGCAGAGAATTGACACGTCATTCACTCAACAGAAAGGAAACAATTATAATTGAAGAGTTATTTAGCTTATTGTCCACCTTTATTGGTGCATGCTTAGCGAATTCATATCGAAGCATTTCCTCATCAGCATTTTCATCCATACCACGAACAACTAAAACATGGGTTGGACCTGCAAATGGCAGTACCTAATAAGGCAACGAACTGCACATTTCGCAAAATTCCACAATAAAAGCACAAAACTTGCCTAATTCAGATCCCCGCTTTCCAGAGAGTGAAGATGTTGCATCAGCTGGTGGAGCATCCTCAGTACGTGGCTCATTGCACTATGAGAAAACAGTAAACATGCAATTAGCAAGAGAAATTCAGGAGCACAACAAAGAAACTTACAAGTAGTTATCCCAGAACCGCTATTTGTTAGCTCCCTAGTCTTTTATTATGCATTAAGGCAGCATGGGACAGGAGTTATTCTGAAAGTTACTCAAGTTGGTTGTAATTTTGGCTTTATCTCATTGGTGCCTCATTGGTGCCAGAGCCAGGGTGGGTTTCAGAAATGGGATTTCCAGCTTTCAGCCAGGAAAAACCTGGGTTGTATTTTGAAGAAGTGTGTTTTCAAGATTTAAACTTTGAAACATATCATAGAAGCAATAATATAGACTCCAACGATGCTCCTATATGTGCCACGACCAAGCTTGTCAAGGCGACAAGGCGAGGCGAGGCGCCAGCCCATCGCCTGGGCGCCTAGGCGCACCTAGGCGAGGATTAGGCGAGGGTTAGCATTTTCAGTATATGACATTATCACCAATACATATATATGATATATACATCATATGCATCATTGGCAACATCGCCGGCAGCAGGTGCTTGAGCATCAGCCATGTCCTTCACTCCCTGTACAAAGCCACACACGGAGATCTTGAGCAACCAGTCTAGAGAAGAGCCAGAGAGGAGGGCCAGAGGGGGGCCAGAGCAGAGGAGTCAGCAAGCAGAGGGGGGCCAGAGCAGAGGAAGATGGCGCGGAAGAAGGCGGAGCGGGGCCACGACACGGAGGAGGTCGGCGGAGGGGCTACTGGCAGGAGGCAAAGAGAGAGGAGGAGGAGGAGCAACAGACTTACGGATCTCGAGTCGACGGCGGCGACGGAGGTGGTGGCGGTGGCGGCGGCAAGGGCGAATCGCGGCGACTAAACCCTAACCCAGTCGCCCTAGCGACTTATCCTAACTCCTCCCAACCCAGGCGGCCGCTCGATCTCGCCTTGGAGACGCCGCGACGGCCCAGGCGATGCCTAGACACTCCAAAGTGACGCTTTGCGCCGGCCAAAGCGAGGCGACAGCTTCCCATGAGCTCCGCCCGGCCGCGACGCCTAGGCGTCGCCTAGGCGACGCCTTGAAAACCATGGCGACCATGGCTAGTAGTAGATTTGGAGGGGAAGGGGGCCACCCATGAGACTCATGGTGGCATGGTGCGGACATGGCCATGACCTAAGGTTCTGGGACTCGACATTTTCATTCTTCAGTTTTGGCTTTTATGACCCCACAAGAAATGGCAAATTCATAACTGCTGTTTACATTTGGACAACAGGATGATCCAATTGAAGTTGGATTTTTTAAGATAATTCCAGTTGAATTGGACTGGAAATCATATAGCTTTTTTTTTTCAAAACTCGGAAATCATCTAGCATTTGGACATATTGGATTGAATAGTTAGATATTTCCCCAATTGGGACCTGGGCATGAACGGGACTGTTGTAATATCCAGTCCAGTCCAGCCCAACCCATTCCTACATCTGACAGTGATACGATTAATAATTTGATCAAGGAAAACATATATTAGGAAGTCAAAACATATATAGATTCTTAACTGATTCATAAGAAAGAACTGGAGATATTGTCAACACAACAGAATTCCTCTGAAGTAGGTTCATACTGTTCAAATTGATCTGTTTTAAACTCAGTTTTGCAACTTTTTGTTAACAAGAGATATGTCACATTTAAAGGGGAAAAGGTGTACTCAACCAAGAAAATTACACTATTTATTGGGGAACAAATGAAGCAAACTTGATTGGAAGTAGCTCAAATTAATTTCTTAAAAGTGAAAAATATATTTCAAATTTCTTAAGTATGTAAAGCATAATGAATCTTCTGCTAAAAACAGTTCTACAACAGTAACTTGCATTGTATGAAAGTAAAATATACCTGAAAACAGGAGGTTCTACGGGCAAAGTTCATACATCCACAAATAGTACATATCCAATCACATGGTGCAGCAACAGTCTTGTGCCCAAAGGTAGCCCTTGTAAAATGTTCTTGTCCAAGAGAATGCCCACTCATCCCACTAGTTGGCTTACTACTGCAGTAAAGACAGCTGTCAAAAATAGAGTTACAGTGCCAATAGTATGAAGAATATGACTGTGTGAGTGCAAAAGGTTAAATGTCATGCAAAAGAAGAAATACAGTGTACGACTGCAAAACATGGTTATCACGGTGCCTCGGCGAGGCGAATCGCCTCCGAGGTGCATGGACACCTAGGCGACAATTAGACGACCAAACAAATTAAATGCAGCAGCACCAAGCAGCCCACCCTTGCTCTGCAGCAGCACAAACTTAGTTAATCAAGGAAAGTTTGAACTACGAGCAAGATTAGTTTCCTTCACTATCTTCAGCATCAGCTGGCCAAACCTGCACCAAGCAGTCTGCCCTTTTATCGTGGCTCTATCGGCCACATCTCCACCAAGCCCGCCCCTGCTCTGTCGACTACGCCACCAGGCTCTAGCTGGCCGTGCTTCCAAGACCACAGGGGAGCCACACTTTGGCTGCTCCGTCGGCCACGCCTCCATAGACCACACGAGAGCCAGCCATTGCTCAGTTGCTCCGTTGGCCATGCCTCCACAGCCACAGGTGAGCCCGCCCCTGCTCCGCCACCTGGCCCGCCGCTAGGCCCTTCATCGAGCAGTGGAGGCAGCTCCGTCGCAGCATCACCCCTGCTCCACTGACTGGTCCAAGTCCGAGCATGCCTCCTACACCTGCAGCCTGCTCCGCCACCCACTGATCGGGCACATGACTAGACGCTTCGGTAGTGTCGCCTAGTCGCCCCGGGCGTGTTAGGTGGGTGATTTGCCATCTCCAGGCGAGGCGAGCCCCATTGGCAGTCAGTGCCCAACGACTGGATGCCTAGGCAAAACCGTGATAACCATGCTGCAAAATCTTTGCATGAGAGCTAGAACCACTCAAAACGGACATGTTCAAGTACAATATGTCAAATTTATGTTTTATTCAATTTACCAATATATCCCTAATGCGTGAAACATGATTTAAGGAACAAAGACAACATAAGAATAGCATCCAAAAAAGATGACCAACAACAACAATAACAACCACTAAGCCTTTTGTGCCAAATAGATTATGGTAGGACAGGAAAGAAACCCAATCAAAGTTAATAAAAACCCCTAAAGGTTCGATCTTGGGTTATGGTTCCAATACGGGAATCACTAACTTCCATGGACTCCAATCCAATCCCTCAAATCTCTTTTAACTGCTTCTTCCCACGTCATTCTCGATCGACCTCTACCCCTTCTTATGTTTTCAAGACAACTTAAAATTCCACTATGCACCGCTACCTTAGGAAGCCTCCATTGCAGATATCCAAACCATCTCAGATGATTTTGGACAAGCATTCTTCAATTGGTACTACTCTAATCCTATCACATCACGTATATCATCATTGTGAATTCGATCTCACCATGTATGACCACAGATCCACCACAACATCCACATCTCTACTACGCGTATCTTTTATATGTTATCTTTTTTGTTGCCCAACATTCCGCTCCACATAACATCGCAGGTCTAATCGTCATCCTATAGAACATACCCTTTAACTTTTGAGGGACTTTTCCTTCACATTGGACACCCGAAGCTTGGCACCATTTCAACTAGCTCACTTGTATCATATGGCTCACATCTTCATCAATCTTGCCATCACTCTGTAGCATCGATCCCAAACATCAAAAAGTTTCCTTCCTAGACACTGCTTTGACATCTAGACTAACATCCCCATCACCTGTCATAGCACGTGTAACATCCCGATTTTTGCACCTTTGTATAGGTTTATGTGTTTCTGCATTTTTGTGAATGTTTAGGATTTTTTATTGCAATTTAAATATTAATGTGGATTTTTCCTAATTCAAAAAGCATTTAATACGTTTAATGTTCAAGTGAACATTTGTCAAAAATAATTTAATTAAGCTCTATAAGCTCTAGAGTAATTTACAGAATTTTCTAGGATTTTTCTGAATTTATTTGCTATTTATTTGAAGCCTATTTGTTTTTTTTGTATTTTTCTAAAAAAAAGGTATTTAAAAATCTGGAAAAGTCTTTTGGGCCGAAACCCATCCGGTCCGACCTAAGAACCCGTGCCGAAGCCCAGTCTGGCCCAACACCACCTGGCCCAACTAACCCAACACCACCCTGTCAGGGTTTCCCTTTCTGTGCCCTATCTGGACTCAGTTCGCATGCCGCCATGTCTAGCATGGTCTCTTCCGAGTTCCTTGCTCATCAAGGGATGTAGGTGCTATAAAGCCAAACATCGTGATCGCTTTGAACCCACAAACCAACACCCTAGTTCAATTTTGCCCATTGCGCCGTCATTTGGCCGAAATCTTGAGGATTGCGCAAGCACCGCCGCCTCGAATAAATGCTCAATTTGTCAACTCCGGTAAGCTCTGGAGCTCTTGGACCCCACCCTCGTGATCGCCTCATCTTGATCTACATGGTGCTTGTACCGCCATGGCCGATGGAATGCTCAGACACCGTTGACGTTGGAGCCACACTGTCGCTATTCGTCTACTCGCCGCCTCGATAGAGTTGACCAAATCACGCGACATCCACGTCAGTCTCACCACCTAATCGAGAGCACCGGGGTTGGCCACTGGAGACCATAGGTTCCTACGCGCAGTCGTATCGACGTGGCATGACCCGGTGGTTGACGCCTATCATGTGACATCAGCATGTCGTCAACCCAAGACACTGACATGTGGGGCCCATATGTCAGCCTCTGCAGTTTATTTTTCGAAAAACAATTTTTGTTTTCATTAAAAATTTACTGGGCCCACTTGTCACAGAATATTATATTTTCTTTTTCTTTCTTTTTGATTTATTTGTCCAATGGATATTTCGAGAGTCCGTTCTCCTTCCCACAAACTCAGATTGAGCCCATTCAAATTTCCAAATTCAAGCTCTACCTTTTGATGAATTTTATTTGATTTTTGGAGTTTGTCTCGTCTCTCCAGTATAACCTTACAATCTATGCAGTCTCATTTGTCCTGCCTCCTACCAAGGACAAAATCGATCTAAAAAGAATGTTGACCATTGCTAAAGGTAACTAAATGGAATTGTCTTCTTTCTATAAAAGGTGTTAGCTATCATAAGGTCATAGGCTATGGCAAAGTTCAAGATATCCACTCCTCCAATCACCATAACCCCACTAGTTATACCAATATGACCGCCGAAATTGCCTCCTAAGAAAAACTTCTTGCTGTTAGCTAGACACACATCTAACCATGACATTTAGATCTTCCCAAAATTGTCTCTTAATAGCCTCCCTCAAACCTACTTGTGGAGCATAAGCACTAATAATGTTCAAAACCAAGTCGCCAATGACTAGCTTGGCTAGGATAATCCTATCCCCCCGACGCCTCACGTTGACAACTCCGCTCTTGAGGCTCTTATCAATTAAGATGCCGACTCCATTCTTGCTCCGTTCTATTTCAGTATACCACAACTTGAAGTCAGTACCCTCCACTTTCCGCGCTTTCTGACCCATCCATTTAGTTTCCCAAAAAAAAAAGAAAAATAGATGACCTAGTAACATAAAAATTCTATTTTCTCAACCTGTAGCATACTAATAGTAGATTACTATTTTACAACAGGCTTGTTCTCCTACCAAAAACATCCTCATATGCCCTCATAAACAAGTGCTCTCACCTTAGCGCTACTTTTTATTAAGTTATCATACAACTTCTTTCAAGCTCATTATTGATTGAACTGTATTTTAAATTTGCTTCAATCAAATCTCCTTGTCATAATTTGCTATCAAATAAACTAGATATATTACTGTTTCTTGTTTCGTTTGGTCTACATCATGTGCAATGTGGATCAGTAGATGACCGAGAGCAATTCATTTGGATTGCTAATGAGCATATGGAGTTTGTTCAAAACCTGGAACAGAATTAATTAGAAGAGAAAATGCACTAATAAAATTGAAAAAAAGGCTGAGCCATCTGACAATTTGATATATCAAGGACTTGCTCCAACAGAAATTACTTACATGATGTTGCAAGACAGAAGTAGACCAGTGGTTTGGCAAGCATAAATTTTTAGGGGACTACACTACAGTAACCAACATGCTGTCCATACTTATTGATTCTACCAGTGCACAAGCACCACTATTCTTACACTAGTAGCAGCAATTGTATTAAAATTTAAAAACCATAGAAAGCTTATTAGCCTAAAAGGGTAATTCTGATATTACAGACTCAACGATGACATGTGGGGTGAACATTTTGCAATATATATTTTTTTAAAAGCACACATACCTGTACTCAAAAAATACCTTCCTCCCATCAATTAAAAGTCCATTGTCTCGGGTACCTTCCATCATTCTGCATGCAGCTTCCTGTGGAACACACACATCTTTTTGAGCATAACAACTGAATTGTAATGTCAGAACTCAGAACATTTGTATGATTAGTACCACAGTAGGGAAGTCAATAAAAGCAAATCCCCTAGACAAGCCAGAGGTTCGTTCCTTGATCACACGCACACTACAAAGAGGGCCCCACTCAGCCTAAAAGAGATCAGACCACAAATGATTAAAATGAACAAGATAATAAACTTTCAACCAGTTCAACAGTTTATGATGAGGAACTTGTACAAGAATCTGAAATAGGTCGTCTTCAACTGTCTTCTGGGATAAACCCCTAACAACAACAGTGGCAGAAGGGGCCTGCAAGCATGAGTGCAAATGTCATTGGCTTGGTGTGTTCAAAAAGCAAAATAAAGGCATGCACATATTTACAAATATATGTATGTCTGTACCACTAAATCACTATGCCTTCTTTCATCCCAGTCATGTTCTCTTCTGTCAAAGCGAATATCATCATAATAGCCATCTCTTTTGCTCCGACTATGATTTTTGCCATGTGGAGACCTTGATCTTGATCGGTTATCACGCCCGCATGACCGAGAACGGCTATGACACATATACGGACTTTCATCTCTTTCGCGGCTTAACCCTTTCCTATCACGTTCATGCTCAAATGAATCACACCTTCTCCAGCTACTATGTCTCCTGCCTCTCTCATAGTCCGAATCATAGCTGTAATGCCCGTGTTCATGATCTCTCTCATAGCTGTCCTTTCTGCTTTGATGAGAGCTGTGGTAGTGGTCTTCAAACTCAGCACTGAATTCCCCATGGTCCCTACTTCCAATCCTTTTGTTCCTATCAACACAAAAATCACGGTAAGTACCAGATTTACAGTAGTAATCAGCAGCAAGATAATTGTCATGGAGTCTATCAACTCTGTAGGAATCAAAGACATGATGCTTTCCATCATTGCGATAATTGGTGCCATGCCTTCTGTAGTCTTTGGCAGGTATATAGTCCTCATCATAATTTCTTCGAGGCTGAGACCACATGGTGCCAACACTGGGTGGTGGTGGATACATATTTCTATCATGTATGTCCTGACAGAATGCACCCCTTCCATATGAATCTCTAGGGAAGCCTTCATCCACATATCTCCTACCATTGTAGGAATCACCAGACCTGCAAATTGAGTTAGTAGTGGATATAATATGGTAATATGACAAAACACTTCAAAATGAACATGCACGTGAAAAGAGTAGATAGCTACCTTCAGTACAGAAATGAAGTAAACAGCACGCACATATAACAGGGAATAATGGATATGAATACCACTGTTAACATAGTACCAGAATAGCTTATTGACTTACCCAAAATCTGGTTCATTGATGGTGCCATACCTATCTGGTGCCTGTAGATTCAACAGAATTAGTTGAGTCAGCAATGAAGCCTACAGAACAGGCAGGTAATCCATTCCATTTAAGCAATTGCTGCTGCTTGAATTTCTTTACAACATAACGCTGGTTACACAGAGGTCAACCACATAGCTAATAAATCTGCTATCTTCAGCATCCTTGGTAGTTAATAAAAGAAAAGGCTGCAATTACATTGTTGTTCTCCCATCCATGCTGTGTAGAATAACGCCCACGCTCCATTTCCAGAATTCAGCAGTCAGCACTAGTGTTACACCGCAGGTTCTTGGTGATCTTTCAAATTTTTCAGTGTAGATGTTTCCTTTTTAGTGTATCCTGTAAGAGAAGCATGATATCATACAGTTAAGTGCGATCAAGAAAACCACCACATGGCCATCCCATTACTTAACTTTCTAATAATACAGAAGTACTACAATCATCTCATGTTCAAGCTGTTTAACCAATCCAACAAGCATTCATTGCTGCTGCATATACCCATTTCTCAACTTACTTTTTGGGGCACTAAATTTTGTAATAATTATACTAAATTGAGGCCTATTTGGAATGCAGGAATTTTGCAGGAAACAGAACAGTTTGTCCTTAACTGCCATGGAATTCCTACATTCCAAATGGGGCCAAAGCATATGCCATAATGTCAAGGGGGAACAAATTGCATCTTGCGACTCCAGAGCATGAATTCAGCAGTTTGACTACAACAACAAGCTCAAGTGCTCAACTGTAATGGTACTTATCAGAGGGTACTAATTTATAAGCATAGGGTACTAATTTATAAGAATAATTCTACACATGAATATTTCAAGCAAAATATGTACGCAAGCTTATGGCTAGATTGCACAAAAGACTAAGCCTGTCAGCTTTCATGTGCATAGCGAATACAGGATCTGCTTCTGCACTATTGCTACGAGGAAAAATAGAGGATAAAGACAACTATCGATTTAGAACCACTTTTGGCAAAAATGAATAGCGGAGATTACACCAGTTTCAGTTACCCTTGTTTTGATCTAATAATCACAATAAATCCCTTTAAAACATGCATTAGGAGAAGAAACCTGATGGCGCCTTAGACGAAAGGATCCATCATATCACTAATATTTCTTTGCATGTGGTTTTCTGCCAAGAAAGGGGAAGAACACTACAAGATCCATCTGTAAACTGTTATGAATAGCACTTGTATTGATCATTAGGCCAATGGCCAGAATATATACATGAATACAAGAGTATACAAGGAAAGCCTATACAAGGCAAGGGTATACAAGGAAAGCCTATACAAGGTATTAGTAATCTCTTATATTAGATAACCAAGATATTGCCTTAACATTCCTCAAACTCATGGTGGATCTACAACACTGAGTTTGGAGAGATAAAAGTTATGATGAGCTCTAGTCTGTGTCTTCGTGAAGAAATCTGCCACCTGAAGCTCTGAAGGCACATACTGAAGAGCCACAACGTGATCCTGAACTTGGGACCGCATATAAGAAGCATCAACACCAATATGCTTTGTGAGCTCATGCTTCATCGATCTCGAGCAATACTAATAGCACTCAGATTATCGGATAAAAGAGAGTTGGTGTAGAAACAAACACCAAAATCCTCAAGTAACCACCGTAACCAAGTAATCATAGCTCGCAACTCAAATTTCAAAGACTTAACGAGAATCACGGCCGCTTCTTAGTCTTCAAGCAATGAGAACCACCAAGAAAAACACAATAAGCGTAAAGAGACCGACGATCGAGGGATCACTAGCCCATGTAGCATCGAGTATGCTCGAGCTGTAAGGAGCCGGAGCGTGAAAAGAAAAGGCGGAGAAATAGTTCCACGAAGATATCGAGAACACGAAGAAGATGACTATAGTGGAGCCGAGTGGGAGCGTAAACAAACCGACTCAAGATATGAACCGGATAATAAATGTCGGACGAGTGATACCATGGTAAACAAGACTCCCAACAAGATGGCGATAACGAGTAGGATCCTCAAGAGGTTCACCATCAAGAGGTCGAAGATGAACATTGAGCTCCATGGGAGTCTCACCAGACGCTCA
This sequence comes from Guadua angustifolia, assembly GCA_036346375.1. Lineage (NCBI taxonomy): Eukaryota > Viridiplantae > Streptophyta > Magnoliopsida > Poales > Poaceae > Guadua > Guadua angustifolia. Next base: position 51,071,692 of record CM070503.1, read on the forward strand.
TCAACAGAGAAGCACGATCAAGAAGATCCCGAATATACTTCTCTTGAGAGAGAAAGAAACCTCGATGTAGAGGAAACCTCAATCCCAAGGAAGTATCAAGAGACCTAGATCGACATGAGAAATCGCCATCGAGACGAGCCTTTACAAAGGCAATATATCGAGAATCATCTCCAAGAATGATCATATCATCAACATATAGAAGGAGAAGAGTCCACCACGAGAAGAAGTGTGAACAAAGAGCGCAGGATCATGAACACTTGCGTAAAAACCACCGCAGTGATCACAGTAAGAAAAACGCCAAACTAAGCACGCGGGCTTGCTTAAGCCCATAAAGAGAGCGACGGCCGGACAAACCATGCCCTCAGAATGTAATACCCGGTTTTGGTGGTGATATAGACCTCCTCATGCACCACCATTAAGAAAAAGCATTCTTGACATCAAGCCGAGAAATGGACCACTCACGACAGAGGCCACAAAGAAGGAGAGTATGAACAAAGGGTCATGTGAGCCACAGTGCAAAAGTCTCATCATAATCTCGACCATGCTCCTCGCTGAAAACCACGCGCCACAAGACGAGCCTTTGTAGCGCTAAGAGAACCATCGAGCGAAGTCTTAATCTTATAGACCCACTTGCATGTAATGGGACTGGACACGGAGGAAGTGGAACAAGATCCCACGTGCGGTCGCTTCGAGAGCAAACAAACTCCTCCGCTATCGCATGTCGCCACTCGATGAATAACAAAGATCACGGAAGAAGTCGGCCACCAGAGCAAAGACTAACAAAGCCAAGGCGCCAGAGGCCGAATAGACCGCCGATCACGAAGAGCGAACGTGAGGAGGCATCAAGAAGATGGCTCATCGAAGAAGAGGATGGCACATCGAAGAATCTCACTCGAGAACGACGAGTGTAGTATAGAGGATAGGAAGGAACAATATCTAAGAGATTTGGGGAGGAGAGGGTGGTGGTGAAGGAACCGACGATAAAGGAGACGCTGACAGAAAAGGAAAAGTGACAATCGAGTATCAGAAAAGTCAGAAAGACAAGTGACTCAACAAGGGATGTAGAAGAAGAAGAAGGACGAGGTAGAAGGGACGAGACTCATCAAAAGTAACATCCCGCGGAGATCCGTGCATCGACCAACAGATCCCAACAACGATATCCCTTATGCTCAAGATCAGAAGTTGTAAAAACGCACTCAACAGATCGAAGCGATCGACTTTGGTGCGTTCAGGTGCAAGAAGAATATAGCACACACACCCAAAAAGGCGAAGTCCTAATAATCGGAGGCATGCCACAAAGACGCTCTCATCGAATCCCACCCTTAAGAGCGAAGAAGGTTGGAAATTGGTTAAGTAGGTGGCAAGGAAACAAATTTCAAAGACAAAATGAGGCGAACAATGAAGCAAGCATAAGAGCACGAAGCTGTCTCAAGAAGATGACGATGTTTGCGCCACCACACCATTCTCGAGCATGAGCACCGGGACAAGAAAATCGAGAAAGAGTGCCTCAGATAGCAAGAAAACCACGAAGAGCTCCTCGACAAATACTCTCGCCGAGTCAAGACGAAGAACACGAATGGGAGAATCAAACCGAGTACGAATCATAGTGGCAAAGGTCTTATAGATGGAGAGAACTCACTACGAGAAGACATAAAATATATCCAAATGTGGCGAGAAAAATCATCTATAAAAATAATGTAATATTTATGACCCTTTTGAAACAAAAGGAGGGACCCCAAACATCGAATGAACTAGATCAAAAGGACGCTGTGAGATAGACTCGCTAGAATGGTAGGGAAGTTGTAGCCGCTTGCCAAGCTTACAACCCATACAAAGGTAAAGAGGCATCACTGGACAAGAGCCTAAAAGACCACGCATTTAACTAAAGAAGACAGACGTGAACCACAAAGATGACCCAAACGTGATGCCATCGAGCAAAAGTCCCTAGAAGAAGCAACCTGGATGCTGAACCCAGAGAGAAACAGAGAGATGGCAGAGGCGGAAGGTAGATGAAGCTACCAAGCTCCCAAAGACGCCGAGAGTCATGGCGGCGAGGGCCACCCCAACTAGAGCCCCCTGCATGACGATCCTCAACACAACAAGAGTTAGAATCAAGAATAACGCAACAACCATGATCAAGAAGGTGGCGGCGGATATGAGCCGCATGGTCATTTAGGAACATAAGAAACAAAGCAGAACATGAAAAGAGGATTGACGAAAGAGTGCCACGCCGCAATGAAAGAGAAGTACCATCTGCGGTGCGACAAGGGTAGGAGCAACAAGGGACTAATGGAATGTAGACTCGTGGGATCGATGTCATATGAAAAGAAGCTCCAGAGTCAAGAATCCATGGTGTGTTACCCGATGAGGAGGTGGTCTCTCACCGAAGATCGAGTAGCAGAACCACCAAACCTGCTCAGGTAGAGGCGACCATACGACGCAAAGAGCATAAGAATTTCTGAGTAGAGTCGTAACCAACAAGTCTGCGGAGGAGGAGTCTGGCCGAGAGGAAACGCCGAGCCTCCATTGTTCTTAGGAGGACTAGCATTTGACGAGCAAGATCCTTCTTCTCTAGAGCGTAACCGCCCACATGGCCATTTTTGTTGCAAAGATGTGCAAGGAAGACCTCCACTTGAAGAGTTTAAATCAAGTAGGCGCCATCGATGGAGGAGTAGAACGAGGCGCCGCCAAGACCGAGGGAGACACCAAGAGGCTCAAGACTACGAAGACGAAGTCTCCTCAAGACGAATAGCAAAGAAGAGCCTCCAACAGAGTCACACGAGGATGACGAAAGCAAGCAATCGGGCACGATCTGCTCAAATTGCCCAAGACGGTCAGAAGTCGAGATGCGCGAAGCTCCAAATGAGAGTGCCGACACGACAACACCGGCAAGTCCCAAGAAACCTCCGGCCCGAGAGAATCAAGCCGACGCCACATCAAGATAGCCGCGCATAGAACTCATCCACAAGAATCACCTCGCCAGAAGCGATCGCTCTCCCGCGACAACAAAGAAGGTAAAGAGAGTCACCAAGCAGCTCATAGCGATCACGAAGATGCGCCCACATCAATCGTGCCAAGACAAAGCAACAATGTCACCAAGAAGATGCACCGCCATGCTAGCAACCAAAATAGCAGAGGCGCGAGCATCTTCATCAATCCATGTCTTGTAAGCAAGAACCGAGTTTGAAAAGACTCCACAAAGATCAAGATAATCATCGAGGCCTTCACGAAAGCAAAGATCATCGGCCTCCTTGGGAAGAGTAAGCATGGCAGGGAGCAGACAAGGTGGACATGATAGCTCACCCAGAAGAAACTCCCACAGACGCCGACCACGCATGTGAAGACGATATGAAGAGCCGGCCTCGATAATTAAGACCATCAAAGAGGACCGGCAATGAGGAATGTAAATGGCCTCAAGAACTAGAAGACGACACCATTTTTTTTTTTTGCCAAAACCTTTAAACCAATCGGTTTGGACTTCTAACCCTAAAACAAACCAAAGCCGATCGAAGCAAACCTGACCGAGGCGGCGCGACGTCATTGGGTCATCGGCCTACGACACCGGAGGCGTGGATTGGCAATGAGGATCGGGCGTTTACCGCCTGGCCGGAGACCACTAGGCGCCTCGCGGATCGACGGATTCCGGCAGAAGTTGTCGACGAAGATGGTTTCCGTCGTGCGATGTGGAAGACGACCGAGGCGCGCGATCCGAGGTGATGCGCCAATCCGTATATCGGAGGACAATCACTCCCACGGACGGCGAAAGCGATCAGCGTGTGGTGATCCAGACGGCGGATTGAAGGAGCCGCAAGTCGAGGATGGAGGCGGTCGACGGCGGCCGATCGAGCAAGAGGCTACCAAGCAGTGAAAGCACAAGCGCGGCTTCCGGCTTCACGAACGCTGGCCCGGCTCCGCATTTAACGAAGGCATTTAAGCGGAGATGCAAAGACTGGAGGAGGCGACGAGAAGAGCCGCAAAAAAAAAGAAGAGGCGCAAGTGCAACGCCATGAGGAACGAAACCCTAAATCCTTGGCTCGATACCATGTTATGAATAGCACTTTATTGACTCATTAGGCCAATGGCCGAATATATACATGAATACAAGAGTAACCCTCCTGCTGCAAGGTATTAGTAATCTCTTATATTAGGTAAATTGTTGCAAGAATTGTTCCTTTACACTAAAAGAAAATAAGAAGGCTAGGCTAATGACTCAGTAGTAACAGTACGTATGTGTCGAGAAACTTTGATCTGCAGATAAATATAGAACATCGCACTATTTGCTTTAGGGTAGTATTGGATGTAGCTTGACGGTGGACATAGATCGGGAAGGAGGCCGAGTAGTTGCACTCAGCCCAATTATGTTTTTTTAAGTTAATACTGTAGTTTTTAATTAAAGGATGAGTGAATAATACACAACAATGTGAACTGACTGCTATACTACACAGCTTGCATCAAACATAACAAAATTTGAGCAACCAAAAGCTCTAGAATATGATCCATCCAAATTAACGTATAAGCAACAATCACATGTCAAATCATAGCACACCGCATAGCAATTAGTGTCCGATCTAGCCAGCGGAAGGGCACGTATGGAAATTGAAGCGTTGGTACAATACTAATCAAATTTCAAATTAACATAACAGAGGCACGAAGCACGCAGCAAACTCGTCATACTTGGGTGGGTTCCGGAAGAAATAACAGCCCCGCAAATCGAAGGTGCGAACGAGAAATTCAGTCCCTGGTACCTAATTACCTCTTGACTCCGGCGCAGCAGAAGCGCAAGAGACCAGCCAAGAGGAAAAGCCGTGCCGAGGCGAAACCCTAGCGCGAGCTAGGGCGTGCAAGCTGCGATCCACGAGATGGCAGAGGAATCGAGCGGAATCTCCTTGGTGCAGTGAAGGAGGCGGCGTCTGTTAGTGTGTGGATGGGAATTTGGGGAGGATTCGAGCTTGGTTCGGGACGGGAGGAGGAGGAGGCCGGGGAAAGAGACGCAAGGGAAGCGTGTGCGGCGCGGCGCGCTCTGCTCGTGTTGTGTCCTTTCACGGCTTTCGCTGCTAGAGGCTTGGTCACACCATGTCCTCTGAACGGCTGAACCAATTTTCAACCAAAAAATGTCGTCCTGTAACCAGAAGCAAGCACTAGGCTTGTTTGTTATCAGTTATCACAGGCGCGCGCAGTGTAGTCCCAAGACCAAGAAACTTTTTGCCTTTTGAACCCTAGTCCAACCATTGCAAAACAGTGTGCTAACAAAAAAAATACTCCTAGAAAAACTCCTAGCATCCGAGAAAGTAGAAGTTCCGAGGTGTGTTTGGCAGGACTCCAGCTCCATCGGATCTGTGGAGCTGGGTATTCGTAACCCTACCGATCCATGAAACTAGAGCTGTAAGTACATTAAGAATGTTTAGATGGATCATCTTGTTTACATTTTAGACCAAAAATATAAACTTAATTCACTTTATTGTAGCCTACAATTTTTAGATCTCAGATGAAGTTGGGATTTAGAGCTCTACCAAACAGGCCCCGAGTCCAGCTAAATAAAATGTTCAAAGGTGAAGAGAGACGAAGACATAGGGTGAGTGGTTGAAGCTGTGCAGTCTTTTATTATTATTTTTTAATATATGGTGGCCCTACTTTCGAGAGAATAAAATATAGTAAATAGGAGAAGAAATTTTGGAAGACTTAACCCTCCTAAAATAGCAATGATGTAGAGAACTTAACCCCCTCGTGTTGTACATGCTTTGAGAGCCATGTAATGTCCAAAGGGATAGAGAAGAACTTCAATTAAGATTGTGTCCTCACTATTATATTTGAAGTTTTTCTTCTCAAAATAAATATTTGCAGTTTTCAATATGGAGCACTGTATGGTTTTGTTGTTGGTATGCAGTGTCTAACATGGCAAAAAATCGCTACCGTGCTCGTCGGAGTTTGATGTATATCAGCAGCGGTTGCAAAATAAGGTGGGACAACATAAGGATTAGTTGTATGTGAAAAAGTAGGTAGGTCTATTGTTTCTTTATTTTAGTTTTGGTCCAAATGCTACTTGGATTCTTTAGATAAAATATACACATACATAGTTCAAATGTACTAGTCCACGCATGAGCGTCGTTGGAACGTGTGAATGAGCTGATCCAAAGTTGAAGTGGGTTTACATGTCATACTGTCTTTTCAACAGCAGTACATTATGGTGTAGTCCAACATGATCACATGAATGGGCAAGGAATCACGCAAAGGAGCGGAAGCATAGGAAAAGTCCCACACATTTTTTACTTCATGTGTTTTCAAATTTTCTATTACGAGTTGAAAGGTATAGCATTGAACTATTGGACATAGAAAATCCCACTAAGCATGAAAAGCAAAGTTAGCATGTAGCATGTGTCTCTATTTTTTAGCTAGGAATCTTTTAGAATATTGTCAAAGTTGAAACATATCTAGTTAAAAGTTATTTAGTTCAAAGATGTTAATTCAGAGGTGCTTAATTATAATGTTGAAAGGCGCTTAGTTGAAAGTTACCTATTTAAAACATGCCTAGTTGAAAGGTGTCAGGTTGCGAGTTATCAAATCAAAGTGAAAGGTATCTAGATGAAAGGTTTTTGGGTTGGGAAAATGTATGCAAGTTTGGTCTTTTTAAAGATCTCATTGTAAGAAACATGATAATTCAAATGGGTTCAAATCGTGTACTTGATTTAAAAGATATGGAGTTTTGAATTTACAGAATTAAGTTTTTAATCGCTTAGGTCATCTTTGTGATTCCTTTGAAGTGCAGCAAGTGGGTCAATAGGCACACTACAGGAATCGATAGTTTTTTCATCAGCTCCATTTTTTTTCGTCGGCTACAAGAAGGCCAACGGAAATAGGTGAATAATTTCGTCAGCCCGAGTTAACCGACGAAATTAACAGTATTTTCGTCGGTAAAAACGACTAGACCGACGAAAAGATGGGAGTAACGGCACGCGCGGGTTTTCAAAATTTGTGCACAGTGTTTTTGTCGGTCGAGGCCGACGGAAACAAGAACACGTGGCAACGCGCAGACATTTTCGTCGGCTAGAACCGACGGATGTATGTCACGTAGTGGGGAGGCTATTTTCATCGGTGAGAACTAACGAAAATTAATCGATGGCTGACAAAAATGTTCGGATCGACACTAAAGCCCAGCTAGCCTGCGTGCACAGTACCCGCGCCAGCCCGATCGAGACTTGTCCACAGCCCTCGCTGCCGCCCACGCCTCCACGTCGCCGCGCTTGCCACTGCCCTCGCTTGCACACCGCGCCACCGCCGCAGAAGGCGATCAGAAGCGCGCCGCCCCACGCCACCGTCCTCGCTGCGTTGCCGCCTACGTAATCGTCCGATAGGTGAAGTTCAATATCTTGTACATGTAGGGATTTATAATATGGTTCGTGAATTTGATTGCTAAAAAATATGTACTAGAATCGTTAATGTTAATTGTGCTCAATGTTAATATATGGTAGATAATTAATTCATATTTTCGGTGTTACTAGTACATGCTCTAGCATAGTTAATGTTAATTTTCGGTTTTACTAGTATATGCTCAATGTTAGTATATGGTAGATAATTAACTCATATTTTCGGTGTTACTCGTATATGTTCAATGTTAATAATGTTAATTGTGGTCAATGTTAGTATATGCTCAACATCGTTAATGTGAGTACAAATTAACCTAACAACTATACCATTCCATGTATGTTACTAGTTCATGCTTTGCTTTATGATGTAATCTCGTTGAATGATGACTTGCTTTATGTTGTAATCTATATATATACGTCACTCCACAAATGAAGAACCCACTGCACATTGTTGATAAACTGTTGCATTTGAAGCCTCATCACTTGCTTGCCCTCGCATGTCCACTCATTTAAATTGTACTGAAAATATTAGTTGAGCTAATTAGGAAGACAAAAAGTAATGCTTGAAAGAACTAAAAATATTGTCTAGTCGATCCATACACTAGGTAGAGATGTATGATGCAGTACAGGAATCAACACTATTTTCTAAATTGGAATCGACACTATATTTCTAAATTGATATTTCATCAATTAGAATGTCCTCTGGTAGTTCTCTAATTGAAATTTGAAGGTGCTATCATGTCGTATGGTTTTAAAGACTAGACAATATCATCTCAATAACTAGATATTAAATTGTGAATTGTGTAGGTTTTGAATTGTCCATATTTTTGGATAGCATGGGGATGAACGACGAAGCATGGGTTTTATGACATGTCGTAACATTTGAGTGAAATTTCATCAGCATAACCTAGTGTGTGGAAAATGGGAGATGACCGTGCGTGGATGTACAGTGGTTGGAGAAGTAATGAGATGCCCACAAAAGAGTGGATGGTGAATACACAAGCTTTCGTGGATCTTGTGTACTCCTCATCTTTAGGTGGCAGTTTGGCAAAGTGCCCATGCTCTAGATGTCGGAATTATGCTCAGCATGTCAAGTCTGATATGGAACGCCACCTATGCAAATATGGTTTCATCCCAGATTATCAGACATGGTATGAGCATGGTGAGGCCCTGCAAGGACATATGTCCAATTCGATCGATTCTTTTGATGACCCAGAGGATCGGATGGATGAAATGATGGGTGATTTTGTACGACAGTTTGAGGATCAACCTGGGCCGGAGGTTAAGGAATTCTTTAGTCTTCTTTCAGCTTTGGAAGAACCTTTGCATGAGTCCATGAGTGTTACGCAGCTTTGCTGCCGTGACACGACTAATGGCTATCAGATCAAAGTACAACTTCTCTATAGGTTGTTACAATGATCTGATTGATTTGATATATGAAATTCTACCAAAACTTCATAAGATGCCAAAGGACTTCTATAACTCTAAAAAACTTCTGTCCGGCCTTGGCATGCCTTACTAGAAGATTGATGTGTGCATCAATAATTGTATGTTGTTTTGGAAAGAAAATACAAATGTAAATCACTGTACATATTGCAAGAAATCTAGATATGAGGAGCTATTGAATGAAGAGGGAATTGTGCTGCCAACAAGAGTACCAATCAAGGTGTTACGATACCTGCCTCTCACACCAAGGCTCCAACGGTCGAACTTATCAAAGTCGACTGCTCAGCATATGAGGTGGCATAAGGAAGGCGTACGTATCAACAAGGGTTCTATGGGTCATCCATTGGATGGAGAGGCGTGGAAGGCATTAGATAGATATGACCCAGATTTCGCCAAAGAACCTCGGAACATGAGGATTGGGTTGGCCACTGACGGTTTCACACCTTTTAACACAAGTGCAGCCTCATACTCTTGCTGGCCTGTCTTTGCAATTCCATACAATCTTCCTCCCTCGCTATACATGAAGGATGAGTTTGTATTTCTAACCCTTATCATACCAGGGCCTGATCACCCTAGAAAACATTTAGATATGTTCATGCAACCTTTGGTTGATGAGTTGAAACAGTTGTGGAATGGGGTGAGGACATATGACAATAGTAGAAAAGAGTATTTTACCTTGCGTGTCGCATATCTTTGGTCCATAAAAGATTTTCCTGCATACGGTATGTTCTCAGGATGGAGCACACATGATCGGTTATGTTGTCCAATATGCATGGATGATACTAATGCATTTTGTTTGAAAAATGGTGGCAAATTCTGCTTCTTTGATTGCCATAGGCATTTCACGCCTCGTGATCACCCATTTAGAACACAGAGAAATGCATTTCGTAAAGACACAATCATTATGAAGGGTCCACCGAAGCGTCGTACCGGCCATGAGATCGTTGCTTGGCATAATCAGCTAGTCCGAACAGATGATGGGTTTGAAGGGGTTAAAGAAACACACAAGTGGACTCACATATCTTCCATTTGGAATCTTCCATATGCTAAATTTCTAATTATTTTGCATAATATTGATGTTATGCAATGTCAGCGTATTCCGCCTGACAGGACCCCGTCAACGAACAGGGTTGACTACTCCCAGGATGGAAGGTATGGTTCGGTAGAGGCGTCTTCGTGGCTGGAAACCCTAATGGCTCTCTACGATGGATCCCGGGGATCAGCGGATCAATGGACACGGTGATGTACCCAAGTTCGGGCCCCTAGCGAGGGAAATAGCCCTACGTCCTGCTGTATCTTTGTTGAGGAAGTGTGGAGGCGATTACAATGGTTCTCCTAGTCTTGTGCCTCCTCCAAACCTTCGACCTCTATGTCTCTTATGAGCCGCCCCCTTCCTCCATGCACCGAGGTGCCCTTATATAGACGGGCCGGCCTGGGCAGGTGAGAAGATAACGCTATACTGATCTATGACTCATTAATTACACCCATCATTCGAGTCTTATCTCACTGACCCATGACTCATTTATTGCGCCCGTTGCTGTAGCCTTGTCCTTCAAGCCCCATTTAATGTCGCTGTGTGGCTTCGCCCGGTCCACCCAGGATATGACACTCCTGCGACGGGTTTGGTGAGAGGAGTCAGAGGGATGGGCCGTCGTCGTGTCGATAGCACAATCCTTCACAATTAATGGCCCTGACTCAGCATGTAGGAGAAGGAGACTTTGAGGTGAAGCCTTCTCCTTATTCCTTTGGTTGCCTCCGTGGCCTGACAAGGGAGGCCCAAACGCCCGCCCACTTGCCAGGTCGCCTCTTAAGCCGACGCCCGGCGGGCAGGGCATGATCGCCCACCTGCCCACCAGGGCACCACGTGGGCCGCTCGCCCAGTGAGTAGGGCGTAATCACCCACCTGCTTGCTAGGGGGACACGCGGGCTCCTCGCCCAGCGGGCAGGACATGATTGCCCACCTGCCCGCCAGGCCACCACGCAGGCCACTAGCCCGGCGAGTAGGGCGTAATTGCCCACCTGCTCGCCAGGGAGCCATGCGGACTTCTCGCCAGAGGCGAGCTTGATCGCCCACCTACCCGCCAGGCTGCCATGCTGGGCCAGGCAGTTCTTAGGCTCCTATTCCGTGGCGAAGAGGGTACCCCGATGGAAAGTACACCGAAGTAGCCCTCGGGGCCGTCCTGGAATACGCGTCAGTTGCTTTTTAGACCTCATTTAATGCTAGCGCATTCCTGGATGGGCCCACTACTTCTGAGCATGCAACCGTCTCGGTCCTCCCCACTTCCACCGATTTTACTTGGGACCCGAAACGTCGTGTCCTTTTGCCTGTTCACGAACCGTCTTTGTGGGGGGTCTATATATATACGCGCCCCCACCCAGCAGTTCACGCCTTCTGATCTTCTCGCACTTTGCCCTTTCATCTTCCTTTGCTCAAAGAGCTTTGCTTCTGCTTCAATGGCGCAACCTCTTCTTTCTTCCACCGTTGGCCAGAGCAGGATGGATTTTCTCGCCAAAATGGCACTCGAGGGCTCCCTCCACCTTCGCCAGTGGACCCTCGTGTTGGGCTGCGAGCCAAGGGAGATCATCGTCTTCGCCTGGGGGCTTATGGCGGGCTTGGTGCCGCCATTCTCCGAATTCTTCCTCACCGTCCTTCACTTCTACGAGATCCATCATCTCCATCTCTCCCCCAACTCTATCATCCTTCTCTCCACCTTCACCTGCCTCTGCGAGATGTTCGTGGGGGTGATGCCCAACCTTCCTCTCTTTCGCCATTTCTTCACCTGCCGCAGCTCCCCTGATACTGGAATCGTGGGGAGCTGCCACTTCCATCTCCGCGATGGGTCGGCCCCCCGATACATTCCCTTCCAGCCAAGATCCAACTGGAAGACGTGGCGGAGTGACTAGCTCTACGTCGGTGACAACAGCGGGGTTGACCTCCTTGGGGTGCCCTACGTGCGAACGAAAGCCCGCGAAAGCTGGAGCTCGCCTGTTGAGGAGACGGCGGAGCTCCTGGCGATGGTGGCCCGCATCGATCAGTTGCGGGCGCCGGCTTGATTGGGGCGCTGGTAGTCCGGGACTTCGTGGCTCAGAAGATCACCCCCCTCCATCGTCGTGCCCGCCCTGCATGGCAGTATACAGGGGATGACGACATGACGTGCACGTACCCAGGCAGTAAGTCCTATTGCTCTTCTTTTGGACGCATATTCTTCTTCGCGGTCACCATCAACTAATATTCCTGTCTTCTTTTGGTGCCAGGCGAGGGAAACCTGGATGGTCCTGCCCTCTCCAGATGGCTATCGAAGCTACTCCCGCCAGTGCCGAGCGGCCTGGATTTTCCGGCCGAGGCCCGACCACTCTGCGATCTGGAGTTCGCAGAGCGCCTTCGGATCATCCAATCCTTCTCGGCGATGGACTCCACCGGTCCTCGTCGTGGTGTCGGCCCGCGGCCCCTTAGTGATTAGGGACCAGCCCCGGGCCGACGATCGGAGCGCGAGCAAGCGGTCGTCGCTCGGACGCCCGGTCGCGACCCAAGAGGCTGCAGGGGCCAAACTCCTGCTGCCGCCACCTCCGCCGCTTCGCCAAGCACGCCTGGAGTGGTGGCATCTTCATCTGGGATGACGACATCCGTCGCCCCTCCTTGGCGCCAACCGACCGACAAACTCTGCGGTCTTTGTCTTCATCGGCACCGACTCCACTGGCGCAGCTCCAGCGGCGCCGACTCCAACCGCTGCTAGTGCCCGCCAAAGCGGGCTCACGGTCCCAGCCACCTCCTTCAGCTTCAAGTCACCCCGAGCGGCCCATGGCGCTGACCATGCAGACATCCGCAGCTAACAGACCACAATGGGACTTCGCTAAGAAGCGACTGGCGGGCAACTTGAATCGATGTCGCTGGCACTAGCACTTTTGCTCCCCCCGCCCCGATCGTCCCCGCCACCCACGCTACTGGCTTGAATGCGCTGCTTGCCGAGCTTGGCGAAGTGCTCACACCATGGCGCTCTCACTGCAGACCACCAGCCATGAAGCCCATGTGGCGCAGCAGTGGCGACATTGCGTGGGAGCTGGAGAGGAAGGAGGCGTTGCTGGCCCAAGAGAGGGCCACTAGGGTGACCTTACTCGCCCAGGCGCAGGAGGCCGAGGCAGCGTGGAGGGAGGCGGCAGAGGAGCAGCGGCGGGCGCTGCACAACATCGCGATCATGCTCCGACCATCCTACCGGTGCATGGCGAGGGTCTTGGAGCTGCTGGGGGTGGATCTTCGCGAGCCGCTCGAGCCCTAGCGATGCAAGACGCCATTGCATCACTCGGATCGCATCACTCGGATCGCATGCGTCTTGGGCGCTCTCGGCCTTCCAATGACCGCCATGGCCGCCCGCTCGGCATGATGGCCGAGGGAATGTCGAGACCGAATATGCAAAGGTCGCCAAGGCCACCATGACCTTCGTGAATATCACAATCATACACAACATAAATGGCGTAAAGTTACGCCGTATGACGCGACATGCCTCCGCAACTTCAACCCAATGACCGTCGTGGGCGGCATTGAGGGTGAGACGAGGTACTCCAGTTGTGACTTCGCTATATGCAAGGCTTATTCCAAAGGAAGGCTAAGTGTTTCATTTGCAACTAAGTAGTGTTTAAAACAAGCACAATATATAGATTGAAATGACAATAAAACAAATAACAATAATAGATAGATTCACATTTCTCAAGTAAACCAAGTTTTCTCATCCTAAGTCAAGTCGCCATCCATGTTTTATTGTGCAAAAGTCTAAATCCTTGCGTAATCCCGAGCATTGGATACACATACCCTCCGCCCGCCAGGCCCACCTCAACATCTGCCTTGCCACTTGCTCCAACCCAAAATCATAACCACAGTTGATTACAAGCACCACGTGCCATCAACAATTCAACATCGTTGCGTTACATCCATTGCCACCACAACTCAATCTCATCGTGTGACCACACATGACACACAAATTCATAACATTGTTCCATATTCCATTAGTCAAGATTATTTATCAAAGATTCAAGTACATGTGATGACGTGGCATGGCTAAGCAATTCTATTCTGGTCTAACCATCCATGTTGATTTCATTATTAACCAACTATAGTAACCAACCTAGGGACACAATGAAGCATTGCATACAAATATCAAGGTAGGGTGTAATCCAAAAGGGTACATTAACTAATCCCAAATTTAAATGGAAATCATTTATACACAAAAATAACATGCAATAAAGTAAAACCAAAAATAGCAGTTTTTCCTAACATGGGTTCAACATGATCAAAGCACAACTTGCCTTAAGAAAGCCCTTATTCATGCTCTAGACCTTGGTCTTGAGTTGATGAATCTCCTTCGGATGCATCGCACAATTTATCGTCTACGCGAAACGGAAGAGAATAGCAAATAAACACCAAAACTAAAGAACAAATGAACTCAAAAATTCAAACAAAAGCTACCATTAGATAGATCTCAATTTTACAAATTTTTAAAAATTTGAATCACCTTAATCGGAGTTCGTATGAGGGAGAACGAGCACTCGGAAAATTCAAAATCCTGAAAATACATAAAATCAGAAAATCAAAATATTCCGAATTATTTTTATAAAAGAAAATCACTTTTATGACATCATTTGCGTCAAGATTTGTGCGGATTATCTGGCGTTGACGTGTCTCGTAGAGAGCGTGTGTCACTAACGGCTGGCCGGGCGGCTGTTGAGTGTACGCCCACGTGTACCGATGCGTCTGGCGCTAACGCGATGCCACCTCGCCACACCAAAGAATCCGGCCCACGTGGCGCCACGTGTCGCAATTATCCGCCACCTCGGTACGGCGCGGCGCAAGGCCCTAAGGGTCGCCACGCGATGAGCGACGACACCCCATTGGACTCACCTTAGCGTCGCCGTTCTAATGACACGCTCGGATTTGAGTTCCAGGCTTTGGTTCATCGGTGACACGGCCTTCTTCTCCGGCGGCGATGGCCTCCACGGCAATCCTCCTCCCTGGCGATGCTCCGGTGAGACTTCGATGCGCCGCGAGATGCCTCGGGTCACGCAGCAGCGGATGAACTTCGGTTTAGAGGCTGCGGCGTCGAAAAGCGGCGAATCGATGCGGAAAACTTCTTGCGAACTCGTGAAAAGCTCAAATGCGCGGCTACGCCGGCAACCGAGGCTAGGGTTTGGAACAGCGGCAAAAGGGCTTTACGCACGGTGCTGCCCCTTTATATGTGCGCCATGGCGGATTAGGCAATTCTCGCGAGGTGTCTGCGCAGCTGACTACTGGCGAGGCTCTCGAGTCCGGCCGAGACGATCGAGACAACGCATGGATGGCCGACACTTGTAATGGATCGGACGGCCAAGCTATACGACGCGCTAGGGTTTCCATAAATCATTAGCCCACCTCCGTCTGCGATTTGATCCAAGCCAAAGATTCGCCTCTTCTAAAGCGGACTAGATCAAAGCGAATGCAGCGCTAATATAACGATGGGTCGCCCAATACTATTCATGGTTTTCGGCCTTTTCGCAATTAAAATAATTCTATTAATTTAACCAATTAGTTTAAGGCATTAAAAATAGGGAAAAATCCGAGAAAAATCTCAAAAATACTTTGAGGCATTCGGACTCAAATAAAATATTTTTATAAAAACTTTATTTTAAATTATATATATAATTAATCTTTGGCAAAAGCAATATACTTTAATTTAAAATAATTGAGATAAATCTCGAAAATCCAATTAAATTTAGAAAATTCATAAAAATCATAAATTACAATAAAATACTATTAACTAAATAAAAACAAAAAATTTGGGGTGTTACACCCAGACCTTGACGCGGTGGCAGTGGAGCCGGAGGTCGAGGAAGACAATGGGCACATCCAAGTTGCCAACGACAACTGATGGCCCGGGCTGCTTCCTTCATTTTCTTTGTTCCTCTTTGTTCCTGTATGCCAAAATACTCTTAGCAATTGTAATGAAATTGGCATCTTTGAGTTTTACTTGCGCATGTTTGCCTGTCCGCATTTTAGTTGCGTTCGCTCAACTCAATCATCGAGCGATCAGCCCCCAGCCTTGTCACGATGCGAACCTAAGCACTCAGGTTAGGTCGATACTTAGGCATTTTTTGAGTGATTGCAATAACGCGAACAAAGATTACGCAGAACATGCAGGATGTAGACAAGCAAAGTCTTAAGTCTTTGCGCAAGGGTGTCACTAACTCCTGCCCTTTTGGAACTTATATCCTTATGATCTCTTAGAACCTGACCGCAGCGTTGAACAACAAGGAAGAAAGCTCCCAGGAGCGGTATCGGGCTTGCGGCGCTCGCAGTGACAGCCAGCGGTGCTTCGAGGAGCTAACCCAAGGTATGCGAGCCGCGTTTGAGTCACCGTGTCACACTATCAACGAGGAGCCATCAGGTTATCATGGCCAGTGACAGCCACGCACAACTCAACCCAACAGGGTGCAGATGCAAAAGATAAGTCGGAACTGCTAGGGTGAACAACTTATATATCTTTGCCATAGGCCACAGGGCGACTAGCCCCCAGACTGGTCACGGAAGCCAATATTCGGTGAGTAGGGTGTGGTCGCCCACCTGCTCGCTAGGCGAGTAGGGCGCGATCGCCCACCATGCCCACACGCGGACTTACCACCCGACGAGCAGGGCATGACTGCCCACCTGCTCACCAGGCCGCCACGAGGCCATCTTGGACGTTTGAATCAGGTCAGTGCTCCAGCACTTCATCTGCGACTGCATGTAGCTACTGAAAGCACAAGTAGATGTTACGTAAAGCATGCAGGAAACATATTGAAGAACGCAAGTTCTTGCGCGGGTATGTCATGGTCCTTTTCTTTGGAACTTAGGCTCTTGTGATTCAGAATCAGCCCACGGCGTTGCGTGGCATGGGAGCAGGTTCCCAGGAGTGGTATTGGGCTTGCGATGATTGCGGTGACAACCAGCGGTGCTTCGCAAGCTAACCCGAGGTGTGAGAGCCGTGTTTGAGCCACCGTGCCACACTCACGCTCCTTGTCGCTCGTCCGTGCACGACGCGAATGCCGGGTGTTACCGTAGACCAACAAGGAGCGGCCAAACCGCCAGAACCCATGACACCCCCGCATAATACTACCCACCGGGGGACAAGCAAGGAGAATAAAGAAGGAACCCTTAAGGCAAACAACTTTACTAAGCGCAGCGATCGCCGTCACCGGGGAAAAACTCACCCTCACAACCGATCGAGCTTAACTCATCGAGGACTTATAGCTTTTAGGGGTAAAACTTTCGCAGCAACTCCACGTTGAAGGAGTTGGCCAGCTCTTGATCGTCCTCAGTGGCCAATCGGACCGCCCCGGGTCGAGATACTGAGACCACCTTGAAGGGGTCCTCCCACCAGGGAGACAGTTTGTGGAGACCGGCATGCGACTGGATTCTGCGCAAGACCAAGTCACCTACTGCTAGTGTTCTCTCGTAGACCCGGGTGGCGTGGTACCGCCTAAGACTTTACTGGTACCGGGCGGTGCGCAAGGCCGCCTAGTCGCGACCTCCTGCAGAAGGTTGACATCTTCTCCGCGGTGGTCTTCTTGTCCTTCCTCGTTGAACGCTGAGACGCGCGGCGAGCCGAATGATAGCTCGGACGGGAGGATAGCTTTAGTGCCGTAGACCAGGAAGAAGGGCGTTTCGCCAATCGCCGGACTAGGTGTGGTCCAGAGCGAACACAGCACAGCCAGGAGTTCTTTCGTCCACCGCGCCCCCGCTTGTGGAGCTGATCAAATGCTCTGGTCTTCAAGCCTCTCAACACCAGCGCGTTGACATGCTTAGCTTGGCCATTGCTCTTGGGATGGGCCACTGAAGCAAAGCATACCTTGGTGCCCATCTCCTCGCAGAACTCCAGAAAGGCCGTGCTGGTGAACTGAGTGCCGTTGTCGATGATGATGCGATTGGCGACTCCAAAGCGGGTGAAGATCCCGTGGATGAACTTGATAGCAGCGGAAGCTATGATGGCACGTACTGCTTCGGCTTCGACCCACTTGGTGAACTTGTCGATGGCGACGAATAGGTAGGTGAAGCCTCTAGTGACTCACGGGAACGGACCCAGAATATCCTGCCCCCAGACCGCGAACGGCCAAGAGAGCAGGATGGTTTGCAGAGCTTGGGCTAGTCAGTGGATTTGCTTGGTGAAGAATTGGCACGCTTCGCATCTCCTCACCAGCTTGCAAGCATCCTGGAGGGCAGTAGGCTAATAAAATCCTTGGCGGAACGCTTTGCCGACAAGCGCCGTGGGACATATGGCTCCGTGACATGCCTCCATGGAAATCGAGAGCAGTATGCCCTCTTCCCGAGTGATGCACTTCAGTAGAATTCCGTTTCTGCTTTGGTGGTATAGGTCCCCACCTACCAAAGCATAGCACTTGGCCTTGCGTGCAATCTTCTCAGCTGAGGCATCATCGTCGGGGATCACTCGGTCTCGCAGGAAGGTTAGGATAGAATCCATCCACTGACCTTCCCGGCCGAGAGTGGCGATCACACGGTGATCGCCTGGGTACTCCGTTTGGCCAGGCTTGTCCCCGGGTGCCGCATCGGCGGCACCGCCGCCTTCCCTCCCGGATCTGGGCCGAGGCTGTGCTCTACCTCTATGAATTGGAGGTCAGGATAGCACACCACCTCCCTCGCCAGAATCGGAGGCCACGACGGCTGCACCATCGTCCCCACCAACCGGGCAGCGGATGGACGTTATGATTTTGGTGTTAATGACAAATCTAATATTATGTTTATCCCCTAATGCGATTTTATTATTAATGACAAATCTTATATCGAGACTAACTTGTTTATTTAGAATATCTTTGATTAGTCTCATCGCATTGAAAAATGGAAAACCCAAGGTATGTTTGCATATTCATTCTAATATTAGTTGCATACTTTGGAGTCAAGTTGAAATATGAAGTCCCCGTTATATTAACCACAAAATGTGCATTATGTTTCTCAATCCATATATTACATGGATGCACATATTTAGGGGGAGTTTGTAGTTTAACTTGAAAGTCTCTTTGTATTGATCAATTCGTTATTGACACATATAAGGATCAAGACAAAGAAACTAAATCTTTGAGTATATATTCAATTGCCTAGTTATAAGTATACTCAAGATAATATAGGATATACTCCAATATATCAATTTGAATATGTGCATATTATCTCCAAGTCAATCATATTTATGCACATATACATGTGGGTGTATTCTATAGTTGATGATCTAGAGTAATGATCATTTCCATACAATTTACATATAATGGATCATTATTTCCATCAACATGAGTATATGAAAACTTGTGTAGTTAATATATACTCATATCAATTTAAATGATAATTTAAATTGAGTTCATTTGTCTTAATTAATTATTAACTAACACTTCATCATGTGTTGATGGTGTTCCGTGATTAATTGAGGATAAATGAATAGTTCTTAAGTATAATAAAGTATGAGTTGCATTATTGTACTTAAGACACACTTAAATCATTTCTATTGATTTAGGTTGTGCTCAATCGATCTAGAGGCATCCATTATGTGTTAATGGAGTGCAAGAGATAATTGAGAAACCATGCATCTTGGACTAACTATTTTATGAGTTGTGATTGAGTTACGTCCAAAGATGGATGAGATGATGAGAACGGGACAAGGACGGCATCATGAGTTGATGGGTGTCAAGATGGATCCCAAGAGGAGTCGAGTAGAGGATCTGTTATCACTCTCTATGAATTGGAGGCCGTGGCAGGCACACCTCCTCCCGCGAGAATCGGAGGCCACAATAATTGCCTCTCGTCCCTTTGAGCAAGGGCGGCGATGAATGATCGTGATAGTCTTTCTTCAAAGACCCCAACCGGGACAGAGGTTCTTGTGGACACGAGCTGTGAGAGCCCATCCGCCAGATGGTTATCGCGTCGAGGGATATGGATATATCCCAGTCCTTCGAAGTGGTGCTCCATCTTCCTGACCTCCGCCAAGTACGCGGCCATGGTAGGATCAGAGTATTGAAATTCCTTTCACGCTTGATTGATGACTAGCAGGGAGTTGCCTTTGACTTGGAGGCGCCGAACGCCTAACGCCGAGGCGGCGCGCAGCCCTGCCTGCAGGCCCTCGTATTCAGCAATGTTGTTGGTGGCCTTGAAGTCGAGGGCGACCACGTACTGGAAGGTGTCACCGGTAGGGGAGACCAAGACAACCCCAGCCCCCGTGCCCTTGGCGATACGGCCTTCTGCTTCCCGGTTGTGAAGGATCTCTCACAGGGGGTAGGCAGTGACCACCGTGACTTCTCGCCCTTGAAAGTAGTGCCGCAGCTTCCTAGACGCCACCAGGACAGTGTATAGCATCTTCTGCACTTGCGGGTATCTTGTCTCTGTCTCGTGTAGCACCTTGGTGATGTAGTAGACCGGCTTCTGGACGCCTTCCCTCTCACTACAAGATCGCGCTCACTACTAATGGTGGTGGCGGCGATATCTGAGAGCAATGGTTCGCCTACCGAGGGGCTACTCAAGACAAATGAGGAGAAATCTTGCTTCAAGTCTTTGAATGCTCGTTGAGCCTCCTCGGTCTACTCGAAGTGGTTCATCTTCTTCAGCAGCTTGAAAAGGGGCAGACTTCTCTCTCTCCCAATCGGGCAATAAATTGCCCAAGGGAGGCCAGGCGACCGGCTAGGCACTGCACCTGCTTGAGCCGAACTGGCGGCTTCATGTATTCAATGGCTGCTATCTTGTCAGGATTGGCCTCAATGCCCCGCCTGGACACGAGGAGCCCTAACAGCTTTACAGAGAGCACGCCGAACATGCACTTCTCGGGGTTGAGCTTCAAGTGATTCTTCCGGAGGTTGACGAAGGTTTCCTCCAGGTCTTCAATCAGATCTTCGCTCTTTTTCACTTTTATGACCAGGTCGTCGACGTACACCTCGAGATTGCGACCTATCTGTGGACGGAAAGTACTATGCATGGCGCGTTGGTTAGTAGAACCAGCATTTTTTAACCCAAAAGCCATTCTGATATAACAATAAACACCCATGGGTGTTACAAAAGCGGTTTTTTCTTCGTCTTCCGCCGCCATGCTAATCTGATGGTACCCAGAGTACGCATCCAGAAAGCATAGTAGCTCACATCCCGCCATCGAGTCGATGATGAGATCGACGCGCGGCAAGGGGTAAGGATCCTTCAGGCAGGCCTTGTTGTGGTCGATGAAATTGACGCACATCTGCCACTTCCCGTTGAACTTCTTGACAAGCACAGGGTTGGCAAGCCACTCAGGGTGAGAGACTTCCCGAATGATCCCTGCGCGCAGCAGTTTCTCTACCTCCTCCCGAATGGCGTCTTGCCGCTCTGGTGCTTGGCGCCAGACCTTCTGGTGGACCGAGCGCACCTCGAGGAGTGTAGCCAGTCGGTGCTCGATCACCTCCATGGGGACCCCAGTCATATCGGACGGTTGCCAGGCGAACACGTTGGAATTGGACCGGAGGAAAGTGACGAGCGCGTCTTCCTATTTGGCGCTGAGGCTGGCGCCAATGAAGACGGGCTTCCTAGGCTTGCCCTCACTCAGGGAGACCACCTTTACCTCACCGACCGAGCCGGGCGAGGCGCAGGTCTGCGCCTAAGGGGCTCCCGGTAAGGCGGCATCAGCCGACTTCACATAGGTGGTACCGGCCAGGTCCAGTGCGCGCTTGTGGCAGCGCAAAGCCTCTGGCCTGTCCACCCGGATGATTATGGGGCCACCAGGCCCTGGCATCTTCACCACCATGTATCCATAGTGGGTTGCCGCCATGAACTTGGCCAACGGTCGGCCAAGTATGGCATTGTACGAGGAGGTCAAAATCGGCGACTTTGAAATCAACCAGCTCCGTACGGAAGTTGCTTTCCTCCCTGAAGGTAACGAGGAGCGCGACAACTCAAAGGGACCATACCCTACCGGCTCTGGCAAGTAGAAGGGCAAGGCGAGCGCGCCTTTGTTCGACACTGAGCGCTCGAAATGCCTCGAAGGCAGGAGGTTGAGGGAGCTCCCTCCGTCCATCAGCACTCGCCCAAGCTTCACGTTGCGGATCGTGGGAGAGACCACGACCAGAAGGTGACCTATGCCGGCGGTGCTCTCAGGGTGGTCAGCCCGACTGAAGGTGATCGGCTCCTCCGACCATTTCAAAGATCCGACCGCCCTCAACTCAACAACAGAGCGCAGACTTCCTCCTCGGCCGCTTGTGGGGCCGCGTTGGGGGTAGGTGAACAAGCCACCATGAATATGCGCCACGGCGTGATCACTTCTGGAAGGCGCCAGGAGGCGGGTCTTAAATCTTGGTCGTAAATCGAGAAAGCGCCCTTGAGCCATTGCTCGACCATCTTGCTCACAACCCGACAACCGTCGGTAGTGGGTGTTGGTCCGTTGGATGGGGCAGAAGGACTCGCCCTCCTTCTCCTCATGGTGGTCGTTCCTCCACCCACGGCTGTCATGCGCCGACCTCAGCGATCATCTGCCGATCACGCGTCCGCGCCCTCCGCAGTCGGGCGTCTTCACGCTTCGTGCTCGATGGCATGGCGTGCTCGGTCTCAGCCGCCTCGGGCTTCCGCGCCTTCTTGCTCGCCAGGCCGGGGCCCCTTGTGGTCCCGGCTTCATCCTCGCCGCGTCCTCGCGCGGCGTCAGGCGCCGGCCCCCGAGCCTCTACCGCCCGCGCGCACCTGTGCACTAGGGAGAAGAGCTCGGAGGTAGTGGCGATGTCGCGGGTCGCCATCTTTTCCCGCATCTTGCGGTCGCGAACGCCTCTTCGAAAGGTGATGACAACCTACTGCTCTGAAATCCGGGGAATCGTGTTGCGACAGTGGTAGAATCGCCGAATGAAGTCCCGCAACGACTCCCCTTTTTCCTGCTCGAGGGCATGGAGATCATCCTCCAAGCCCGGCTGTACGAAGGAGCCTTGGAAGTTGGCGATGAAGAGGCCGCACAACTCCCCCCACGTGTTTATCCACGAACCGTCTGTGATCATAAATTGAAATCTCAAAGAATCGCGCCATACAAAAAAAAGAGTATGGATGGAGAACATTATAGATTGCATTATAATTAAAATTATTGCATTATAGATTGCATTATATATAAGATCATTACAAAAGTGTTATAGATTGCATTATATATAAGAAGCATTACAAAAGATCGACTAAGTCGTACAAAAGCTAGTATACTTTAACTAAAAGCAGATCACTAGCTAGCTTGCTACTCGTCATAAATGCGTCGGAGGAAGCCGGAATTAGAATTGAGTCTGCGGAGTCTCGCTGCGGCCGTCGTCTCGCTCGAGCCGGCTCGATGCAGGTCATCCTCGGCTCCCACCATCGCGATATCCTCCCGACGAGTTGTAGCTTTCGCCGGAGGAGGAGGCTGCCAGCGGCTGGTGCTTTTTCCCTAACCGGGAGGAGGCGAAATGTGCGCCGGACGCTTCTGCCCTATGAGTGAGTGAGGCGTCGGCGGAGGGGCGCGGTGGAGGAGAGAGGCGGTGAAGAAGCGGAGGCGATCGTGGAGATGGCACCGGCGTAGCACGCAGACCATTGGCGCTTAGTCATGCTGGCCGGGTATGGTTGGAGGTGGCGGCAGCGTCGGTGGGATGGAAGCATCCGAGGAGTTGTTTGGTGTGTTGCTCATGGCTTGGTGTTGCTCGTGCTTGGGTTGGGCCGAGGTAGTGGAAGCGAAATAGCGCCACCACCGAGGGTTCTTAAAGGCAATGCAAGTGCATTGGGAAGATGAAGCGATATGACCGCATTAATTGGGAAAGGCAAGCGATATGGCGCAGCCGCATGCGCTGGCGTCTGCATTGGGAAGACGAGACGATCAAATGCACGGACAGAAGACGAAGGGTCATCATTGCGGATGGTTTTAGTCAAAAACGCAAATGCATCGATGTGACATCGTGACGCGTGTTTTGACTAAAACCGCTCGAGAAGTTATCGCAGACGGTTTCATCTATAGACAAAATGCGTGATGTATCAGTGATATCGCGGCGGTTGGATCCAAAAACCGTGCGAGATATTATCTCGAGAGCGATTTTGCTTATAAACCGTCAGTGATCTCATGTGACATCACGAGCGGTTTTATATAAAATCGTCTGCGATATATCTCTCACATCGTGAAGCGGTGTTATCGACTAACTTAATGCGAGATGTCCCCACATTGCACGGTTTGTAGATAAAACCGCCGCTGCGATACCTCTTACGTGTATAAGGTAGAAGCCTCGGCGTACCATCTCTCTTTTTTTTAGGTTTTCCTCATTGTCTACGAGGTGATTGCGATTGAGAGCGTTCCTTATGAAAGAGGCCCTAGATTTGGAGATTTGATTCTGAGGTCCTTGTGCTCTTGGTCATCCAAGGTTAGTAATTGCTTCTAATCTGAATTACATTTTATATCTAGCTTGGGAAATGAAGGTATGTTCTAGATCTAGCTTGTTGAATCTATCTTGATGCGAGAGGAAATGAATTAATTTGGTTAATTTGTTCTTTGTGATGTGAAGTAGATATATTTACTATACCTTGTGCGAGATCCATTTGTACTTTATGATCTAAATTCGTCATATTCGTCATTTAACACCTATTGTTACATATGTAGCGTAGATGGACCGAAACTGGATGTACGTTGAGAACCGTGCTTATGCCGAGCACATTAATGGTGTCTCCGCTTTTAGAAGAGCTGCAGAGGTAGATATGTCGAACAAGGGGGTGGAATTTATGCCTTGTCCATGCATTGACTGCGAGAATCTCCGGATGTTTCGAAACCCAAAGCCTGATTGAAGCACACTTAATTCTATGAGGTTTCAAAAGGGATATACATGTTGGACGATCCACGGTGAAAAGCGATTATGAAGAGCAAGTAAATCGCCGCCATGGTGAACGAAGTCGATGATACTCCGGATGATATCATTGTGCTTTTGATGACAATCTGGATCGGATGCTAGGGATGCGAAAGGAAGCCGTGATGAGCGGGAGTATGTAAAATTTGGGGC
This sequence comes from Guadua angustifolia, assembly GCA_036346375.1. Lineage (NCBI taxonomy): Eukaryota > Viridiplantae > Streptophyta > Magnoliopsida > Poales > Poaceae > Guadua > Guadua angustifolia. Next base: position 51,096,489 of record CM070503.1, read on the forward strand.
TTGATGGGCGACTCGGAGAAACCTTTGTTCCCGGGTTACAAGTCGAGATACACAAGATTGTCGTCCGTCTTTGGAATTGCTGAAATTAAAGGCAAGCGGCGGTTGGTCTCGACAAGAGTTTCGCGGTCTTTCATGGGTGCATTAGTGGATATGCTTCGGAGGGAAACGGTTGCCAACAATGACCTACAAAGCCAAAAGGTTCTTTGTCCTTGGGAATGGAAGTAGAAAGAATACATGCTGCATTGAATGGTCGTATCTTGTCATAAGCAAAGTACACAAACTTGCATGTATGTCCGATTGCAACGCATCGGTACAAAGCGTAAAGATAGATCGATGATAATGCGTCGAGGACATGGAGGTGAAGAAAGGACCTCCCGCTAAGGTGGCGTGGTATCGCCTATAATTCCCGTTTGAAGCGGTTGTTTGCGAACCCTAAAGAGGCAAAATTGCTTCGATGGCACTTTTCGGATGGCGTAAAACGATGGAATGACTAGGCACCCTGCTGATTCCTTTCGGTGGAGAAACATTGATAGGAGGTTTGAAGAATTCGCGGCGGATCCGAGGAATATAAGGTTCGGATTAGTCTGAGATAGAATCAATCCTTTGGGTAACATAAGCGGCACCGTCATAGCACTTGCTGTAAATCTCTGTGTATACAACCTTCCTCCTTGGTTGTGTAAGAAGCGAAAGTACATATTGATGTCTCTACTCATCGAAGGCCGAAGCAACACAGGAGCGATATTGATGTGTACCTAGCACCATTGGTGGAAGATCTGAACACATTGTGGGCTCTGAGGGGTGCGGTATGGGATGCTCACAAGCGAGAGTACTTCACTTTGCATTGCCTATTGTTACGCACCATAAATGATTATCACCGCCCTTGCTAACTTTGTCAAGGCGAGTACAAAAGGAGCCAAAGCATGTACACACTGCTTGATGACACCAAGAGTGTCTGGTGAATTACTCACGCAAAACAGGTGTACATGCGTCATCAGTAGGTTCCTTCGAGAATCACCCATACCGCAAGATAAAGAAACAATTCGATGGCACAACCAAAGGCGCTTTAGCTCCAAAGCCTTTAAGCGGTCGGACATTCATGATATGGTTAAGAAGTTGCATGTTGTGCTAGGGAAGGGACATAAATCGAGGACCCGTGAGAAGAGCATGTGAAAGAAGAGATCAATATTTTGGGAACTACCTTGTTAGGAGCACCTAAAAGTTTGCCTTTGCATCGGCGTAATGCGTGAGAAGAATATCTGTGATAGCTTGATTGGTCTCTTCTTGAACATTAAGGGGTAAAACAAAGAGACGGTATCAATGCTGCAGCTTGACTTGGTTGATATGGGCATCGGACTTGAGTTAGCACCGCAAGAAATGAAAAAGGCGAAACATCTGCGAGCACTGCTAGTTACACTCTGTCCAAGGCGAGAAAGAAAGGCATGCCAATGCTTGCATGGTGTGAAAGTTCCATCCGGTTACTAAATCAACTTTGAAGAGACTTGTTTTAGATGAGCGATTTGAGTTTAAGCGGCATGAAGTCCCATAATTGCCATGTGCTAATTTTTGTACAAAATAATAAACAAGTGTTGTCATGAGGACCTGATCTATGTATATATACCAGTGTTCCTATATCCTAAAGGTACTACCCCTAAGCCTATTCTCATCGATAATAATTATATGCTTAGGAAGGACAAGAATGGCAATGTGTTTGCCAAGCTTGTCAAATCCCCTATGCCGGCTCAAAATGATATTCATTTGCATAGGAAGAGTAAATCTAGAAATGGGTTTGCTAAAATTGTTAGGACTCCTAAGCCCACTCAATTCAATTCTAATATATTGCTTAGGAGAAATAACAATAGCAAAACATTTGCTAGATATACTAGATCCTCTAAGCCAATGCATAATTTCAATTATTATATGCTTAGAAAGGATCAAACTAGGAATGGATTTGTCAAGAATGCCAAAACTCCTAAGCCTTCTCAATTCAATGCAAATAAATCGCTTAGGAGTAACAAAAATTGCAAATCCATTGCTAGTCATGTTAGTCAATTTAAAAATGCTAAAACTAGGACCATTTGGGTTCTTAAATCCATTGTGACTAACATTGTTGGACCCAACAAGGATTGGGTACCAAAAACCGCCTAAAAGAATTTTAGGCAATATTGAGATGGATTGGACGCTTGTTCACTCAAGAGGAGAAGGATTATATTTGTCTACAAGTGGTGTCAACCTTGAAGATAATCAAGTCCATCATGAGCCAATGCCATCTCGGTAACAAGTATTTGAATTGATTACTATTATGTTTTATAGCCTTGTGTAGGTTATATTGTAATATTCATACTAGAATCAATTTAGATTGCGTGGTATGGACACTTGCTCTCGCCTCTTACCTATTCTCTTATTGCAAATCTTGAGCAAGTTAGAAAGTGGCACATTTAGGGGGAGTGTTAATTCATATTCATGTGTACCACATCCCTATGTGTGCCCATATTAATATAAGTGCATATATATATAATTTCAAAATCAAACCATTTAGCCAAAAGTGAAAATTTTGTATACTATTAGTATTCTTGTGAAAAACTAGTTGAAAATTGTATACAAATGCTTTCAAAAGGTTTTCCAATGGTTTTGGCTTTACAAAAACTAATTTTAAAAGAAAATAAGTTTTTAGCCCAAAAACTAGTTACTAGTATCTTGTTTTGCATTTAAATTTATAATTTTCATAGAATTAAATGTAAAAAGATTTTCAAAGTAATTCCAAAACGAAAATCCTAGAGTTGGTCATTTTTAACAATTTTCGTGTTTAAAAGATTTTCAAAAGACCAACTTGTCAAAAGATATTTGATTTTGAAACTCGCCGAAAAACTATACTTGACCCATAATGGTCATATTATTGCACTTAGTGAGTTTCTCCATTTGGATCAATTCTTGTGTAGAATTGTAATTCAAAATGGCATTTTAAACTCATACACAAAATTCAAATCTCTATATTTTACTCTTGCTTAATTTGAATTCTTGTGTTGCTTGAATTTGGCTTTCATTTGTCATTTGGTTCTTCAAAAGAACCCTCGTTGGACAAAAGTCAAAAATTGTATTTAAAAGGGCCCAAATTTGCAAAAAGCCTTGAAAAAGTAATCTACTATATATTTCAAATGTTTTACAAGCTTTCAAAATGAAAAACTATATGTTGAAATCAAATTTGGCTCAAAAACAATTTGATTTAATCCAAATGGCCTATTTAGGCATATAGCTCAAATCGTGGCTTTCAAGTTGGATTTCATTATAAATCTTGGCTAGAAACATTCTTGATATACCAATCTAAGCTATGAAAATTGAAATTGCATGAAATCCAAATTGAATTGCATTTTGAGGCTTTTCGTGAAAATCAATTTCCTTTTATGCCTCAAAGCGTAAATTACCATATCTTTCAAAATAAAATTGCTTTTGAGAAAATTCTTTTTGCAAAACCTTCTAATTAGTCCAAAGTTCATCTCTGCAAATTTTTAAATTTTTTGGACTTCATTTGAGCTATTTTTGACAAAATTTACAAAAATTCGGCTGTTTTAAGTTCGTCAGGTGCAGTTCACCGCCTCGAGGGTGGTTGGACGCCAACGGCGGACCGGCCCTAGGGTGGTCGGACCGGCCATGGCAAACTTGGTTCTGAATTTTCAGATTTTTCCGAGGTTTGCTTTGGAATATCTTTTTATTGGAATGTGATTTTTCAAAAATTCTTTTTGGAAAAGTTTCTTGTAATCCCAAAGTTCTTTTGTGCAAAATTTGAAAAGCTCTGAAATTTATTTGATCATGTTTTCAAGTGGTATCGGTAATGAGCACTTTAATTGATCTAAAGAGTGATTTTCACTTGATTTTTTTGAAAAGACAAAACTTGTGCAATTCAAATGCAAATAACTCCACGTTTCATTCGTTGAACATCTTGGGGAGTTTATTCATTGCAAGTTTTGGGCACTTAAATGCTTCCAAGTGAATTCATGTCTTTATTTTGCTCTGATACTCATTCTTTGTGAATTTCATTAATCTAGTTTGAGTTTTTCTTCTTTCGATACCCGTAAGTGTTTGTTGCTCTGAGAATATTGCTTTGATACTCATCGATGTTATTGATTATTCTTTCAAGTGGTATCAATCTTTGTGATTTGATCCTAAGTGGTATCAATCGAGCGTTTATTCATTCCATATGCTTACAAGAGGTATCATTGAGTTTATCTTTTCTCCAAGTGGTATCATGGTTATTATTGATCATTTCCTCTAATGATATCCTTGATTATTTGGATTCCTTTTTAAAGTGGTATCATTGAATTCAATTATTTCCTACAAGTGGTATATCATTGCCTCTTTGTAGCATTATTGCGATACCCATATTTTTTATTATGATTTTCCCCTCAAATTAAAATTGTAAGTTCAACCGCTTAAGATTTCTCTGTATGAGAGTCTTTATGGATTGAAATACATAAAAAAAAGGAAAATCTCTCGTCGAGCATTGCCTCTCAAGACAAATTTGAAAATGCTCAAATTTCTTTTGATTCTTCATGCAAAGCCCTTGAGATAGATTTAAAGTGGTATCTAACTTCTCAAGTGGTATCTATTTCTTTTGGGTTCCTCGGTTGACCCTATTAGGCAAATTTGTTGGATTCTTGAAGAGAATCAAATCGAAAATTTGCAAAGCCTAATAAAATGAGGAGTGAATTATTTGGAATTTGAAACACATTCAAATATTTTTTCAAATAAACCGTGTGATACCCTTACTTCGTTTTTCATGCCCATCTTTACAAGTGGTATTTTTTTTACAAGTGGTATCCACAAATCCAAATATGATCTCTTTTCGAGTTTTCCTTATTTTTTGACCATATTTCAAATAAAAACTTGTTTTACTTCTTGAATGACCCTTCAAGTTTTTATTTGGTTTGAAATCTTAATTCTTTCCCAAAGGTCATAAGTGTTCATTTAAATTTTTATATATGACCTTCATTAGATAAGACCCCTAAAAGAAATTGTTAAATGCCAAAAAGGGGAGAATAATTGAATAATAAAAAAGGGGGAGAATATTTAAAAAGGGAAAATAATGATAAATGTTTAAATGCCAAAAAGAGGGAAGAATGTATTTCAAGTTAATCTTTTAGTTTTTCCATTTTTTTGGTGGTTAATGCCAAAAGGGGGAGAATTAGGAAGCTTAATATCATTTGGTTTAAAAAGTAAGCTTAATTGATTAAGGGGGAGAATTGATTCTCATATGCATTCTAAATTGTCCATGCATATATATTGTTTAAAATATGCATATGTATTCCAAATAGCTTAAATTCTTTCAATATGTTAGTTTTAATCCAAATGTGCTAATTAAGCTTGGATTTGTCATTAATCACCAAAAAGGGGGAGATTGTAAGTTCAACCTTCATTAGTTATGGTTTTGGTGTTAATGACAAATCTAATATTATGTTTATCCCCTAATGCGATTTTATTATTAATGACAAATCTTATATCGAGACTAACTTGTTTATTTAGAATATCTTTGATTAGTCTCATCGCATTGAAAAATGGAAAACCCAAGGTATGTTTGCATATTCATTCTAATATTAGTTGCATACTTTGGAGTCAAGTTGAAATATGAAGTCCCCGTTATATTAACCACAAAATGTGCATTATGTTTCTCAATCCATATATTACATGGATGCACATATTTAGGGGGAGTTTGTAGTTTAACTTGAAAGTCTCTTTGTATTGATCAATTCGTTATTGACACATATAAGGATCAAGACAAAGAAACTAAATCTTTGAGTATATATTCGAATTGACTAGTTATAAGTATACTCATGGTAATATAGGATATACTCCAATACGATCAATTTGAATATGTGCATATTATCTCCAAGTCAATCATATTTATGCACATATACATGTAGGGTGTATTCTATAGTTGATGATCTAGAGTAATGATCATTTCCAAACAATTTACATATAATGGATCATTACTTTCCATCAACATGAGTATATGAAAACTTGTGTAGTTAATATATACTCATATCAATTTAAATGATAATTTAAATTGAGTTCATTTGTCTTAATTAATTATTAACGAACACTTCATCATGTGTTGATGGTGTTCCGTGATTAATTGAGGACAATGAATAGTTCTTAAGTATAATAAAGCATGAGTTGCATTATTGTACTTAAGACGCAATGATCCTTACCTACACTTTTAATGTTGGACTTGTTAGCTAATTATTTGTGTACCCTTATGTAGGGGGCACAGTGCAATCTGCAAGTGAGGCTTGCTAACTCTGTTCCCTCGCAGTCGCTTGGGGACAAGCGATGCATCCGGAGAAAGGGTCATTATTGCACGGCCATCCGTTCTGGTAGCCACGCGAAGGTCAATGTCGATGGTGTACATGAAATTTTCAAGGTCACACGCCGACTTCCCCCAAACGCACGAGATCGTCACACTAGGGGATGCCATCGCACATTCATCCAAAGGGCCCAAGAAGGACATCTCCTTCGATGCCCACCTAGGAGCACCGAAGGTACAAGCAGTCTCAGATGCACCACATCATGCGCCGGACCTATCAACACTACCAGAGCCATGCCATGCACGGAACGAGCAGCCAAATCGGCTATAGCGTCTCGTCCCGCGCAGACCGTTCCTGCAGTAAGGGCCCAATCATTTCCTGAGAAGACGAAGCTTGGTAGCAGGGCACGCAGAGACAAGGGCAAATCGAAATATACCACGTCAGCCCATGACTTTCCGTTTGCCCGATTGGCGCGACAATTCGAGCTGGGGCAACCATTCGTACCGGCTGACCGCAACGAGACGCTTTCATTATCCTACTTTAGATTGCAATAATGGTGCATGCAACAAGCCAACAAGCCGGTGGTAGAACGACAAATGAGTATCTCCGTGACCTTCTCGGAGGAGTACTTCTTACACCGGGCTTTAGATGGCGTCTTTGTGGTCGGCTTCAACGACTTATTCGATCTGTACAACCTCAGAGCGCTCGACGCCTCACTCATAAGATGCTGGTCATGTAAGTGCACCGTCTACATTTTTGACGCACCGATAAATGTCATATATATATCATTCTTCATTTTGTATATGTAGAATCATGATCCACGAAGCAATAACAAGGAAAGAACCGGTGGGTTTCATCGATCCACACATTTTGTCCCAACAAACCATGGACAAAGATAAACAATTCGTTTACGACTACATGCAACAAAGAATGTCACGGGCTCATTCGAAAAAAATTCATACTTTTACCCTACAACCCATGAAAGAAGTGCTTCGTCTAGATGCTATACTCGTTGATTCTACTATATATCTCACCTCGAAGTTAGGTTCAATGACCACGATGACATACCTTTGTAGGTATCACTGGGTTCTAATCGTAATTATACCGAGACAGAACCGGGTCATTTATCTTGATTCCAAAAAGGGCGGCACCCACGATTTGAAGCCTATCAGAGATTTTCTCGACATGTCGTTCGGTGTCTACAAAATGACAGGAGGGCCACACAAGAAGGGCCCGGCCACTCTAAAGCATATTTTTAACTTTCCGGTATCCGATAGTATGCAATAATCCTTCACACTCCATTATAATACCTTTGAAACTAATTAAACTATTTTTTTTGGCAGTGCCACAACAGCCAAAGGCCACTGACCTATGTGGATTCTATGTTTGCCACAACATGTCACTCCTCATTGGTTCCAAGCAAACCAATGTTATGCGTGTCATCAATCTTCCAACAAATGTCTCCACTTATTAATTTATATACGCGAGACTTTACTTTCCTCATTGATGTGCCGGTAATGTCGCTGAAATTACATTGGAGCAGTGACCTTCAAGTATTCGAGGACGGCTCTGTGCCTTCTTGTTGTGTGAGGTCTTAGATCCAACAGCAGATGCTACTCGGGCTCAATAATTAATGAGTTTACGAGACATTAATATTAATTTCGATCTAAACCTTACAAGTGAATTTGTCATTTATACTTCGAATCCAATTTGTTATTATTACATTTGTTGTATTTAGAAATGGATTGATGCTTATTTGTGCATATGTTGTAATGTGTGATGTTAGTTAAATCATGAAATGGATGCTTGTATGTTGTGTAACATGTGATTGGAGTACAATTTTTAAATTTGTCATAATAATATGCTAGTCATACTTTGTATCTTTTTTTTTTATTTGAGAGGGCATGGCTAGCAATTCTCGAGGCTAGCCAATATATTAAATTTAGTATAAAATAGAAAAAAAAAGCATCATGACGGTTCTAACTAAGAACCGCTCAGTGAACAAGCATAAATCATAAGCGGTTCCCCATCGCGCAACCGCTCATGATGAGAAAAATTACGAGCAGCTTTAAAATTGGAAGCGACTGTGATATATTATACTTCACAGATGGTTCTTCTTTGAAACCGCCTCGAGATATGCCAATCATCATAGACGGTTTGTAAGGAAACCGTCGTGATATTTACACTTCACTGAGCGGTTCTTACTTAAAACCGCTCGAGATATGCCACTCATCATAGACGGTTTGTGGCTGAAACCGCTGCGAGATAATCTACATTACGACGGTTTGTAAGTGGAACCGTCTTTGATGTTATTTTTTCGAGCGGTTGGAAAACCGCGCAATGATTCTTTGTCATCACGACACTTGCTTACGAGCGGTTGAAAAACCGCATGATTAACTTTTCTGTAGTAGTGGATCCTCGCGGGAGATTCAACAGCCAGGACCGGGCGGACCTCGTCTAGGCCATTGGGAAGTAGTTGGCCATGGGCATCTCAGACCGCTAGTGGCACGCAACACCGTGGTATAGATCTGCAAGAATTCCTCTGGGTTGGTGGTGCCGTCGTACTTCTCGATGGAGGCCGGGCGAAACCTCTCGGGCCATGCCACACGGCGCAGCCGTCGGGAAAACGCCTGGCATTCGACGCTGTTGGGGGAATCCTGCCGTCCACCTGAACCCCGGCCCGGAGACTGTGCCGGGGAGTGCGGTCCGCGACTCCCTAGAGAGTCGAAGGAGCGGACTTCCTCGCTCTGAAGGCGAGAGTCGCGAGAGGAACTCTCACCCCTAGGGGCCATCCGTCCATCGCGAGCGCGACGGCGCTGCAGGTGATCACGCAAATCACCGACGATGGATCCCGAGGATCAGCGGATCAATGGACACGGTGATGTACCCAGGTTCGGGCCCCCAGCGAGGGAAATAGCTCTACGTCCTGCTGTATCTTTGTTGAGGAAGTGTGGAGGCGATTACAATAGTTCTCCTAGTCTTGTGCTTCCTCCAAACCTTCGACCTCCATGTCTCTTATGAGCCGCCCTCTTCCTCCATGCACCGAGGCGCCCTTATATAGATGGGCCGGCCTGGGCAGGTGAGAAGATGACGCTATACTGATCTACGACTTATTAATTACACCCATCATTAGAGCCTTATCTCACTGACCCATGACTCATTTATTGTGCCCGTCGCTGTAGCCTTGTCCTTCAAGCCCCATTTAATGCCGTTGCATGGCTTCGCCCGCTCCGCCCGGGATATGACACTCCTGCGACGGGTTTGGTGAGAGGCATCAGAGGGATGGGCCGTCGTCATGTCGATAAAAGAATCCTTCACAATTAATGGCCCCGACTCAGCATGTCAGGGGAAGGAGACTTCGAGGCGAAGCCTTCTCCTTATTCCTTTGGTTGCCTTCGTGGCCTGACAAGGGGGGCTCAAACGCCCGCCCACTAGTCAGGCCACCTCTTAAGCCGACGCCCGGCGGGCAGGGCATGATCGCCCACCTGCCCGCCAGGGCACAATGCGGGCCGCTCGCCCTGTAAGATCGAAGATGCGCCTAGAGGGAGGCGGGGTGAATAGGCGTTGTTAAATTTTTCTATCACTAAATTAAAGTTTAATGATTTCTAAGCCCAAAAGACAATTTCGACACTTTTGATGCCTAACAATTCTAGTCATCACTAAATAGTATTTCTACTCAAGTATCAATAATTAAACAAGTATTGCACAAGGATGATCAATTTACTAGAATTGCACAAAAGTAAAACAATGCGAACCACAAATGATGGACACGAATTTTATCCTGTGGTCTCGGAGACTTGCCGGTCTCCCCTACTCCACGTTGAGGTAACTTGAACTTGTTCAAGCCGGCTCCTCTCGCTTGAGCCTTCCCCGATCACTAGAGGTAGCTCTTCCCCGCTTCGGGTAGGCGAGCTCCTTGCCTTCACAACGATTGGGCCTTCTCACAACCTTCTTCGAGAAGATCACCAATCCCGATCGCCTCCAAGCCGTCTAGGAGGCGGCAACCTCCAAGAGTAACAAACTTGATGAAAGCTTGAAGCTCTAGAGTGCAATCAATATGGCTCACTAATGCAATGCACTCAATTTCCTCTCCTAGAACTCAAGAATCAAGAATTGAATGCACAAGAGTGTGGAGAGTGTTGCTAGGGCTCAAGAGTATTCAATGGAGTCACCAACCAGCCCCTAGCACAGGTGAGGGGGTATTTATAACCCCCAACCACTCAAACTAGCCGTTATTTACTTTTTCTGCTGAATTTGCTCCATGGCTGGTACTACCGCCCTCTAGAGTGGTAATCTGCTTACCAAGGATCAACGGCTATACGACGCATTAAATGCAATCGACACGTGGCCGTTACGGTCTGAAAACTACATGGTAGGTACTACAGCCCTTTGGGTGCTTGAGTATCCGCACTTTGACACGAAGGAACAGTATGATCGCAATTTTGCTATCATGAGGTTAGGTCTTGATAGTACCGACTTTTCTTGATACCGCCGAACATCTTGAGTGTCACGAGCGAGACCAAAAGAAACACCTTCGTTAAAAGCTATCATGATGAGAACCGTCGGTAGTACCGACTTTTTGGTACTATCGCCCTTCACTATGGTAGTCTTAAGCAGAGCAACCGGAAGAATTTCAGCTCTGCTAAAAACCTACCGCCATTATATGCCCGGTAGTACCGCATTTGCGGTACTACCTCTCTACCTGTGCGGTAGTGCCGGCCTCACCAGAATTTTTCAGAAATGTTTTTCTCTCTTGAATGCATGAATAAATAGATGAACTATTGAGCCATATTTTGCGCACTTTTAAAGTTCAATACCCAAATCAAGTCCCTCTTAATAGTACAGCGACTATCCTAACAATCCGATCTTCACTTCTAACTCCAAGATCAGTAAAATATCTAAAAAAATATCTCTAAAGTTTTATACCTTCGTTTGTTTTGCCTTCTTGATGCATACTCCACTTTATGCACTTAAAACCATCGACATCTTCCAAGAAATCGTCTTTCTGTTTTTCACTTGCTTAAGAAAATAGCGTTAGTCTTTTAGCCTCAATTGTCATTAATTACCAAAACCCTAAACATATGGGAGCCTAGATGCTTTCACGTGGCGAAAGTGGTGTAATCGCCATCTGCCGCCAAGGCCACGCTGTCTCGCCGCCACGCGGCAGGCATGATCGCCACCGCCGCCAGCACTACGTGGCCGCCACCGACGAAAGCAGGAGTAATCGTCCACCGCCGCCAGGACCACGAGCTCCTCGCCAAGCAGGCAGGCATGATCGCCACCGCGCCGCCAGGCACCACGTGTGGCCGCTTCGCGCGGCAGGGTATGTATCGCCCACCTACCCGCCAGGGCACCACGCGGGCTCCTCACCCGGTGGGGCGATCGCCCACCGCCACTGAGGGGCCACGCTGCCTCGCCCCGTGAGCAGGCATAATCGCCCACCTGCCCGCCAGGGCACCACACGGGCCACTCTCCCAGCGATCAGGGTGTAATCGCCCACCTACTCTCCAAGGAGCCACGCGGACTTCTCGCCAGGCGGGCAGGGCTTGATCACCCACCTGCCCGCCAGGCTGCCATGCTGGGCTAGGCCATTTCTTGGGCTCACTATTCCGCGGCAAAAGGGTTCCCCGGTGCAAAGTACACCGACAATTTGCATCTTTTCATCTAAAAATATTTGCATTTTGAAGATCGAGTATTGTATGGTTTTGTTGTTAGTATAGCCTATAGTGTCTGACTTGACAACAAATCGTTATCATGGTTCTTGTAAGAGTTTGATGTATATCTACAACTTGTTGCAAAATATGGTGAGACAATGTATGAATCAATTTTGGGTTAAAAAAGTAGGTTGGTTTCTATTTCTTTATTTTAGTTTTGGTCCAAATGCTATTGGATTCCATAGATAAAATATAACCATACGTAGTTCAAAATCTCTAGTCCACATGTGCGCATGGTTGGAACTAGACTTGAGAACTAGGTTGAGATTTTTTGGGCCGGTCTGTGGCATAGTAGGGGCATTTTGGGGCTCAAATATGCAAATTTGGACCTTCTATATATAATACGCTAGTTTAGGATCACGCTAGTATACATAGTGACAACATTGATGAAATATTAGTCCATGTGCATATTAATTAAGGAAGAAGCAATTAACAATAATATCAGAGCAGCGATCTTATGATCAAGGCTTACAATTACTACCTTATGAGGTGAACAACTATGATTTTAGGCAATCGACTAGGGTAGCGTAGCTTAGTTCTTCATGATCTTCAATGTAGTCCTCATTAACTACTAATGTCTTAATGAATGTCTTCAACAACTGAGAAGCATTGTTTATAGCAAGGGTAAGTACATGGGTACTTAGTAAGTTGCACCACAGAATGCAAGTCATGCAAGGCTTATTCAAGAATGACTAATATGTTTCCATTTGCACAAAGCAGACTTTAGCATTTGAATAGAACAATACACTAAAACCATAAGCAAAACAAATAATAGTAACAATATGTTATTCAAATATTTTCCAAGTTAAATTGAACTAAATTGGCATACAGCCTACACCATTTCCTTTTTCCTAGCACACAACCTTCCCTCCCAAGTTTTATTTTATAAAATCTAACCCTTGCATAAAATTTCTGAGCATTGTCCATAATCGAGGACACGAATATTCGAATAAATTGACACTCTGCAGAGGGTATAGACATTACCCACAAGATATGATTATCTTAGACTATCTGTTTGACACACTTCTATTGGTGTGCGACTAAGAAAATCACATCAAAACCTTTTAGAAACTCTATTCGAACATTGACCCTTCCGATAAGTTTGAACTCACTATTCCTCCTCACACAAAGCAGAAGAATATGAGTAATTTATCATTGGATTAGGAACAATACTTATTCAAGATATGTGGCTACACGACACACCTTCCCCAAACCTCGCATACAACTTAGTATTCCACCTAAAGAATCATATATTAAGACTCGGTAACTTACTTAGTTAGGTCTGTGAAGACTATGCATAGATCTATCCATGTTTGTGATGAGTTATTGATAGCGTTTGAGCATGTGGTGCTCAAGTTTGAGTTTGATTTGAATTTGAAGCAATTTGAGGTGTTGTTATGTTAGGCGGTAATCTAGGAGCGGTAATACCAGAGGGTGTGGTACTACCGGCCTCCAGTGGTGGTTGCTATTTTTTAGAGTATCTATCTGGTTTGATTAGTGGGAGGGGTACTATCAGCCAACCAAGAGCGATAGTACTAGACTTGAGGTACTACTGGTGTTGGTGTACTTTGCATCGGGGTACCCTCTCCGCCTGAATAGTGAGCCCAAGAAGCGGCTAGCCCAGCATGGCAGCCTGGAGGGCACGTGGACGATCAAGCCCTACCCACCTAGCGAGAAGTCCGCGTGGCCCCCTGGCGAGCAAGTGGGCGATTACGCCCTACTCACCGGGCGAGCGGCTCGCGTGGTGCCCTAGCGGGCAGGTGGGCGATCATGCCGTGCCCGCCGGGCGAGGAGCCCGCATGGCCCCCTGGCGAGCATGTGGGCGATTACGCCCTACTCGCTGGGCGAGCGGCCGCAGTGGTGCCCTAGCGAGCATGTGGGCGATCATGCCCTGCCCGTCGGGCGTTGGCTTAAGAGGCGGCCTGGCAAATGGGTGGGCATTTGGGCCCCCCTTGTCAAGCCACGGAGGCAACCAAAGGAATACGGAGAAGGCTTCACCTCGAAGTCTCCTTCCCCTGACATGCTGAGTTAGGGCCATTAATTGTGAAGGATTCTGCTATCGACACAACGACGGCCCATCCCTCTGACACCTCTCACCAAACCCATCGCAGGAGTGTCATATCCCAGGCGGACCGGGCGAAGCCACGCAGCGGCATTAAATGGGGCTTGAAGGACAAGGCTACAACGACGGGCGCAATAAATGAGTCATGGGTCAGTGAGATAAGGCTCGAATGATGGGTGTAATTAATGAGTCGTAGATCAGTATAGCGTCATCTTCTCACCTGCCCGGGCTAGCCCGTCTATATAAGGGCACCTCGGTGCATGGAGGAAGAGGGCGGTTCATAAGAGACATAGAGGTCGAAGGTTTGGAAGAAGCACAAGACTAGGAGAACCATTGTAATCGCCTCCACACTTCCTCAACAAAGATACAACAGGACGTAGGGCTGTTTCCCTCGCTGGGGGCCCCAACCTAGGTACATCACTGTGTCCATTGATCCGCTGATCCCTAGGATCCATCGTAGAGAGACATTAGGGTTTCCAACCACGAAGATGCCCTCTACCGAACCATACCTTCCATCCTGGGAGTAGTCAACCCTGTTCGTTGACGGGGTCTTGTCAGGCAGAATACGTCGACAACTGGCCTCTAGTTGGTGATAGTACTGGGTTTCCAATGAATTTGGGCTTAATGTTTGCATTACTGATGATTAATGCATACTATTGTTAACAGTGCTATGTGATGTGTCTCTTGTCTATATTTGTTGCAAGAATCTGGAGCTAGATCATGGTGAGGCAAAGGTGAGACCAAGACTAGACTAGACGAGTTCAGATCCAGAACAGTTAATGGATGCCAGAAGATGACTGAGGCCAAAAAGTGTTTGCAAGCCATGAAGACAAGGAGCCAGAGCATGAAGCATTGGTGATGGACATAAAGGGTAATGGCATGGACGAAGACTAGGCTCAGAGTGGAGTTGTGGTCTAGAACGGTCAAGGAAGGTAGTGTCGCCATGGTGAAACTGACAAGGACACGTGGTGCATCAAGTAACTTTGGCCCGTTTGCAAGCAAAACAGTTCGGGAGAGTTCAGACGTGTGAGAGGCTTGGCGGCATGTTATTAGGGCTATGTGAAAAGCGATGAAGCATGGACAATGCTTCAAGCAGAAGGAAAACCAATCATTGGGGCAAATAGGTAATTTATTCAATACCGGTAGTTGAGGTGGTTTAGAAACCCGTGGTGGTGACTTAAGTGATTAGGGTCATGCCAAAGTGGAGTTGGACGCAAATTCAGGCTCGTGTAGCGGATTTTGAAAGACCATGTGGAGGTCTACCCATGTTGGTGATGAGTATTTGACTATATTTAAGTTAGAAATCTGATTTATTTTTAGCAATTGGATGATTATTGTATATCATTTTGGACATTGCTATGTGATGGTTTTCTTGATTTTGATGGTTGTAGGACGATGGTGCTAGGTCATGGTGAGGCGGAGGATGACCGGAACTAGGCGAGGTGCACTAAGGTCCAAACGATTGAGGATCACCAGAGGATGACTGGAGACAGAGTTGTTGCGAGCCTAGAAGACAAGGGAATGGCTGATATGCTAGCTTGGAGCTGCTTGGATCAAGGGGAGCCGCTGGATTGCAGTTTAGATGATACAATAGTAGTCAAGTTAGATTGCTTTGAGAAGTGTGAAAAACCCATTATGGTATTGGGTAGATGGTTAGCTCATGTATGAGTGAGGGAGTAAATCCCATCCCTTGATAAGGTTTCTTGTGCCTAGGATGTATGATTAATGTATGAATTTTCTTTAGATCATATCCTAATCATCTAAGCAATCTTTTGAAAGAACTTGATCTTTTTACTCTTTCTTTGAGAAATCTTTGTATATCTCACTTGAGGTTCTTGTTTCTTGTGTTATTGCTTGTTGTGACAAGTGGGAGGATATCTAAGATTACCTTGATCATCAAAACCACATGAGCAAGTCCAAGACCAATATTTTAGTTTTTGCCCAGTTTTGTTGCACTCTTCCTTTGAATTCTAGCACTATCACCCCTGTGCTGCGGTAGTATCGACCATACTAGATTTTCTCTATTTTGCTCCTTTGCGCTTGAGTGCTTCAAGTAAGGTTTTGGTTGGATACATTGAATGGGGGGGAAATTTAATTTGTGATCATTCACCCCCCTTTGATCGTTATTTTAGTCTTTTAATTAATATCAGAGCTCGGGTTTGCTCTTTTATAGATCTTGACTGGTCTCTAGAGCTCTAGCGATGGATAAATATTCCATCAAGCCTTCAATTTTTTCTAGAGTTGATTTTCCTTTGTGGAAATCAAGAGTGGAGTCATACATCACTGCTCAGGGCTTCCTGATTTGGTAGAAGTGAAGCTCCTATATAAGGTTCCTACCGATGAAAACGTCACGACTGACAATTTGGCTAATGTTGAGGCGAATGCTAAGGAAAGGAACATACTCATATAGGACCTAGCCACAGTAAATATGATAGGATCTCACACCTACGATCTACTCATTAGATCTAGGAGACCATCGATGCTTACCATAAGGGCACCACCTAGATCAAGATGGTGAGGCAGGATCAATACAAATGTGATTACAACAAATTTGAACAGCACAGTAGTGAGACCCTTAATGAATGTTTTGGTCATTTCACAAAGATTTGAGTGATCTCTGTGCAGTTAGTTGCATATACTCTGACTTAGAGAACGCTCGACACTTCTTGACCGCACTCAATCTTCGGGTTTGGGAGATAAAGGTGACCACTATAAAGGACACCATGGACATATTGACCCTGACTCTTGATATGCTTTATTCCTTATAACACCACTGCATAAAACATGCCCTAAATGTTAGTACAACTAGCTCATCCACTACAAAACCATCGAAATGTACATAAATTTTAGCAAGCATACTAAAAGGCAATTCATTGTTAATAATAAAAGATGAACCACAATCATGAGCATAAGTAAATAATCAACCACGAGTTCAATATCCTTGTGCACAAAACAACTAGATTGGCATTCTAGCAAATAATTTTAGCAACAACCAGAACTCAAAATAGTTGAAGATAACGTTCAACACATGACATAATTTAACCAAGTAGTTCACTCTCATATTGATCCTCTAAAGGGTGATCTACTAATTATTTAGAGAGGCAAAAAATGGCTCTAAAGCTATTTAGCAAGTAAGGCATGTCAATGTGTGAAGTGTGAAGCTAAGTCCCATCCCTGAATGTCACCATTAGTTTACCTAAAATAGTAAACAAACAAACAAGCGTGAGTTCAAAACTTAGCAAAGCATATCATACAAGAAGAAACAAACAAAAGGTCATACATCAGCATGATATAGCATAATCCATAAACAGTCAAATAGTGAACCGCAACAATCAATTTCACTAGATAACCATTCATGCAATGCATCATACTTTTATGCTCCAAAACAATGCTCCCTTTAAAGCCTATACCGGTATAGCTTGAGTGCACACCTGTCGTTGTCGCACCCTTTCATTCCCTTCCATCCCTGTGGAGGGGCCTACACTTAGGGACTCACTCCTATCCATCCCTGTGGATGGGACTACAAGATAGGACTTCTCAAGAACACTTCGGATTAGTTGTGTGTCTACATATAACTTTCTCACTGACCGGGCTCAAAATTCTTTTCATGACATGAATGCAAAAGAAGCAATATAATAACTCAATTTTCATTTGCCATGAATCACCTACACAAATATGGGCACAAGTAATTCCAACAGTTTCAATAACTCAAATAAATCATCAAGGTAGCCAGTTTAACAACAATCACCACATCATATTTTGAAACAACCTCAACTGTACAATATACTTGTCTCCTTACCACGTGAAGAGGAGGGGTGTGAACTTGAGGCCACACCCGAAGTTGCACCACCTATAGCAAACAAACCTCCTCAAAATCAATCCATAACAGTACTTACAACCAATAAAATCAATAACGCAACCACACTCCATTCCCAGGATAAACTATCACTCTTGGTAATCACTTAACCCTTTGCTGTCCTCACAATCCAAATACCATAAATTTTGGTCCAAAAGCTCAAGACTAGGAACCCAGTAATGTGACAACAACTACACCAGAATACCAACAATAGTCTAGTTGCCCATCGCTTCTAAAGGCTACACTAAATCCCTCGAATTCGACCAAGAAAACCGATCTATCATTAATCTAGACAGCCTTCATATTTTCGTAACTATTTTGATAAAACTCCAAATTAAGAAAAAGAGGACATTTTTATAATCTACAAGAAATTTCCCAACTTTTTTTACGTATTGAGAAAGTGTGATTCAGCCTCTAAGTAGCCCTAAAATGCAAATTACTACAGCAACTGCCACTCGAAATAGATTAAGGACAACAGGCAATAAAACAACTATAACTTTTAAACAACTAAACCAAAATTTGTATTCTTGGTCTCTAATGAAAGTTAAGACAATGATCTACAACTTTTACAATAGCCAACCTTTCAAAAACAGACTATAGGGTTAATGAATTACATCCCTAAAACTGCGATCTGTTCTGCTTGAATTCATAGAATAACCACAAACTATAGATCCTCCAATTAATCCTAATCTCCACAAATGGAACAAGTAATTCTAAAATTACCAAACCAAAATTGCAGCATCCAAAAGCACCACTATCTAAAAGAAATTCATACCTTCTCGAAGACCCACAAAATCAATAATGAAACTCTTCGGATCGCATGATCAACACCCATAGTGAGATCGGCTAGGGCAGTGGACTTGATTTTCACAGCAAGAAGGATGGGAGGCACCCTAGGGAGGAAGCTAGGAGAGTGCTAGGAAGGAGGGGGCACGGCCAGGGAGGGGCACGCGTGGGGGAGGGGAAAAGGCCTAGGGTTTTGAGGAAATCCATCCACCACAAGGCCCAACAGCCAAACTCAAGAAATCAATCTCCCAAAGGCCCACAACAGCCCACAATTCTCAAAAATAGCCCATGGTGGTTCAAATTTTAAATGAGATAGTACATTCTCCCCCTAATAGAATTTGGCTCTGAATTCTAAGCACATCTCTATGCAATAAAGAAAAACAATAAAGTAGCTAAACCGTATCACATACCCACTACGAACAATTCGAGATACTTCTCACAGAAGTGAGATTCCAATTCCCATGTGGCTTCCCGCTCGGTTTGTGCGACAACAAGACTTTGATAAATTTCAGGGTGCAGTTTTTCAATACCCGTTCAGATTCCCCTAAAACTCGCGTTAGACGGGACTCAAAAGTGAGATTCTATTCAATTACCAACAGGTTACGTGGCACCACTAGTTTTGGATCATGTAAGTATTTTCTTAGTATGGACACATGGAACAAATTGTGCACTCCTTGCATAGAACTGGGAAGCTCCATCGATAAGCCAATTTTCCAACTCTCGCAACAATAAGGATCGAGCCAACATATCTCGGGCTAAGTTTTCCCTTTGTGCCAAACCAAACCACTCCCTTGGTGGGAGACACCCTCAAAAGCACCTTGTTACCCAACGCAAACTTCAAATCTCGCCTTCTCACATCAACATAACTTTTCTGCCTACTTTGGGCTGCGAGGAGATTATGCCTAACTTCTAACACTCGCTCAACATGTCTACTAAACCCAGTCAGGACCAAGAACTGCTATTTCCCCTACTACATCCCAGCATAGGGGTGATCTGCACTTCCACCCATAGAGTACTTCAAAAGGTGCTGCTCGAATGCTTATTTGATAATTATTATTATACGCAAATTCAACAAGAACCAAATGATCTTTTCAGCTGCCCTTCCATGCTAAAACACAAGATCTAACCATTTCCTCCAGGGTCTGAATGGTATGCTCAGACTTACCATCAGCTTTGAGGATGGAAGGCAGTGCTAAGACCAAGCTATGTGCCCAAGGCACTTTGCAGACTGTCCCAAAACATAGAGACAAACTTAGCATCACGATTAGAGACAATCATCTTAGGCACACCATGCAGTCTCACAATTTCTCACACATAAATAGGGGCCAACTCGCTAGCTGAATAAGTTATGCGAATAGGAATAAAGTGAGCAGACTTGCTGAGACGATCCACTACTACCCAAATAGCATCCTTCCATCACTGAGTATGGGGTAGGCTAACCACAAATCCATGGATATGTCATCCCAAGACCAAACAGGAACGTCCAATGGTTGCAACAACCCTGCTGGACATTTATGTTCATCCTTCATCTTCTGACAAATCTCACAAGATGCTACGTAATGAGCAATATCCACTCTCATTATTTTCCGTCAAAAACTCTTTTTCAAATCCCAGTACATTTTAGTCTCACCAGGATGAACTGTGTACGGGGTACGATTAGCCTCTTTTAGGATATCATCCTTGACTTGAGACTTTTGGGGCACACAAAGGTGGCCCTAAAACCAGAGTCCCAAACTCATCAATGCTAAAATCCCCAGTTTTTCCCTCAACAATGCACTTTCTCACTTGTTGTAATAGCTGGTCATGCTATTGTGCGTCTGAAAGACTATGTGGAGGTCTATCCTTGTGTGTGATGAGTAATTGATGAGTTTTGAGCTTGATTTGATTTGAAATTGAGTTTGATTTGAAGTGAATTGGGTTTGAAGCAATTTGAGTGTTGGTTGCTTTTCTTAGTGCTACTGGCCTGGGGGCAGTAGCACCGGACCATTGAGTGCAATTATGATCGATTAATGATTTTGGGATAATCATTGAATATCTTTACGGGCATTGCTATGTGAAAGGTTTTTCCTTGTCTTTGATGGTTGCAGGGCGACGGTGCTAGGTCATGGTGAGGCGGAAGATGACTGAGACTAGGTGAGGAGCGTCGAAGGTCCAGACGGTTGGGAGATCGCCGGAAGATGTTCAGAGATGGAGTCCAGGCAAGTCAAGAAGACAAGGAAAGGAGATGATGCTAGCTAGATGCCACGTAGATCAATTAGGGCTGTCAGATTGCGGTCTAGTTGATAGGTTAGCGGGTCTAGGTAGTATGCTTTGAAAACCGTGCAAGAAAACCCGGTATGTGTGTGGGTTTTGGGTTAGCCCTTGCATGGTTGTGTGTGTGCATTAATCCTAGCCATTAGATGAGTGCTCTAGGGTTGAGGGACTCATCCAAGGGTGGTACGTGGCCCAAGAGTAGTATAAATAGGGGTGGAGGGGTAGCCTCCTCCCCTTGAAGGTTTGAGTTGCTCCTTTGAGCTTTGCCCACATGAAGTGAGGCTTTGTAAACATTCCCACCAGAAATACAAAGAATTTCTTTACATTATTGTGAATTTAAATTCCGCATTTACATTATGTCTTTACTTTACGCAATTTAAATTCAACATTTACTTTACGCATTTACTTTCCTGTAATTTACATTCATGTAATTTGGATTTTCTTCCCCTCCTTCTAAATGCTGATCTTGGATGTTTTGAGTGTGTTCATATGGTTTTACATCTCTTTTGCACTTTTGGATTGAGTAGAGATCATCTTTTCTTTCAAGTTCCAACTCTGTCCAGAACTTGTTCTTCGCGCAGTAGTTAGTATTTGATTTTTAGAAAAATCTAAAAAAATCCTTTTTGAGTGATTCTTATTAGAGAAGGCATGGGACTCTCATATCCACTCATAGAAATATTTTAGAGTCCACTTGTTACACCGTTTGGGTGCCATGTGGTGAAAACCGAGCCTTAAACTTTCTGCTCGAAGTTCTTGACTAACTGTGTTCTTATATTTTTCTTGTTTTTTCTGTAAGGTTTTTTGAGGTAAAATTTGGTGGAGTTCTTCATGAATCTTGTACTCATAGGGAGAAAAATTCTAAAAATTTCTTGAGCTACAAAAACCCACCAACTACCTGTTCAAATTGTGGACAGTTTCTGAAAATTCTGCTTTTGCTTTTCTGCAAGTGACTTTTGTGATTTGAATTGATCTCCTTTCTAAAAGTAAGAATTGGATTGATTCCTCTTTATTTTGGACACTAGACAACCAGAATTGTGACTAAAAATCCCCACATATTCTATGGTACTCATCCATGCAAGCTAGGGGTACACATAGTTGTCTAGTTGTTAGGGTTTTTCATGATTTTTTTTGTGCGATCCTTTTGAGGTTTTAGTCGGAGTATTTTGGGAGAAAATTTATTTGTGACCATTCACCCCCCCTCTGTTTGCCATCTCGATATTTCAATTGGTATCAGAGCCGATTTTGCTCTTCCATAGATCTTGACCAGTCTCGAGAGCCATGGCGACAGACAAGTATTCCACCAAGCCTTCCATCTTTTGTGGTGTTGATTTTTCTTTTCGGAAGTCCCGGATGGAGTCATACATCACTGCCCAAGGCTTCCTGATATGGCAGAAGGTGAAGCTCCCATATGAGGTTCCTGCCGATGAGAACGTCACGGTCGGCAATATGGCTGACGTTGAGGCAAATGCTAAGGCGAGGAACATTCTCATACAGAGACTCAGCCGTAGTGAGTATGATCGGATCTCTCACCTGCGATCTGCTCACGAGATTTGGTTGACCCTCGATGCATACCATGAGGGCACTATCCAAATCAAGACCGTGAGGCAGGATCAATACAAGCGTGAGTACAACAAGTTTGAACAACATGCTGGTGAGAGTCTTGACGAGTGTTTCGGTTTTACTAAAATTTTGAGCGATCTCCGGGTAGTTGGTTGCACATACCCTTACTCGGATAATGCTCGTCACTTCTTGACCGCACTCGATCTTCGTGTTTGGGAAATAAAAGTGACCACCATCAAGGATACTACCGACTTGTCGACCTTGACTCTTGACGGGCTCTATTCCCGACTCAAGACTCATGAGATCGACGTTGTCTCTCGCAAGATGAAATCACAGTTGATGGCCTTGGTCACCGATCCCATTGGATCTTCTCTTGATTCTTCTGTTGGTTTTTCCCTCTCCACCCTTTACGAGCTAAGCGATGACCAACTGGAAAAATTTTCAGAAACTGAGCTTGCTCTTTTAGCTCTCAAGTTTTCTCACGCCTACAAGAGGGTGAGAGAGAGGAAGAGAGGTGGTGGGATCACCTGCTTCGAATGTGGCAGCCCCAACCACATTTGAGCGAATTGTCCTAAGTTGGAGAAGGGCAAGAACGACTCCGGGGGTTCTGGCAAGAACGACTACATCAACAAGAACTGCAACAAGAAGCCTTCAGTTCATGAGCCGGTGCATGAGAAGAAGTATCGCAACTTCTCCAAGAACAAGAAGCTCTTCCACCGCATCCTCGCCGCCCTCGACGACATCAAACTCTTCGACACGGAGACATGGAGCGACGAAGGCGAGGATGACCTGCAAGAGAAGAAAGGCGGCGACGACTTCTCCGGCATGTGCTTCATGGCGGACACCAACGGCATCAGCGACTCCGAGCTCTACAGCGATTCGGATGAGGTACCTTCCTATGACCAGCTCAATGAAGTATTTTGCAAATTAGGAAAATTTCATGCTAAAGCTAGAGCTAGGTGTATGGAGCTTGAGAAGGAAGTAGATACCTTGACTCGGGAGTTAGCTTCTCTTAGATCTTCTCCCTCCCAAGTCATTGATGATTGTTCTTTATGTGATGCTTTGCTTGTAGAGCTTGAGAACCTAAGGACTTTGCATGATAGTGTGCAAACTGAACTTGAAAGTCTTAGGTCGAAGAATGCTAGAACTTGTTCTGTTGATATCTCCTCTCTAGATGCTAGTTTTCTTCATGCTCATGCTACTCCTTCATGTGAAAATTGCCCAAAGTTACTTGCTAAAATAGATGCCATGAGCGTTCACCTCAGGAAGCTTTCTTCTAGAAATGTTGAATTTGAAATGCATGCTTCTAAGAACCCTGTCAGCTCATGTGAGGGCTGTAATTAAGCAACTAAAACTTGACAATGAAGCTTTAAATGACAAGTGTGCTAAACTTGATAAGGACTTACTAGATAAGTCACTTAAAAGTTGCTTGCATTGTTCTATGATTGAGGGTGATTTGGATAAAATCCATGTCGAACTTAGGAAGAAATTAAAAAACCAAGTCCATAGGATTAGAGAAGCATCGTGTGTTTCTTGTGAGGCCCTCAAGATTGAGGCAGCCGTGCTGAGGGAGAAAAATGCACGTGCTGGTGTTTCTTCTTCTCTTTCTGATTCTTCTTCTTCCTCTCACCCCTGTTCTTCATGTGCCTCTTTTTTCCGGGAGTGTGAGTATCTCATGAGCACTCTCGAGAAGTTTGTAGGAGGCAACAAGAAGCTAAATCTCATTCTAGACCAATCAAAAATTAGCAGATTTAATTAGGGTCTAGGATTTGACTACTTGGAGCACGCTAGGACTCATCCTCCTACCATTGTGCGTGGATTCAAGAGTGGAGAGATAGTGATAGCTCCCAAAGTGAGTACCACAGTGTTTAGATCTGCTGGGGTTGTCCGTGGGACTTCTGAGTAGAAGGGTGCTCCTCCTGTTACTTTTGCCTCTAGCAAGGCGAAGTATTCTGCACCTTCTGCAAGAAAGACGGTCACCTAGTAGATTTCTGTTTTAGGCGCCAAGATCACGAGGCGTGAGCTTGTTGCTGCTTTTAGGGGTATTTAGAGTCATTCCTAGACTCTGAGTGCTCCTAAGTTACACATTGCTACTAGATAGGTTAGAGAGTCGCCTGTTTTTGGGCAGCGTCCAAGACTCGGTTTTCATGCTGTTCAGTCGAGTTTTAGTCCTGAAGTTGCTCGTGGTCAGTCTTTCCGCCGTCTTCTTGATATTCCTTGTTTTTTCTATCGAGGTAGATATCAGCGTCGTGAGGTGTTTCCAGGTAAGAGATTTAGGCAGCCTCGTTGGGATGGTCTGGCCTTTGCACCACGGCGGGCCAAACCAGTGATAGCTCCTACATCTTCTACTAGAGTTGCTTCTTCTGATCTTGTGAGAGTCGAGCATCAGAGAGACACTAGAGTCCAGTCTTCTTCCTCTATGGCTGGTACTTTGAGACGTCGTATGATTCAGTATTGGATTTCCAGGTCCTCACTTTATCCCAGTACTGAGTCTTCTCTCTCTGTTGACTTGATCAGGTTCGTCGGATGGGGAAGGGAGATGTTTGGATTGTTGACTCCGGTTGTTCTCACCATATGACCGGAGACTCTCGTTGGTTCTCTTCCCTAGTCCGAGCCCCCGGTGATGAGTTGATCACTTTTGGGGATGCTTCTTCAGGTAGAGTCATTGCTAAAGGTATCGTCTACATTAATGAAAATTTTATTCTTAAGGACGTTGCCTTAGTGAGTAGCTGCAATATAATTTGCTTTCTGTTTCTCAGCTTATCGATGACTCTTTCGTGGTAAGCTTTAAAAGTAATACTTGTAGAATCCTTGATTCATTAGGAGAGTTAGTTTGCGGGATTTCTAGATTTGGGAGAGTCTTTCGTGCTGATTTTTCTATTTCATCTGGAGACTCTCTTTGGTGTTTGATTGCTTTTGAGTCCCGTGATCTTTCCTTCTGGCATAGGAGACTTGGTCACATTGGCTTTGATCATTTGACCAGAATTAGCAGCCGCAATCTTAATCGTGGTTTTCCCAAACTCAAGATGGTCAAAGATTTAGTTTGCTCTCCCTGCCGACATGGCAAGATGGTTACTGCTTCTCATCCTCGAGTCACTGTAGTGATGACTGATACACCAGGACAGCTTTTACATATGGACACTGTTGGTCCAGCTAGAGTGCAGTCAGTAGGAGGGAAGTGGTATGTCCTTGTTATTGTTGATGATTTTTCGAGGTATTCTTGGGTATTTTTCATGGCCTCGAAGGATGAGACTTTTTCTCACTTCAGGGGATTTGTTAGTAGGTTGTTTATTGAGCTCCTAGGTGCATTACGAGCTATACGCAGTGATAATAGCACCGAGTTCAAGAATTCCTACTTTGAGAGTTTCTGTGTGGAGTTTGATTTAGAGCATCAGTTCTCTTCTCCCTACGCCCCTCAGCAAAATGCCGTAGTGGAAAGGAAAAACAGGACCCTGGTTGAGATGGTCAGGACGATGCTAGATGAGTACAATACTCCTAGGAAGTTTTGGGCTGAGGCTATAGCTACTTCTTGTCATGTTTCCAATCACGTTTTCTTGAGAGCACATTTGCATCGCACTTCTTATAAGTTGAGGTATGGGCGAAAGCCCAGTGTTTCTCATTTTCACGTTTTTGGTTGCAAGTGTTTTATCTTGAAGTCTGGTAACCTAGATAAGTTTGAGTCTCGTTCTTTTGATGGTATTTTTCTGGGTTACTCGACTTCTTCTCGTAGCTATAGGGTCTAGAGTTGTGATGCGAATAGGATCATAGAAACCTGTGACGTGAGCTTTGATGAGGCTAGCCCAGGAGCTAGACCTGATATTTCAGGCTCTTCTTAACCCTCCAAGACCATCTTTGTAGAGGATGAGGATGATAGAGATGATGGTGTTCCACCTGATCCAGTCTCCTCTACACCTGAGGTGCCTCCTGTTTCCATTTTTGCACCTTAGGGAGATCGGCCTTTGCCTTCAGACTCTCCTTCAGCGAGTGGCTCTATTCCTTCCTCTTCTGCTCAAGAGGTAGATGCCACTTCTGCTTCTAGTCCTCCTCGTCACATTCAGCGTTCTCATCCACCTAAGCAGATCATTGGTGATTTATTTGAGCGTGTTACGCGTTCAAAATCAGGCTTATCTTCTTTCTGTCTTACTCTGCCTTTGTTGCCTCTTTTGAGCCAAATGATGTTACTCATACATTATCTGATGTATCATGGATTATTGCTATACATGAGGAACTGGAAAACTTTGAGAGGAACAAAGTCTGGCAGCTTGTAGAGCCCCCATCTGGTCATAATATCATTGGGACCAAGTGGGTGTTTAAAAACAAGCAGAGTGAGGATGGGGTTGTCATTCGCAACAAGGCTAGGCTAGTTGCACAGGGCTTCACTCAAAGTTGAGGGTCTTGACTTTGAGGAGACCTTTGCCCTCAGAGCTAGACTAGAGGCGATTAGAATCCTGCTTGCATTCTCTGCATCCCAAGGCTTCAAGCTCTATCAAATAGATGTCAAGAGTGCATTCCTCAATGGTTTCATTGAGGAAGGGTGTATGTTAAGCAACCTCCAGGATTTGAGAACCCCAAATACTCAAACCATGTCTACAAACTTTCCAAAGCCTTGTATGAACTTAAGCAAGCCCCTAGAGCTTGGTATGAGAGGCTTAAGTCCTATCTTCTCAGTCATGGTTTCAAAATGGGTTTAGTAGACAAAATCTATTCATTAGACATCAGGATTTTCATTTCCTTCTTGTCCAAATTTATGTGGACGATATTATCTTTGGTGGCTCATCTCAGTCTCTTGTGTCTCATTTTTCTGAGGTGATGAGCACATAATTTGAGATGAGTATGATGGGTGAGTTGAGCTACTTCCTTGGCTTCCAAATCAAGCAGACTCGGGAGGGTACTTTCCTGCACCAAGGTAAGTACACTCGGGACCTCCTAAGGCGGTTTGATATGTCTGATGGGAAGCCCGTGATGACTCATATGGCCACCACTGCTGTCCTCAAGCCCGATGAGGATGGTAAGACTGCTGATCAAAAGGAGTTTCGGAGCATGATTGGCTCCCTCTTGTGTCTTACTACCTCGCGGCCGGACATACACTTTGCCGTGTGTATGTGCGCTCGCTTTCAGGCTTCTCCTCGTGCCTCTCATCGCCAAGCGGTGAAGCGCATCTTCAGGTACCTTCGAGCTACCATTGACTATGGTATCTGGTACTTTTCTTCTTCTTGTCTATCCCTTAGAGCCTTTTCCGATGCTGACTTTGCTAGCTATAGTATAGATAGGAAGAGCACTTCTGGCACTTGCCAATTCATTGGCACTTCTCTTATTTCTTGGTCTTCTAGGAAGCAGTCCGGAGTCGCACAGTCCACCGCTGAGGCCGAGTATGTTGCTGCAGCCAGTTGTTGTAGTCAGGTGCTCTGGATGAGATCGACCTTGCAGGACTTTAGGTTAGAGATAGAGAGTGTTCCACTTTTCTGTGATAACACTTCTGCTATTTGCATTGCCAAGAACCTAGTGCAGCACTCCCGGACCAAGCACATTGATGTTAGATATCACTTCCTTAGAGACCATGTGGAGAAAGGAGACATAGTGCTTGGGCCAGGAGAGTGACCACCGGTTGGTCGATATCTTTACCAAGCCTTTGGATAGCTCTAGGTTTGTTGCCTTGAGGAGTGAGCTTGGAGTTGTGTGCCCTTATGGCCTCTCGTGAGGGGGAGCCGATTCAGATATTATGTATTAAATTTATTTCAGTTTTCCTTTCTTTTGTATTGCTCTGGGTGCTTATGGGTTTTATTCCTTAAAGTTATGAGTTCACCTCACTTAGACTTCTAGCATGCTTGAGTCCTTCACTAGCTTAAAAATGAAAATACTAAAATAAAAGTGAAGCAAAATTGACTCTTTTTGTGCGCATAAGACTCAACACCTCACATTCACAAGATGACTTCTCATTGCACTTGAGATGAACTTGGAATGTGTTGTGTATGACCAAGATCATTCTCTTAAGAGTCCCTCTTGAGATGATCGATTATGGCTTGAGTCAATTGCTTTAAACAATGCAAAAAAAACATACGTGGGTAAAGAATGCAAATAATGTTAAACATTTGCACCCCGCTATGTCTTTCAAAGATTCAAAGAAAATTTGCATACAAGAAACAAAAATAAGCTCGAAGGACCTTGTATGAACTTCTAGATTCTCCAAAGTGTTGAGTAGGTTGAACTCTAAGCTTTCCTTTTGATCCTTTGAATGGCTTTTCTTCTAGTTTTGAAACTAATGACAAGTGTTGCTCATATTCAATCTTGTTAAAAATGATATGGTTTTAATTAAATCTTGCTAGCAAAATATTTATTTGCACTTGGACATGCCTTAGCTTAGTCTATTTTTGCCATAACTTAGCTTGGTGTCATAACTTATCTTGTTGGTCACATGGATAATCTTCAAAGCTCCCTTAGGCTGCATTACTTGCATAAAAACAACAAAAAAGGGGGAGAAAAGAAAATGTCATCTTGATGCCTATATTGCCAAAAGGGGGAGAAATCGTAGAAAAGGCATCATTTTGCATCTTGATTCATTTTAATTCTTATGATCTTTGTAAATCTGTGCTATCTTTTATAGATCATAAGTATTTCTAGTTGCCAACTTGATCATGTTCTTGATTTCCATTTCTTTGATCAAGTTTGGCTTTGCATTCAAATTGCTTTTCTTCTCTCTTATTCAAACTCAAAACTTATGCCTTTTCATGTGTTTGTCAATATACTCATCAAGGGGGAGGTTGAAAGACCATATGGAGGTCTACCCTTTTGTGTGATGAGTAATTGACGAGTTTTGAGCTTGGTTTGATTTGAAATTGAGTTTGATTTGAAGTGAATTGGGTTTGAAGCAATTTGAGTGTTGGTTGCTTTTCTTAGTGCTACTTAGGGGTGAAAACAGGACAGGAAATATCTGCCCGATCCGATCCCGAATCCGTTT
Source organism: Guadua angustifolia (assembly GCA_036346375.1). Classification (NCBI taxonomy): domain Eukaryota; kingdom Viridiplantae; phylum Streptophyta; class Magnoliopsida; order Poales; family Poaceae; genus Guadua; species Guadua angustifolia. The sequence goes on from CM070503.1 coordinate 51,125,971, forward strand.
AAAATCCGTACCGATGTTATCCGTATCCGTATCCGAAAAATCCGATGTAATATGGGTTAGGATATGGGAAGAGCAATATCTGATCCGTATCCGAAAAATTTCATGTAATATGGGTTAGGATATGGGAAGAGCAATATCCGATCCGATATCCGGTAAATATTCGACCCGATATCCGGGTAAAATCAGTTATTCTTCCATTAATTTGGTTCATTATTGAATAGATAGAATAATTATTTGATACTGGCACTAAAAAACACTACTTTATTATTAAGCGTGAACTTCAACAAATCTATCAACAAACAAATAGAGTGATGATATAATGTTTTTACCTAAATTGATTTGTTTAACTTATTTGATAAGCTTCTTTTCTATTCAAATACTAGAATTAGTTGAGTCACTAAATTGCACCTCTAACTATACTACTATCTTACGTTAAAATAATTATGACTTGAAGCTAATGTTGTAAGGTTAATGCTTCATTCGCTCTTTTAAGTACACAATTATGTACTATACTACTATCCGATTATGATATCCGATCCCGACCGAATCTGCTGTATCCGCTCCGATCTGAATCCCGAATAATCCGACCAGATCCAGATCTGGGACATCCGATCCGACTCGAATCCGGAAAAAATATGGATTAGGATACGGAACGAGCAATATCCGCCCGTATTCGACCCGGTTTCACCCCTAGTGCTACTAGCCTGGGTGTAGTAGCACCGGACCATTGAGCGCAATTATGATCGATTAATGATTTTGGGATAATCATTGAATATATTTGTGGGTATTGCTATGTGAAAGGTTTTTCCTTGTCTTTGAATGGTTGCAAGGCGATGGTGCTAGGTCATGGTGAGGCGGAGGATGAGCGGGACTAGGCGTGGAGCGTTGAAGGTCCAGACGGTCGGGAGATCTCCGGAAGATGATCGGAGACGGAGTTCGGGCAAGTCAAGAAGATAAGGAAAGGAGATGATACTAGCTAGATGCCGCGTGGATCAATGAGGGCCGTCGGATTGCAGTCTAGTTGATAGGTTAGCGGGTCTAGGTAGTATACTTTGAAAACAGTGCAAGAAAACCTGGTATGTATGTGGGTTTTGGGTTAGCCCTTGGATGGCTGCGTGTGTGGGTTAATCCTAGCCCTTAGATGAGTGCTCTAGGGTTAAGGGACTCATCTAAGGGTGGTAGGTGGCCCAAGAGTAGTATAAATAGGGGTGGAGGGGTAGCCTCCTCCCCTTGAAGGTTTGAGTTGCTCCTTTGAGCTTTGCCCACATGAAGTGAGGCTTTGTAAACTTTCCCACTAGAAATACAAAGAATTTCTTTACATTATTGTGAATTTAAATTCCGCATTTACATTATGTCTTTACTTTACGCAATTTAAATTCAGCATTTACTTTACTCATTTACTTTCTCGCCATTTACATTCATGCAATTTGGATTTACCTTCCCTCCTTTTAAATGCTGATCTTGGATGTTTTGAGTGTGTTTATATGGTTTTACATCTCTTTTGCACTCTTGGATTGAGTAGAGATCATCTTTTCTTTCAAGTTTCAACTCTGTCCAGAACTTGTTCTTTGCGCAGCAGTTAGTATTTGTTTTTTAGAAAAATTTAAAAAAATTGTTTTTGGGTGATTCTTATTAGAGAAGGTGTGGGACTCTCATATCCACCTGTATTAATATTTTAGAGTCCACTTGTTACACCGTTTGGGCGCCATGAGGTGAAAACTAAGCCCCAAACTTTCTGCTTGAAGTTCTTGACTGACTATGTTCTTAGATTTTTTGTTTTTTATGTAAGGGTTTTTGAGGTGAAATTTGGTGGAGTTCTTTATGACTCTTCTGTTCATAGGGAGAAAAATTCTCAAAATTTCTTGAGCTGCAGAAACCCACCAACTACCTGTTCAATTTGAGGACAATTTCTAAAAATTCTGCTTTTGCTTTTTGAAAGTGACTTTTGTGATTTGAATTGATCTCCTTTCTAAAAGTAAGAGTTGGATTGATTCCTCTTTATTTTGGACACTAGACAACCAGAATTGTGACTGAAAAATCCAGAATTGTGACTGAAAAATCCCCAGATATTCTATAGTACTCATCCATATAAGCTAGGGGTACACATAGTTGTCTAGTTGTTCGAGTTTTTCACGATTTTCTTTGTGCGATCCTTTCGAGGTTTTAGTCAGAGTATTTTGGGGAAAAATTTATTTGCAACCATTCACCCCCCTCTGTTCACCATCTCGATCTTTCAGCGTCATGCACCTATTCTAGAATGGCAGATTCCAAAATCAACTGAGTTTCAGCTTGCACTATACCCGCAAGACAATATGGGTCATGCTATTGTGCCTCGTGCACCTATTCTAGAATGGCAAACTCCAAAATCAACTGAGTTTCAGCTTGCACTATACCCGCAAGGCAATATGAGACTCCCATTTGTTCAAAATCAGCAATGAGACTCTCAACAACAGGGGTGTCGCCTTGCAACTAAGTGCATCTGCCACAATATTAGCCTTGCTGATGACACTAAATTGTAAGGTCATAATCTTTAATCAATTTTAGCCACCGTCTTTGCCTCAAATTCAAATATTTCTAAGCAAAAATATATTTGAGGCTCTTATGTTTAGTGAAAATATCACAAGATTCTCCATACAGGTATAATGCCTCCAGATCTTTAAAGCAAAGACCACTGCGGTTAGCTCAAGGTCATGAGTGGGGAAATTTTGTTCATGCTTCTTCAACTGCCTTGAAACATAATCAATCCCCTTAACCTCTTGCATAAGCACACAACCCACTCCCACTCAATAGGGGTGGGCATTTTTTAACCGAAACCGAAAAAACGAATTGAAACGAATCAAAATAACCAAAAAATTTAGTTTTTTGGTTTTCAGTTTGGTTTTAATTTTAACATAATTCGGTTTACAATTTTTGGTTCGGTGTTTGCTTTTCATAAACCGAAATAACCTAAAAACCAAAATTTCAATGTGCCTTCTATGAAATCTCGTCGACCCAATCTTCTTATCGCATATGGCCCATCTCATCCGTCTCCACTTTCAATCCCCGTCTCCCCCGGCCCCAGTCTCGAATTTGCGAGCTCCAATCCCTGTCTCCCCCAGCCCTAGTCTCCAATTTGTGAGCTCCCAAGGCCAAATCCCAACCCTACCGAAGGTCCAAAGCCGATCTAGTGCCGCCGGCCACCGCAAACTACCACGGGCTCGTGGTGCCGCCGACCCGCTGCATCCTCCGTCCTTGGATTGCCCGTCAGCGAGCCCTCAATGCATCCTCCCTCGGTGACGCCTCGAGTCGGCGATGGTGCAATGCCTCGACGCTTCCTTCCTCGACTACGCCTGCTCCGTCAATGCCGCCTCATCCCTCGGTACCTCCTGACCTCCTCCCACGATGCCGCCTCAAGCCGACATCATCTACATATGCTTCCCGTTGTCCATCCCCAAGCAGGCTTCCGGGCTGCTTTGCACTTCCTCCAATCCTCCGGATGCTCTACGCTTCCTCCAATCCTCCTGCTGGTGAGGTACAGAGGTAGAACTCCACCTGAGTCCTGACCACCTCCTCACAACTTCTCTTCCCCCTCTCCTCCCTGTTTGGCGTTCGTCGTGTTCTTGATGTCTGGTGTTCGCCGTGTTCCCTGTCTGGCGTTCATTGTGTTCTTGATGTGTGCAGACTACAATGTAATGTATGGCATTCTGGGAAATTCGGTTAAACCGAAAACCGAATTAACTGAACCGATTTGGTTCAGTTAATTTGGTTCGGTTTTTACCTCTGTTCGATTTTTAGAATCCAAAAACCAAAATATTTTAAAACTGAAAAAACCGAACCGAAAAAACTGAATTAACCAAATGCCCACCCCTACCACTCAAGAAGCATTAGAATAAACTGTGAAGTGTTTCCCTGGCTCAGGAAGAGTGAGAATAGGAGTAGTCACTAGCTTCACCTTCAAAGTATAGAAATTGTGCTCACAATTAGTAGTCCATACGAATTTCACTCTCTTCTACATCGGTTGGGATAATGGCTTGGCAATGGTGGAGAAATCCTAAACAAAGCATTGGTAGTAACGAGCTAAACCTTGAAAACTTAGCACCTCTTTTACATTGGAAGGTCTCTTCTAGTTCATGACTATAGAGATTTTACTAGGATCAATAGAAATGCCTTCTTGATTGATAACATGACAAAAAACCACTTCTGAAATCTAGAATTCACACTTCTTTAACTTTGCAAAGAACTTATTCTCCCTCAAGGTGTTAAGCACAAGCCTTAGATGGCGCTCATGCTCCTCCTCTAACTTGGAATAAATTAGAATGTCGTCAATGAGCACTACCACAAAATCATCAAGATAGTTGTGCAACATGCTGTTCATTGTCTCCATAAAAACCGCAGGGGCATTGGTTAGTCCAAAATACATAAATTTAAATTCATAATGCCCATACCTGGTGGAGAAAGCCATCTTTTCAATATCTTGCTTCCTCACCTGAATCTGATTATACCCTAATTGAAGGTCAATCTTAGAGAACACTTTTGCTCCCCTCAACTGATCAAATAAGTCCTCAATGATAGTCACCTGATTAAGAGCGTGATAGTCAATACACATTCGCCAACTCCCATCATTTGGAACAAGATCAATCCAGAATTCCACATTTCGTTGGAGAGGCAACCTCGTAGCTCATTAGGGAACACATCAGGATACTTGCTCACCACCGTAATCTCCTCCATATAAACAAATGTATTCGGTGTGCTAGCAGTGGCAAAAAGTGCTCCAGATTTCAGCACAAGGTGACCATGGAACAAATTGGCCATCAGAGAGAAGGAATGAATTGGTCCACTACCTTGAAAGACCAACTGCACTCCTAACAGAGCTTGCAAAGTAACTGTCATCCAGAAATAGCAAATTTTGGCATTGTAATGATGCAGCCAATCCATAAACATGATAACATCAAAAGGAGCCAACTTTATCACCAAGAGATTAGCAATGAACTCCTCATCATCTAAAGTAATAGTGCAACCCTGACAAACTATAGAGCTAGAAATAAAACCACTTGGTGAATTGACTATTACTGACTTAGCAATAAGCTGCATCTCCAATTTGACCCTTCTAGTAAAATCCATCGACACTAAGGAATAGGATACTCCTGAATTAAAAAGAACATAAGTATCATGAGAATCCACCAAAATAGTACATGTCACCAAATCTGAATGCCCCAGTGTCACCAAATCTGAATGCCCCAGTGTCTCAGAAGACAGTAAGGTGTAAACTCCTGGTGGTGTTGGGGTAGTGGTAGCACCAACACCCTATTGTGGTGTCCCAAAAGCTGGAGGTAAAGCAGCAGACTGCGATGGAGTAGACAGCGGAGGGTGTTAGTAGAAGCCCGAAGGTGGCACCCACGATGGGGGTTGTGGATGGCTAGATGTAGCCGACATTAACTGAACTGATCCACTGGAAGAAGTAGCTGGGGTCGAAGTAGGAGGCATAGTCTCCCACTTAATGATGCTGCTGGGATTCTCCTTGCACATTCGCCCCATGTGACCAGAATGGCCATAGTGGCGGCACTCCCCTGCCTAGGAGCACTCTGCTGTGCGGTGTCCACCACCACACTTGAAGCACAACATGCCTTACCTAGATGAGTACTTTTGACAACGACAAATCTTGTGGCTGACAAACTTCACACTGAATACCACTGAACTGACCATCATTGCACACGCACTATGTTACAAGTGAACCATCAACACATGTGAATTCTCAAAGAAACATCTGACCCTTCATTTATTATAATTCCTTTATTACAAAACTTCACTTACCAACATATCAACCTTCTTTACTTTATTTCTTTAAACAAGGAAATCTTTACATGGAACTCTTCACTAATCACTTCCCTTTACATGAAAAGTTGTAACATTGCACAGGGTAAAATTATTGCTCTAGAATCCCTTGATTTAGCACTGGTGCTGAGGTTTTCGTAGGGTGGAGTTGAGGTTGAAGTGAATTGGCATGATCTCTTTCTTCTGAGGGTAGTTATTAGCAAAATTTTCGGGCTTGTGCCAAGTATAACAGGGCTTAGGGCAACCTCTCTTCCTTCTTGAGCATTTGTTAACTAGGGTAGTTTCTTCACTCAAACTCCTTTTCTTCAATTGGTTCTCGGGCCAACTTCTCTTGCAACTTTATTGCTTATGTTTGGCATTATGTACTTGTTGAAGTAACTTCTGGAGTGATCTTGCCTGTAGGAGGACCTTGTCTTCTTTGCAGGCATTGTTTAACAAAATGGCCTTCTTTGCAACATCTGTAGCACATACATACCCCCTGTTGTGCTTCATTGGTTGCAACTACATGATTGATATTGTCCTTCTTGTGAATATCAACTTGACATTTCTTCGAGCACTCCCTGGCCCAATGACCTTCTTGATCACATAAGAAACACGCTGTTAGTGATTGCCACTTACTGCTTTCCTGATGAAGGCTGATAGGACCAAAATCCTGCATCTTTAACTCTTCAAACAACTTAGTGTATACCACTAGTGTTTCACATCCTTTTGATAGTTCTTGAGCAACTGCGGCTTAGAGATTCTCTTGCAGATACTGGGTCACAGCAGTAACTATCGAATCCAAGGGAATTGAGTTGGGTAATGATCTCGACCTCCATAAAGGTAACATGTTATATTGCTCATAGGGCACTCTCTAAGAGAATGACTTCCTTCACACCTGGAGCAATTAATCATATGCTCATCAGAGATATGTCCTATTTCTCCACAGCGATTGCACGCACAATCTTCTTACTTGTTTGGTTGAAAACACTTCAAAGAACAATGTCTAGATATCGAATAAGGTGCAGGGGTAGCGTTCTGGTTTGTATCCGCCATGATTACACTTTCCTCCGATGAAACAAAGAGATAACAAAAAGCGGCAATAAACTTATTCTAAGAGATATTCTATGGGACTTCATGATTAGCACAATATTTCTTCCACCATTCAGTAGAAATCCCCTCCAACAGATATAACGCATACAAGACCTTCTCATCACATTTACATTGAGCGATGGATAACTTCATCTCAATGGTATTGATCCAATCATCAACTTCCGAAGGTGAAATATTTCTAGAGAATGTCAGTGGATGAATTCTTATGAAATCTGATAACCTTAAGCAGGAACAAGGATCATTGGTAACCACTTGGGACACTCTATTGACATTGGCTTGATTGGTCATATACAACATTTGCTTCATCATTGCATGCATCAACTGAGTCTGAACAATCACAAACACTCTAAAACTCTGCATATCCATTTGCGATAATGGTTGAAAAACTAATCCATCATTGGGGTTTTTGCTGAGTTGATTTCCACTTCCACTGACTCTGCTGCTTCCACCAATGTGAACCATCTTCTTGATTGCTCCACAGGGGTTAGGGGAGAGGGAAATAGCATAGGTAAGAAGCGAAAATCCTAACTCAAGGGAGATAGGTTTAACCCAACAACTTAGGCAATCAATATTAATAACTTGGTATGGTGGCTTATATGTGCCTAAAAGCTCTGCAACACATATTGTACACTCAGCAATTATGAAAGAACCAAATCAGCCTAAGCACACAAAACTACCGCTTATATGGGCGATAATCCTATCTTAAACATACGCGACTCCCACACATGAGTCTCAACTAGCTACTCGAAACACTAGGTCTTCTAGCATCTGGAACACTTCATTGATTCACTCATGCTTGAGCTCAATGATTCCTTCCTTCACGATTTTCAAGTAGTAGCAAGCAATTAGTGCTTCCTCCTAAGATGTGGTATATCATTTCCTACTCAAGACTACTCAGGTAAGATTTTAACTTAATCCAGCAAGGAAAAGATAAAGAAATTCGGCAATGGGAAAAGAAAGAATTTTTGGCATGGACAGGAATAGAAGAATGTGATAAGTCAAGAACATATTATTTCAAGTTAAATCTTTCTCTAGAAAATAATTTTGAAGGTCCTATGGAGACGACCAAACTATCTAGGATCAAGACCTACAATTAGTATGGCTCTAATACCACCTCTGTCGAGACCCGAATATGCAAATCTAGTCTCTTTGTGTATACTACACTAGTCTAGGATCAAACTAGTGCACACAGGCTTAACATCAATAAATATCACAATCATATACAGTGGAAAAATAATAAGATAATTCATATATTCAGAATGACATAGTTGAACAACCTTATGATCAACCTTACACTTATTAGGCCTCGATGGCTCTGATGTAAAGTAAATAAACAGTAGTGGAACGAAGAACGTCGGTGAATCCCATCAACATGCCACAGGCATTTGACAAGGTTCAACCCCTAGATAATCGTCTCCTGGTTGAGCTCCATCCCTTTTGAAGGTGTAGACTTCTCCTCAATTGATGATTTGGTTGTAGGCAAAAGGGAACATAATGCACTCAACAAGTAGTGCACAGAATACAAGTCCATCATACTACATGCATGGCTTATTCCAAAGGAAAAATGCTAAGATGGCTATTTTGCAGTAAAGCATCATTTGTAAACAAGTACAATAATAGATAGATTCAACATTTCTCAAGTAAACAAAGGTATCCAATCCTATGTCAAGTTCAAACCTTCCATGGTAACCTGCCATCCCATCCTAAGTTTTTATTTTATAAAATCTAACCCTTGGCTATAATCTCCGAGCATTACTCAATACTGTGAGCACGGTTATTCGAATAGATTTTACAACACCCCGTGCGAGGACTAGTTACCACTACCCGGGGTCTCACACCACCACCTAGTAGTACCAAAGCTTAGACATAATAAATTAATCAGCTAGGTCCATCCCATTTTAGACATGTGGTTGCACGATTGACTCAGGTCAAATGCTTGTAAGGTTAAGTCCTTAATTGATCAAGGCAAGACTAACCAAAAACCATCATTATCATTACCATCAATTACCATTATAAAAAATAATGCAACCGCCCAAATACCACATTGGCCCACCACAAATTCTTACCACTTACCTTAGTCTAAATCATTTTACCACCCCAGTTGATTACCAAGCACCACGCATCAACAAGTCAACATCGTTGTGTGACATCGTCCGCCAGCACAACTCAATATCATCATGTGACAACACCTGATTCACAATTCATAATCAGGTTCCACTTTCCATTAGTCAAGATTAAACATTGATGTTCCAAGTACATGTAATAATGTGGCATGACTAAGCATACTAATATAGTCTAACCATCCCATGTTGATTTCAATATTAACCAACTATAATGAACCAATCTAGGGTGGCAATTAACTCATTGCATACAAGTGATAAGGTAGGGTATAATTCTATTAGACGGACTAACTAAATCCCAAATTATTTTAAAACAATTTTTACGCATAAAATAACATGCATATGGTAAAACAACATAGCTATTTTGTAAACTGGGTTCAACATAATCAAAGCACAATTTGCCTTAGAAAAGCCCTTATTCATGCTTTGGGCTTTGGTCTTGAGCTGGCTCCTCAATCACAAACTCACCGGGCAACTCGACATTTACGCGAAAAGAATGAGAAAGAAATAAATACTAAAAATAAAGATCAAGATTAACTCCAAAAATTAAATAAATTTTACCATTAACTAGAGCATGATTTTACAAATTTTTAGAAACTAGAATTGCTTCAATTGGAGTTCGTATGAGAAAGATATATCTATTCAAAATTTAAAATAAAAGAAAAATCATAGAAAATGGAAAATCCAAATTATCATAATTACTTTTATACTGGAAAATAGCATTTATGATGTCATACTGACGTCAGCATAGAAATCAATTTCGATCAAATATTTTTCTAAAGGAAAACATATTTATGACGTCATAATCCATTTTAATAAATAATTCTTTTCTGGAAAGAAAACATTTGTTAGACTAACATGTGGGCCCACGGTCTATGGACCAAGTCCACGAACGCATCCATGTCCATGGTGGACTTGGTCCACAGCATATAGCCACTGACGGTGGGACCTACCCTAGATGACATCATAGCCGACGTCAGCAGCGACCAAACGATGGTGACTCCTGGGTTATCGCATGACATGTGGCAGCATGGGATTGGCTCTAGTTGCAATGCGATCATAGCCGCATGATTCAGAACTAACAGTCAAGATTCACAAACAGAAGTTATGCGGTGGACAAGTGGCTAGATAACACTACTACCACATGTTTGACTCTAAGCACTCTGATCTAGATCGAATGGACATGGCTTAACGCGCATGGTGATGGAGGGATGAATGTACGTGGTGCAACACGAATCGCTGATCCCAGATCTGATGGCCAAGAGCTTCAAATGATCAGCGATGGCGCACAGCAGTGCGGTCCTACCGGAGATGGAGATGAAGACAACGGTCTTCGCCGACGACGCTTTTAGATGGGATCGACGTGGCTTGACGAGGGCAATTCTCCGGTGGCCTTGGCGGCGGTGGAAGCAGATCAGCGATGATGTGCCAAGCAAAAAATGATGGTAGCTTCCCTCTTGAACTTCGGTGAGCTTGCATGGACAACAGACGGCAGCACGGATGATGAGATCCGAGGCAAAATGCATGGCTCAAGACGGCGATCCCAAAAAACTATGCGTCACCTTAAATAGGCCCCTAGGGAGGCGTGATGGGCAAGGATTCTGCAACAGATTTGGTAGTGATGGCGAAGATCCATTCGGATACAATGGTGATACAAATAGACGACATGGCTACATCGTGTGCATTCGTGCGGAAGTGATCCGACGGTGCACAGAGTGAGAGGATGCAGCTCAATCTCAGTTGCTCGCTCAAAATCCAACGGCGTGAGATCTAGGCTTTCAGTGGCTGGGCTACGTGGGTCCACTAGGCTCGCCCCAGAACTATTCACTGGATTTTTAAAATGTTTTCAAATAAAATAAATACATAAAATTAGAATAAGCCAAATAAAATAGCAAAAATATTAGAAAAATTCCAAAAAATATTTTAGGGCATTTGGAACTCAAATAAAATATTTCTAGCAAAAGTTTATTAAAATTTTTTAATAAATAAATAAAATATGACAAGAGGCTTATTTCAATATATACAAAATGAATTAAATTAAATCCAAGAAAATTCATAAAAGCATAAAATGCAAATTTAAATTTAGAAAATGCAAAAATTGGGATGTTACAAAATCTAGACATGTACACATTGTACTACAGATGGTTTATTCCCCATCGCGTTCTTCCCCCATGGCAAGGCATACACCATTTGTATTGGTATGCTTTAACCCTAACACCTCAGTGAAGGGAGCACCTACGAGCGATACCGTACCCCAGAGTGCCTTTATTTCTTAGGCCTACCAAAATGCAAGGTTAAAATTTGGCTCATCTACTAGCCAAGGCTATCCGATTAGCACATGTGGTTGCACTATTTCACTTAGATGATAGTGTCAAGTTTGGTCATTAACCGACCCGGGCGAGAGTCTCCCCCTAACTACGTGCAAGGTCCCTCCTCATGCCTGAAGTTTAAATAGTATCTCGCCCACTTCTAAACCATAAGTTTTTATGTTGGATTTTTATCAAAATAAACAGAGGCCATAACTAGGCTCCATACCTTTAGAAATTGCTCAAGCCCGAATAGAAGTGCAGCTCAACATTTAAATGACTTTCTAAGTGAGCATGGCTAAGCACATTTGTGAAGTATTTCGCAATCATTGCCCATAGACACACTAACTAATGTTTAACCCATAGTCTAAGATTACAATAGCAGGTATACAAGTGTCAAGGTAATGGTAAAGCATACTGATGAGGACATCACTCTTTTAGATACATGCATACATCATGGTCCTATAACAAGAGCTCGTGCAAATAGATTAAATCATGGGGTGAGCTCGTTTCTTGCTGTTCATAATAATGATATTGGGGATGGGATGCTACTAAATATTTGTGATGTTTTACTAGTTAGGAACAAGGGAGAAGCATCAACAGGATAGCCACAAGTACTCATTTTGTTGGCACAATTCAGATTGACGCTAAGTTGAACTAGCAACCTCTACTCCAAGTTGGCACACTCTCCGAAGGGTGCCATCACCTCCTCGCAACCACATCCCTAGCTGGACTCCACCCTTGCCATGCCATATAAGCTAGAGTCCATGTCGTCCACAATTCAGGCTCTGTGATCAGTTTGGAGTCAATAGATAGTACTACATTAAAATGGCAATATCTCCCTCAAATGGAGTCCAGTTGAGGAGTTATTATGCTTATTAGAAAGATAACGACGAGATATTTCCAATGGATCTTTTGTCAAATGGAGTCCTAGCCTTAGATTCATTTGGATCAGCCAAAATCATCAAAACAATGTGTTATATTACTGTTTTCGGCTGTTTCATGCCTTGTAAGTGTGTGAGGCATCCAATCCCAAGTTGTGTGCACCCCCTTGGCCGCATGTTCTACTGTACAGGCACTAAGGGGGACATAGTACACTGCGTAACGTAGATTCTCTGTATAGTAGTGCACCGCATCCATCATCTTAGCTAACACTCCTCTGATACCAGTCTCCTCTCTTTCCTTAGTCTCGTGACACAAAATGATGTCCATCTGTTTAGATAAAGAAAAGATTAGAATTTTTCCAACTAGATTAGATAAGAAATAATAACATATACTTAAAACAAGGAAAGAATTATTAAAGGAATAACATTTCTGAATTTTTAAACACAAGTTTTAATACTTAGTGAATTTTTAAGCACGAGTTTTAACACTTTGTAAATTTTTAAATCTTTTTAATTTACGACCATGCTAACTATGGTCTTCCTACAGTCTGTATGGCTCTGATACCAATCTGTAAGGCCCCCATTTTTGATAATAAAATTATCAACAATGGGTTCCCTATGCATAGTACTAGTCCCTGGATTAGTAGCTAGTACGCACAGTTTACAAATTGACATCACATCCATACATAATAATATTACAAACGTAGTAGTGTCTTAAGATTACAAAATATCATTACAGTTCAAAAATTGGAACCAGCAGTAGAAACATTATTCCACTTGTAGTATGCCCAAAAACCCTCAAGCAACAGACAAGGTAAAACACTAGAAAAGGCGTCATCATTATCCCCGTATTCTGTGTGATCGTAATTATCGTCGGGGTATTCCGTGTCGTCACTTAAAAACAACAATAATAGCAAGATTGAGTACGTTGCGTACTCAACAAGACTTGTAGTGTATCGCCAATGCAGTTATAATAGGATGCAAGTCATAGCAATGGTATGTTTTTTACGGTTGTTTTGCATTGGCAAATTAAAGCATACTCATATGATAGGTTGCAACCGAGAATTGTAGAAGAGCAATTTTGTAATAATGTATTGACAAGGTACTGAGTATCATAATGCAGTCTCCCTAACTGATCCAAATCCATTCTTATGCCATCCCCTGACATGTATACATTTCAAAACACCATTTCCCACAAAATCATTTTAGAAATATTAAAGTCTAGTTATGTGATGATGTTACCAAGTGCTTTTGACTGTAGGCGTGGCTAATTAATTAGATTTACACTCTGCAGAGGTGTACAGCTTTATCCACAAGAAATGATCTACCATTTTTGCTAGGCCATGTAACACACTTCCTTAGGTGTGTCGGCATTGAGATCATAACATAACCGTTACATTACCTAATTCTGACTTTCCACCAGCCCAATGACGCTAACCCTTGCTATGGAGAAGAAACAATAATAGCAGACATACCCTGTCTTTTTGTAATAGTAATGTGAGCAGTACCCCTACTATAAAGGTTTCTTCCTATAACAAGGCATACACTATTGTACCACAAGCATTTAGCCACACCAAGGTGTGGAAGCCCCTCACAAGCAAACCTAACTAGAGTGCTTCTACTATCTCCCACCTACCAATGTGCAAATCCATATTTAAGCAACTTAATTAAGACAGTCCCATACCAGTACTCGTGGTTGTACGGATATCTTGGCTTGTAAGCAACCCATAGCTCAGTCCTTAATTCGACATGGGTGATACTTCACCCGACACTACGTGCAATTCCTCTTGCACATCCGGCTATTGCCAATAATCGTCCGCATCAAAATCATGGTTTTATTTTGGGTTTTTTAGTCAAAATATTGGTAGTCGACAACAAGTCGTATTCAACATTTCCCAAATTCCTAAGAAGTAGCTTTTGGTTGATCATCTACTTCGTTTCTAATTAAGCATGACTAAGCATGGTTAATATTCGTATATACCCAAGTTGATATCATGTATTATCTACCCCTTTTCTTATGGTTAACAAGGATCACATGTTCGAATTTATTAAGGAAGTTCCAAGAAATAACAGGTTTATCTACCATCAGCCCAACATTGCATTTTTAGGGAAAGTATGTGCATGCATAATAGTTTTAGCAAGTATTGAAAAGTAATTAATTAAAATAGTAGGATCAAAATGGCCAAGGAGGTGCTTGCCTTGCTGATCGTAGTCTGGTACAAAATCCAGGTCGTAGGCGATGTCGTCGTCTACCAACTCTAAATCGTCACAATCTACTTGTCGTTTCATAAAAGCATACAAGGAACAGTAGACCAACATAAGGACAAATAAAAGATAGATTGAACAACCAAATGAAAGCTCATTTACTAAAATAAAGGTGTTTATTAGCAAAGTTATAATTTGTATTTAGGTTGGTATACTGCTTCATTACTTGTGGTTACTAGTATTACTTTTTAGATTAAATGTTACCTAGTACTTCTTACTTCATATGAATTATTCATTTTATTTTAACAAATTCAAGAAGTGAAAATTATATATTTTCATAATTATGATTTTCAATTCAAGATACAAAAATTATTTAAAATAGAAAGACTAGTGCTACAAAACATTAGGTTGCTTAATAGGATTCAGATTCAAAGCAATATATTTATAAATTTCTGATTTCATGTATTCAAGATCTTACTTCCTACTATTAATCCATCAGAAATATTTACCCTTTTGACTTATTCCTTAAATCTTTATGTTCTTAGTGTTTGATACATGTGTATCCTCAATAATATAAGTGTATATATCTACATACACATGTTCTTATTCCAAACTATGGTTCATATGCATAAAACAAATTCAAACTACAGCTTCCTAATTATCAGTGTATATTCAAATATCTTACTACCATATTGTTTTATTGCAATGATTTAATAGATTTAAAATTCCTTTGTATTGATTTACTTATTTTTGTATATTATTCACATTGAGACTAATATTTAGTAGAAAAGACTTAAAACAAATTGATTTTTCATATATTATGGCATATTTAGTTTGCTAGTAGTATAAGGATTATATAGAAATTAGTTTCAATAAAGTTTGAGTTCAATTACAAAATTTTTTATATATTGTCTATTTTCACACCTTCTCTTTAATTATATTTTAATATTTTTCCATAATATATTTTCAAAATATTTTTGCATATTCTGATAGATCTTGATTTTAGATGAATTTATCAATTTGTTTCATTCCTTTTGGATTAGAAATGTAAAAGATATTCAAATTTGAAGTTTAAACTCATTCTAAAAATCAAGAAAATAGCAAAATACGCCTTCACAGTATTGAAGACACCTTTTGCTTCACACCACAGAGCCTATTCAAATGCGTTGCTGTCGCTGACACCTCGGGCCCACTCTTTAGTGACTCAAAGTGCGCACAATTGGGCTCAGCCGCAGTCACTGACAAGCAGGTACTAGGGCGTAGCGACTCAGAATAGGGCACAATGTTCATGGGCTCGCCGGCGGTGATCTACGGCCGAAGGGCCGAATCGGTAGCATGGCTAGAACCAACAGCTCATTGCGTACCTAGGGGTGGTACCAATTCATGCCGGTGGCCAGCAGAGCTACATTGCCACCGTGGCTATGCGGCGGCAAAGAAAGCGATGAGCCACGCCGGTGATAAAGAGACCCTCAGGCGGAATCGGTTCCACCTAAAGCTTCTATGAGTCCTTATCATTCCATTTTATCTATCTGGAGCCACTAAAGTTCATTGAGTGAGCTCACCACCATTCGCTGGTCCTGGGGAAGAAAGGGGTACAGTGGCAACACGGTTTCGGTTGATGATCCCTAAAAATGACAGAGGGCTTTTGATGCTCATGTGTTGCTAATGCTATACCAGAATAGAATAGGGAATGATCAACAATACCTCCTATCGGCTATGATCTGAGAAGTAGGGTTCTTCGGCTGGTTTTGAAATGCAAAGAATTGGTAGTGCTCAGTGGTTTTCGGTGGACAAAACGAGAGGGGAAATGACGAGCGCTACTCTGCGACCATGAGGCGATATTTATAGCTGGCTGATTGCTGTAGAGGAGCTTGATCTAAAGGTGTGAACACAACCGAGGTTTTGTAGTGCTGGTACATGAGTTTAAATGGGCGTCTTAGTTGGATTCCTAGGCCAGGACATGGCGTGGCGAGCTAGCGGTGGGGCTGCTACTTTGGGCGACACAAAGATGCAGAGGTGGCGGGGCTATAGACGGAGGAATCATCGTGAGCTAGCGGGGAGGCTCTAGATGATGGAGGAGGAAGAAGACAGGTCTCGCTGACAGGTGGGGTCACAAACAGTGGCAGCCCCGCGCGACAGTGAGAGCAGTGGATAATTTCTATGGTGCGCTGCAGACTGAGCTGGGTTTGGTTCAACGGATTTGTTGCCCATCTTGTCTATGATTTAATGAGGATTTTTTTGCATGATGGATAGATAGTTATATCTAGGTTGTAAAAATTTCAGATGATAATGTTGCTCATAGAATTTATAAAAATTCTGACAAGATATTGTGCTCAATTTTGTGCTTTCTGACTTTACTTTGTTTATGTGTCTATCCTGTTTGAAATTTTTGAAACTTTTTGTGAGTGTTCCTTATGGCCATATGAGTCTGCTGTAAAAATTTTAACTGCAAATTAGTTATGGTTTATTTATTAAAATTTTGATAGTTGAATTTTTAGATTTTTAGCTTTTCTATTTTTGAATTTTTATAAATACCAAATTTAATGATTATCTCCTGATATTTTTACTGAATATGTGCTGTGCTATACTGCAGATAATGTAAAAATTTTCACATCAAATTTATGAGAGATTGTTTTTATTAAATTCTGACATTGTTATTGTTGTTAGTCATGGTCTCTTAATTCACCTTTCATTTCATATTTTAATGCATTGATATGACTTAAAATTTTAAATTTTGAGGTAATGGATAATTCCAAAGATTTACAGGAATTATTATTATTATTTTTGTTTTACAATTCTTTTCTTATCACTTTATCCAGTTGTTAAATAATTAAGAAAAGAGATTTCCTTTTTAAGAAACAATAAAAAATCAGGAAAATCTAGAGAAAATTTAGAAAAAACCAGGGAAAACACAAATTAAACTTATTTAAATATTTTATTAAATTTTATTACCCTATTGAATTTTCAGGATGTCATAGATCTACCCTCCTTATAGAAATCTCGTCCTCGAGATTTTGCGAGGGCTAGAAGAAATGAGGGAATTCTTTTTGTATAAGATCTTCATGTTCCCATATAGCTTCGTCTTCAGAATAGTTGCTCCATTGAACTTTCAACATTTTGTGAGATTTGTTCCTCGTGTGCCTTTTTGCCTCTTCAAGAATACGGATTGGATGCTCTCGATAGGATAGATCAAGTTGCAAATCGATGTCTTCTAGATTTGTGAGTTCAATAAGAACACGAAGACATTTTTAAGCTAGGATACATGAAAGACATTGTGGGCTTCAGATAATTGGGGTGGCAATTCAAGTTTATAAGCCATTTCACCCATTTTTTCAAGAATTTGATAGGGTCCAATTTAACGAGGAGCTAACTTTCCACGGATTTGAAATCGATGAACTCCTCGGAGTGGTGAGACTTTTAGATAAACAAAATCACCAACTTCAAAGCTAAGGTTACGTCGACGATGGTTAGCATAACTTTTTTGGCGAGATTGGGCTTCCATCAAATGACTCTTAATCATTTCTACTTGTTCTTGAGCTTCTTAAATGAGGTTTGGTCCAAATAACTTTCTTTCTCCTACTTCAGACCAAAAGAGAGGGGTTCTACACTTTCTTCTATAAAAGTGCTTCAAAAGGAGACATTTGGAGACTAGCTTGGAAACTATTATTATATGAGAATTCAGTAAATGGTAAGCTTTCTCTCAATTAGTACTATATGATAGCACACAGGCTCTTAACATGTCTTCTAAAATTTGATTTGTTCTCTCTGTTTGATCATCCGTCTGAGGATGATAAGTAGTACTAAAATTTAGCTTTGTCCCTAGAGGACTATGCAAACTTTCCCAGAAATGAGATGTAAACTGGGAACCACGATCAAAAATAATGGTTTTGGGACACCATGAAGACGAACAATATTCTCTAAATTCAATTCGGCAAGCTTATCTCCAGAATAGGTGGTCTTGACCGATATAAAATGAGCTACTTTAGTTATTCGATCAATAATCACCCAAATAGAATATCTCCTTTTCTGGTCATAGGTAGTCTAGTTATGAAATCCATATTTATGTCATCCAATTTCCATTCCAAAATTTGTAAAGGCTAGAGAAGTCCAGCAAGGTGTTGATGCTCGGCTTTGACTCGCTGGCATACGTCAAAAATTGCAACATAAGTGGCGATATCCTTTTTATGCCAGACCACCAATGCTCTTGTCAGAGATCTTGGTACATTTTTGTACTCTCGGGATGGATTGAAAGAGGTGATTCATGAGCTTCTTTTAAGATCATGTTTTTGAGCTCAAAATCATTTGGAATATAGATTTGCTTCTTGTACATAAGTATTTCATCAGAGCTTTCCTTAAATTTAGATTCAACACCTTTTTTCATTTCTTCTCCGATTTTGATGATAGCTTCATCATTAAGCTGGGCAGCTTTGATGTGAAATTTTAAAGTTGGTTGTACTTCTAATGCGACCAGAAATCCTTTCTCAACAATTCCCAAATTAAGTTTTTGGAATTCCTTTCACAATTCCGATTGATCAGTATAAGCTGAAATGGAGATGCAATGAAGTTTTCGACTAAGGGCATCGGCTACAACATTAGCTTTACCAGGATGGTAATTGATGCTAAGGTCATAGCTTTAATTAACTCCAACCGTCTTCTTTGTCTAAGATTCAGATCTGGTTGTGTGAAAAAGTATTTCAAGCTCTTATGATCTGTGTAAATATTGCATCGATTACCAAGGAGGTAGTGACGCCAAATTTTTAGGGCATGAACCACACCTACTAACTCCAAGTTATGGGTAGGATAGTTCTGCTCATGAGGGTAGAGTTGTCGAGAAGCATATGCCACCACTCTGGATTCTTGCATCAAAACATGTAACAACCCAAAATTTGCCCTTAATATTTGTTTTATGGTCATTTGAGCATTTTGCGATTTCCAGAATTTATTTGGATTTTATTTGAATTATTTTAAATTAAGTATATTAACCCTATTGTTGAAAACTAATTATATATAGATAAAATTAATATAAAGTTTGACCAAAATATTTTATTTGAGTCTAGAATGTCTCAAAGTATTTTTGATATTTTTCTCGGATTTTTCCTAGTATTCTTGTTGTCTAAAATAAATCAAATTAATTTCAGTAATTATTTTAAATCGAAAACCCTGGAAATTTGTAGTGAAGAGTACTAGGCCAAGCCCAACAGGCGTGTTTCAAATTTTAAGATGCCGGCGGACCGTTTGGCCCATTTCTAGAAGTTTTGCGCATGGCCGTAGATCGTGCATCGAACGGTTGGAGTCGATCGCTTAGCAGTAAACCCTAGCACCTTGACCGTCGGATCGGGAAATGAGCGGCTCAGATGGAGTGCGACAGTTTGGATCAAATCGAATCACTGCCATTGGATTCGTGACCAGGCTGAATTGCGTTGCGTCACTGAGGATCTGGATCGTCGGATGCCAATCGAACGTCGGGGAAGAACTCTACTCTGACACATCGGCAGAGTCTGCCGCCGTTACGCCTTGCTCCACCGTAGACCTAGGGTTCTGGTTTTAGCGCATCCCATGGGGCTATTTAAGAGGAGGGTAGCGGTTCGAGGTTCATCGTTGCGACTGCGCACCCGTAGCCCTAGCCCTCGTTGTCTGTGCTGCCGTTGTTTGCATGTATGAGCTTGCCGTTGCTAGTTGTGAACCACCGCCAATCCTTGCACCGTAGCATTGCCATTGAGCTAAAGACCGTCGAGAAGGTTTTGGATCGGAGTTCACCACATCGAGATGCATCGGCGCCGCCACTTTTTGTCGCTGAAGCAACACCGTTGCACCGCATCTAAGTCTTCGTTCTCTCGTCCGGTGAGAAGCCGTTGCCGTCGTTCCATTCTCGATCACGTGAGCTCTGGACCATTGGATCAATCTTGGCGGTGTGGATTGAGCTGTGTCATGTCAGCCGTGCAGCGTCAGATCTTTCGCTAACAAGCCGGATCAAGCCACGTCCTCACCGAAGCAGTGGATGCCTCAGGTAACCCTTGCCGTCCGATCAACGTTGGTTGCTCAAGATCGTGCTGCATGAGGTCGTGATCAAGGACCGTTAGATCAATGCTATGTGAATTAGATCGCACCCGTATTAGACCAATCAGGAGTCGACACGTGGTGCTGACATTAGCGATGACATCAGTTGGTCCATGGCACAATACCTATGCTCCACGGCAAACTGGCCATGTGGTGCACCGAGTCCATAGCACAGTGCTACTCCACGTGTCAGCATCTGATTGGATCGGTTCGGTGATGATGTCAACATGACACAATAAAGTGAATTTTCTTTGTAAAAATAATTGGTACATTATTAGATTTTCAATTTTCTGATTTTTATGATTTTTGAATCTTCTGAGAGTTCATTCTCCCTCATACAAACTCCGATTGAGGTGATTCAAATTTCTAAAAATTTGTAAAATTGAGATCTATTTAATGATGATTTTTTATTTTGAAGTTTGTTTGCTTTCTGTTTTGTTGTTTATTTTGCTTTCTCTTTTGTTTCGCGTAGACGATAAATTGTACGATGCGTTAGAGGAAAATTCGTCAACTCAAGACCGAGGTCCAAAGAAGGAATAAGGACTTTCCTAAGGCAAGTTGTGTTTTGATTATGTTGAACCCATGTTTACAAAATCGCTACATTGTTTTACCATATTGCATGCTATTTCACATGTATAATTGTTTTCAATCTAAATTGGGACTTAGCTATCATACCAAATTGATCTATACCCTACCTTGTCATTTATATGCCATGATCTATTGTCACCCTAGATTGGTTCACTATAGTTGATTGATATTAAAGTCAACATGGGATGGTTAGAACGTATTAGCTTGCTTAGCCATGCCACGTCATCACATGTACCTGAATCATTAATAATTAATCCTGACTAATATAATATGGAACAATGTTATAAACTTGTGTGTCATGTGTGGTCACACGATGAGATTGAGTTGTTGTGGCAACAGATGTCACACAATGATATTGAATTGTTGATGGCACGTGGTGCTTGGTAATCAACTGGGATGGTTATGATTTTGATCAGAGCAAGTGGCAAGGGCAAGTGTGCCAAGGTGGGCCCGATGGGTAGAGGGTATGTGCAAGTGTTGCTTTGATCACTCTATGGACTCAACCTTGCAAGCCTTTGACCTGAGTCAACCATGCAACCACATGTCTGTTATGGGGCAGCCTAGCTGGCTAATTTGCAATGTGTTAGCTTTGGTACTTGGTGGTGTGAGTCCGGGTTCACGGATGAACTCACATGGCGCAAGAGGGGGCCCTATTGTGGTGGTTTAGCCCATCAGTGTTGAAACCTCAGCGGGTGGTATTGAGTTAAAACAGAGCATTGTAAAGGCTTTGTCATGATTCTCTGCTGGCACACCAAAGAAAGTATGCTAATGGCCAAGCATAAAGAGATTATCATGTCATGTGGGTAAAGTGCATAACCTATGCAGAGTGTACAATCTATTTGAATAGCCGTGCTTGTGGTATTAGCAATACTCGGGAATTACAGTTAAGGGTTAGACTTTTGCAAAATGAAACTTGGGATGGATGACAGGTTGCCATGGAAGATTGAATCTTGACTTAGGAATGGAAACTTGGTTTACCTGATAAATGCTGAAATTATTACTTATTGTTATTTGTTTTATTGTCTTTTTGATCTATTTATTGTATTTCTTCATAAAAGCTGCTTTACTGCAAAACAACCAATGTTAGCCATTTCTTTGGAATAAGCGTTGCATATAGATATGTTAAATTTGCATTCTGTGCACAACTTGTTAAGTGCTTTATGTACTCACCCTTGCCTACAATAACATCACCAGTTGAGAATTCTACATTCGTGCTAAAGAAGGTGTATCATGAAGAGACGAAGGTTTAGGGTGTGAGCCTTGTCAGTTGCCTGTGGTATACTGAGGGGTTTATCTACGTCTTCATTCCTCTGTAGTTCAATTTGTTGTTCAGCCTTGTGAGGCATTGCTAAGTAATTTGACCATAAGGTCATGCAACTAGTAATATTCAACACATGATGTCTTTTATCTTATTCTCGCTATGTATGATTATGATATATACTTACTGATGTTGAGCCTATGTGCACTAGCGTGATTCTGGACTAGTGCAGTATACATAGAGGGTTCGGATTTGCATATTCGAGTCCTGACAGAGGTGGTATTACAGCCATACTGACTGTAGGTCTTGACCCTAGATAGCCTGATCGTCTCTATAGGTCCTTCAAAATTATTTTCTAAAGTAAAAGACCTAACCTAGAAGAATAATGTGTTCTTGACTTTTCTCATTCTTCTATTTCCGTCCTTACCAAAAATTCTTCCTTTTCCCTGGTTGAAATTTCTTTCTCTTACCTCTGCTAAATTGAGTTGAAATCTTAACTGAGTTGTCTTGAGTAAAAAAAAAGATATACCACACTTTAGGAGATGGCATTGAGTGCCTGCTGCTACCCTAATGATCATGAGGGGAAGAATCATTGAGCTCAAAGAAGAGTAGATCGATAAAGTGTTTCAGGAGCTTGAAGACTCAGTGCTTTAAGTAGCCAGTTGAGACTCATGTGTGGGAGTCGCGTTTCCTAAGATAGGAGTGTCGCCCAGGTAGACGGTAGATTTGTGTGTATAGGTTGAATTGGTTCTTCCTTGATTGCTGAGTGTGCAGTATGTGTTGCAGAGCTTTTAGGCTTATGCAAACAACCATACTAAGTTATTAATATTGATTGCTTAAGTTGTTGGGTTAAACCTATCTTCCCTGTATTAGGATCTCTACTTCTTACCTATCCTATTCCCCCTCTTCTCTAACCCTTTGAGGCAATCAAGCAGATAGTTCAGATTAGTGGTAGCAATGGACCCAGTGGAAGTGGTAATCAACTCAGTGGAAGTTTTAAGGATGGATCAGTTCTTCAACCATCAATACAGATAGATATGCAAAGTTTTAAAGAGTTTTTGGCTACTCAGACTCAGTTGATATAGGCAATGATGAAGCAAATGCAGAACATGACCAATCAAGCTAATGTCAATAAAGTGTCTCGAATAGTTATTAATAGTCTCAGTGCTGACTTAAGGTCATCAGAATTTATAAGGACTCGTCCGCCAATATTTTCAGGAAAAGTTTCATCTTCGGAAGTAGAAGATTGGCTCAGAACCATTGAGAGGAAGCTACTCATAGCTCAGTGTAGAAGTGATAAGAAGGTCTTGTATGCTTCATATCGATTACAAGGAAGTGCTGCTAATTGGTAGAAGGACTATTGTGCTAACCACGAATCTCCACAGAATATCACCTGGAATGAATTCATTGTTGCTTTTCGTGATCTCTTTGTTTCACCAAAGAATAGTATGGTCACAATGGATTCAGAGAAGAATGCTACCCCTGCACCTTGTTTGGGATCGGGACGTTGTTCTTTGAAGTGCTATCAACCAGACAAGTCAGAAGACCGTGCGTGTGTTCGTTGTGGAGAAATAGGCCATACCTCAGATGACCATACGATCAATTGCTCCAGTTGTGAAGGAAGTCACCCTATTGGAGAATGTTCTATGAGCAACCTCACATGCTACCTGTGTGAAGGTCAAGATCACTACCCAGCACAATGTTCCATGGATCTGATAGTGACCATTGTGACTCAACTTCAGCAAAAGAATCCATGAGTCATTGTTGCTCAAGAGTTGGCAAGGCAGTGTGAGACACCAGCTGCATAGGTAATGCCTCTTGGAGAGCTAAAAATGCAGCACCTTGATCCTGTCAGCTTTCATCAATAAACCAGTAAGTGGCCATCACCCATAGTAGGTGTCGATGTTTATGATCGGCAATAAAGAAGAGTGAACTGGGCTAGGCGGAAGATCTGAGCTTGATGGTAATGCAAGACACAAGAAGATTTATCCAGGTTCGGGCTCTCCGATGGAGATAATACCCTAGTCCTGCGTTCGGTGTTTCTTGGTGTATGGAAGTGTGTTCTTTCTTACAAATCTTCAGTTCCCTTCCATTGAAACTCCCTCCTCTTTATACAGCAGAGGAGGGTTGCCTGTGTACAGTAGTGGAGGTTGTTGAAGCACAACAGGGGTGGTTGGGCGCAGAGGAGAGGTTGTTATGTGCATGGCCGACCACGCCTGCAGGGGCCGAGCCACCCTTTGCAGAGGCGCAGGCGCTGCCCACCTAATCATGTCGATGCCTTCTCCTGGTCTTTCCCTTGCTGCGCACGGTTGAGGCCTTTTGGAAGGTCCCTCTTCTGCATGGTGGCCTAGCCCACCCCCTTGGGGTAATCCAGACGGCCCATTAAGCAAATAACTAGGATCCGTGTATTCCACAGTAGCCCTCGAGTGCTTCATAACCGAGTTGCCGTCTTTTGATTGCTTCTCGGCCACCATGATGCCCGCTGGATGTTTCCAAGCCCTAGCGTGACTTCTTGATGGGATTTCTCCGCCGAGTGCTATGTTGTCGGCAAGGAGGTCGTGAAGAACTCAATGGCCCCTTGCTTACTTTTCCGAGTGATACCCAGCCCAATTTATTGGGAGATTGGCGGTTGGCCAGTCCTGGAGCGTATCCTTGTTTGGGTTGGCCTTCAGTCGAGTGGTAACTTGGATTAGTTTAGTGATACCCATACCCGATCATATCGGTGCACAGCTTGGCCCGTCATGGGGTGCACCATCATTTGGCTTTTAGTCGAGTGGTACCTGTACATGTACAGCAGTCGGCTCAACATAGAGCGTACCTTAGATTAGTTTAGTGATGCCCATACCCAATCATATCGGTGCACAGCTTGGCCCGTCATGGGGCGCACCATCATTTGGCTTTTAGTCGAGTGGTACCTGTACATGTACAACAGTCGGCTCAACATGGAGCGTACCTTGGATTAGTTTAGTGATGCCCATACCCGATCATATCGGTGCATAGCTTGGCCCGTCATGGGGCGCACCATCATTTGGCTTTTAGCCGAGTGGTACCTGTACATGTACAGCAGTCGGCTCAACATGGAGCGTACCTTGGATTAGTTTAGTGATGCCCATACCCGATCATATCGCTTAGCCCATCATGGGCGCACCATCATTTGGCTTTTAGCCGAGTGGTACCAGACATGTACGCAATCGGCTCAACATGGAGCGCACCTTGCATAGCCGAGTGGCCCTTCATGGGGCATACCCTTTGAGTCCTTGATTTGAATTCACTCATAATACCTGATTCCGTCTTGTGGCGACCAGCGAACGACCTGACATGGGGTGTATTACGGGAGGACATTTCAATTTTTCGTTTGGAAGGCACCTAGATCCCGTTCGGAACGGAAACCGACGATTGACCCAACGTGGGGTGTACCATATCCCGAACTGATTTTTGCCCTGGCGACAGCTGCCAGCCCCGATCGTGGTGTTCAGTTGGCCAGGACAAAATGAGGCATGCTCTTGTCAGACTTGGTCGCGACGTGCGTGAGGAGGCGCGGTCCCCACTCCGAGCGAGATCCATCATCACTTTTTATGGTTCCGAGGCGCCGCGCAGGACTTGAGTCTTCCATCGCACACCACGCCCCTGCTTCTTTAACTCCAAAAAGTTCATCGACTTCCTCGCAAGCTTCGTTGCTAGGGTTAGCCGCCGCGCGTTTTTTCCCTCGGCGCATACGATTCCTTCTGAGAATGTCGATTCCTTCTTCCCAAGACACCCCGCGCCACCTCTGACCCATGATTGGGTCCCATCAACACTAACGGAGGTGCACCTGGACGCGATGGTCACCCTTGGAGTTATGCCGCCAGCGACGTTGATCAGCGCTCGTCCGGCTTGGGGTGAATCTTATCCCTCCCCTCGCCCCGAGGAGATCGTCGTCCTCGAGTCCTTCCAGCGTGGGTTTGGGCTTCCATCCAGCGCTTTTTTCCGTGGGCTCCTTTATTTTTATGGCATCGAGTTGGTTCATTTGAATCCCAACTCAATTCTCCACATCGCCGTCTTCATTCATCTTTGCGAGGCATTTCTTGGGATTCGCTTGCATTTTAATCTTTTCCATCAGCTTTTCCTCCTCAAGCCCTTCCCGACTAGGAGCGCCCTAAGGCGGTCGGAGGAGCCAGCTTCCAGCTGAGAGATGGGATGAGGAAGCTTTATTTCGCCATTCCCTTCAGGTATTCGAACAAGGGTTGGCATCGGGAATGGTTCTATTATGCCAATCCTGATCCTTGCCTTCCTTCCTTCTCCGGGGAGCCCCCGAGGGCTTCTTCTTCTTGGACCGCAGTTCCTCCGGACCATGAAATAGGGCAGGTCAATGAGCCCCTCGCCTTGATCTACGACCTGAAGGAGGTGGGTCAGACCGGCGTCGAGATTCTTACTAACTTCGCCATTCGCCGGGTGCAACCCATCAAGGGACGAGTCTTCCTGGGATACGAATACAGGGAAAACGACTCGACGCGGGAGGTCTCGAGGATATCGACCAAGATACGCTCGTCATTCGGGTGAGCGATCTTCTGGATACGGATGTCTCGATCTTTCCCCGAGGTATTCCAAAGGCCTTCAGCCTTGCGAATCCCCCTCCTAAGGTGAGTACTTCAAGCTTACTGATGTTTGGTTGTTGATCGCTAGCCGACTTCCGACTGATTCTGTACTTGCCGTTCTTCGTAGAACTGCATTGCTTTTTCCTCGGATCCCCCCTTCCTCACTCTCCTTCATGCCAGAGCACCGGCGAAGCGGCCCATCGATTCCTCATCTGAGGAACCGAGCGCGAAGAAGAAAGGGCCTTCAACTGAGGGAGATGCCGAAGCGGTGCCGGCGCCACAACGCCCCACCGAGGCCCAACTATCCAGAACCCCACGGGCCCGTACGTCAAGAAGACGGCACCCCGACCTCCGCGAGCTCGAGCGACACCGGACCCCTCCCCGAGTGGTTCGACCACTCGGAAAGGGCACGGACTCAGGATAAGGAGGTCCAACAGGTTGGTCCCCCTGTCAATCTTTTGTTCTTGTTTCCTTGGCGCGTGTTTGACTCCTCTTTCGGTGATCAGGGTGCCGAGAACGGTCATCCCCGCGAAGGTCCCAACTGCTGCACCTCAGGAAGCTATACCCGGGGATGCCGTAGACCGGGAGGGGACGGCCCCGCCGACGGCCGCTGCGCCTATGGGTGACGAAACAACCCTAGAGCGAGCCATAGTGGCCATGCCCATCGGTGACGGGCCCAGCGACACAGAGGTGACCTCTTCGGTTCCTGCAGGGGCACCCGGGCCGACCTCCGAGACAATAGCGCCGGAGTCCGCTGCCTGCTCCTCCTCTCCCGTGGAGGAGATTCCCGACAACCTCCCTCGGCTGCCCCCTGAGCCTCCGCTCGGATTTTATTTCACCACGAGAATAGGTGGAAGGCCTTCACGAGTGGGATGAGAAAGTGAGGGAGGAGCTTTACCAGAATGCCATCAGGGGCGCCCAGTTGATCCGGGTAAGCCATCTTCTTCTTCTTCTTCTATTTGTGCCGAGTGGTATGTCTTCTTCATTCTCTTGGAATCCTTCAGGAGCTGGGGGACCGCTCCGAGCAGAGGGACGCCCTCCTCAAGGAAATACTTCCTAAGGTTAGGGAGCACAAGGAGTATGAGGCCGACTTGGAGCGCGTCCGACGTGACAGCGAAGCCAAGCAGCAAAAACTCCAGGCCCAAGTCCAAGCCTTGATGGAGGCGCTCCGGGGTGGGTGTTCCTTCACTTGCTTAGTTGCCGCCTTGATTGTTATCGTCTATTGACTTCGTTCATTGCTTATTAATGATCCATCGCCCGGCCTTTCGCGAGGCAGGTCCAGCGTGAAGGACTCGAGTCCAAACTCGGCCGATAACGCTAAGCTGGCGCAGGTTGAAGGTATACATATCCCAACTCGGCGCTACATCCCTCGTGTTTGTGATGCCTTTAGTGACAATCTGATTGGTTTGCAGAGAACAAGAGAAAGTCGCAGGCGCAGTTCGATGTCCTCAATAGGGAGATCAGGACTACTTACGAGCTTCGCGACAAATACCGCGACTCCGTCAAAGAAATAGCCAAATTCCTGAGCCCTGGAGGAGACGAGCCGAGCGACGAGGATGAAGCCCTCTCCTGGCTATCAACGGATCCCGAAAGGCTCAGGGCCCACATTCGGGAGACGTCGACCACCAACGCTAGCCAAGCATTGGCTATCGTGAAATCGCTCTATCCCGAGTGGAACTGGAGGCCATCAAGGAGGGTTTTGCCTGTTCTGTCGACGACGATCAGGTTGCCATTCTTCTTGATGAAGTTAGGGACGTGGCCTCCTCCTTGGTGGAAAATTTGGACTTGGATCTTTTGTAAACACTGACCCATGTTGTAATTGCTGCACTTCTTTTGATGGGATTACTATTAGTCATGAGTGGCTTCGCCGCGCCCGAAGGAGTTCTCTTACGCGCCATGCGCTGTCAGCCTTTCACTTGATCTCCCACGCTAGTGCGTTTTTAATGTTGCCTTGGCACCGCGTATCCTCAAAGCCGTTTAGACTTCCTGTAGAGGTACGACTTGATACCGGCTTGGGCTGTCCGCCTCTGGCTATATAAGGGTGTCACCGCTATCGAGCGATCACCTATTCTTCACATCTTCGCATCTTCAAGGCCTTTATAAGTCTTCCATTGGTGTCTTCCTCTAGCTCTACCGCTCCTGGCGGCGTGGCAGCTCGCCCTCGCCTCCACCTCCGGTGGAGGAGTTAAACTTCGACTTCGGGGATGACGCTCCTGCGCCGGAGGTCGATGAGGAGGAGCTCTAGGCGGATTATGATCTCGCCCTTGCTGAGTTGGCAGAGGAGGAAGCCGTCGCCTGTGACGCCGCCACCGTGGAGGTCCTACTTGAGGTCGTCCCGGCTCTCTTCGAGGTCGTCGACATCCTTGTCGAGGCCTTGGGCCGTGCGCATCACGCCGCTTAGGTTTGGCTGCTTTTTAAGATACATGCGTATGTAAAAATATGTAATTGGACATAATGTTCAATATATATCTGCAATGCTATATGTTTTTTGTGGTTTCTGAATCCATCTGAGTGCACGTTGTCTTTTTGTTTGAGCGCTCTGCCCGACTAGCCTAGCCCCCGAGTGTCGGGAGTGAGCGCGTGGCTCTTTTTTCTAGACACGCATCTGGGTAGCTAGATTTCATCGTTAAGAGTTTCACTACTCGGAGTTAAGTGCACTCGGATTTAGTCGCAACCGCTAGGAAGAAAAAGGCGAAGAGCATCTCAAAAGAAGGTGTTGCATTTGGACACTGTTAGGTGTAGCCCCCGACTTACTGCTTAGATGATACGATAAAATGCGTATTTAGGTGTAAAAGCGACATAGCTGTTCTATATTCCAAGTGTTGCCGAGCGTTGCGCCGTCTTCGCGCTTGAGTCGGTAGGACCCGGGCGCACCACTTCATCAACAATGTAAGGGCCTTCCCAGCTTGGGGAGAGCTTGTGCTTGTTTTTCTGATTCTTTCTAAGAACCAGATCTCCTTTAGAGAAAGCATGGCCTCGAACATTCCGATCGTGATAGCGGCGCAAACCCTGGAGGTACTGGATCAATGCAACGTCTCTAGCTTCCTCGCAACATGTCGACGTCTTCTAGTCGGCCTTCTTCTGACTCGGCCTCCTTGTAGCTCGAACCCATTGGGATCCGAATGTAGGCTCGGTAGGTAGGACCGCTTTTGAACCATACACCAGGAAAAAAGGTGACTGCCTGGTAGCCCTACTATGGGTAGTTCTCAGCCCCCAGAGCACCGAAGGCAATTCTTTTACCCATCTTGCTGCGTACGGTTTGAGACGATCAAATATTCTGGCCTTTAGGCCCTGCAGCACCATGCCGTTGGCTCGTTCGACCTGCCCATTACTCCGGGGATGACCCACGGAGGTGAAGCAGATCTTGATGCTAAGCTCGCTGCACTAATCTTGGAATTCTTCGCTTCTAAACTAGGTGCTGTTGTCGGTGATGATCCTGTTCGACACACCAAATCTGACCATAATCTCTTGAAAGAATTCTCTGGCTTTGACTGCCGTGATCGTGGCGATTGGCTTGGCCTCAATCCATTTGGTGAACTTGTCGATGGCGACGAAGAGGAAAGTGAATCCACCTTGGGCCTTTTTGAGGGGTCCGACTATGTCGAGCCCCCAGACTGCGAACGGCCAAGTGATCGGAATGGTCTGCGGCTCTGCTACCAGTATATGAATCTCACCGAGAAAAGAAGCGACGCTTTCAGACGCGCGGATGACATCTTTTGCGTCTGTTACAGCAGTCGGCTAGAAGAAACCTTGACGATAAGCTTTACCCACCAGGGTGTTTGATGCTGCATGATGCTCGCAGATTCCCAAGTGAATTTCTCTGAGGAGGTTCTTCTCTTCTTGCTCTGATATGCACCGCCTGAGGACCCCGGAGGCACTCTTTCGAAAGAGCTCCTCCCCGACCACCACATAACTCTTGCTTCGCCGCGTGATGCACTCGGCCTGTATGCGGTTCTCAGGGAGCTCATCCCTCAGAAGATAATCCAGATAGGAAAATCCAGTCGGGGTTGATGACCAAGACTTCAGCCTCGCCCGGCTTCTCCCCTGATGTGCCCGACTTCCGTTGTCATCTTGTTGTTGGCTTATGAAGCTCTTCGACGAAGACTCCAACTGGAACAGGTGCCCTGCTAGAGCCTAACCTGGCGAGCTCGTCTGCTGCTTCGTTGTCCCAGCGGAGTACATGAGTGAGCTCCAGTCCGTTGAACTTGTCCTCCAGCTTACGCACCTCCTGGCAGTATGCAGCCATGCTGTCATCAACGCACGACTACTCTTTCTGTACTTGGTTAATCACTAGCTGACAGTCTCCGTGAACCGTCAATCATCAGATATCGAGCGATATGGCGATACGGAGACCGTGTATGAGCGCCTCTTACTCGGCGGCATTGTTTGATGCCGGGAAATGGAGTTGAAGGACATATTTCAGCCTTTCCCCTGTTGGAGAGATGAGCTCAACGCCAGCCCCCGCGCTACTCAACATAAGAGAACTGTTGAAATACATCATCCAATATTCGAGATCCTCCGTGGCTGCGGGATTCCGTAACTCCGTCCACTCGATGGCGAAGTCGGCGAGTGCTTGAGACTTGATGGATGTCCGAGGCTTGAAGGAGATTTCATAGGCCCCAAACTCGACTGCCCATTTCACGATTCTTCTAGTGGACTCCTGATTGTGGAGTATATCCCCAATTGGAAAAGATGTAACCATTGAAATTGAATGCTCTTGAAAGTAATGCTTGGGTTTTCGAGAGGCAAGCAGTACCGCATATAGAAGCTTCTGCACCTGAGGGTACCGCGTCTTGGATTCGCCCAATACTTCATTGATGAAATAAACCGGGCACTAAATTCTCTGTAGGTGTCCCTCCTCCTCCCGCTCCACAACAATTGCAGCGCTGACTACGTGAGTCGTTGCCGCTATGTAAAGCAAGGTGGCGTCTTCAGGTCCTCGAAAGCCTGCTATGCCTCGGAGGCCCATTGAAAGTTGTCTTGTTTCTTTAAGAGTTTGAAGAAAAGCATACCCCGAGTGCTGAGGCGAGCAATGAACCGGTCGAGTGCCACCATGCACCCCGTGAGCTTCTGGACTTCTTTCTGGTTGGTTGGCGGTTTCATCTTTAGAATGGCATTGATCTTCTCCGGGTTTGCCTCGATACCACGGCGAGACACGATAAATCCGAGTAACTTTCGAAGGAACCCCGAAGACATATTTCTCCGGGTTGAGCTTTATCTTGTAGGCCCTTAGACTTTCAAACGTCTCGGCCAGATCAGATGTGAGATCTTCCTTCGCTCGGGTTTTAACCACAACGTCGTCTACGTATGCCTCTATGTTGCGTCCGAGTTGAGTGTGAAAACACCGCTGTATAACACGCTGGTAGGTCGTGCCGTGTTTTCAACCCGAATGGCATTGTGATGTAGTAGTACGCACCGAACGGAGTGATGAATGAGGTCTTGATGCAATCTTCTTCCTTCAGCCTGATTTGGTGGTACCCTGAGTATGCGTCTAGGAAACTCAGGAGCTCGCATCCGACGGTCGAGTCTACTACCTGATCGATGCGAGGCAACCCGAAGGATCCTTTGGGCATGCCTTATTAAGATCAGTGTAATCGACACACATGCGCCAACTTTTATTCTTTTTGCGTATAAGGACCGGGTTCGCCAACCAGTCGGGATGATACACTTCTTTTATGAAATTAGCAGCTAAAAGTTTGGTGATCTCCTCCCTGATGGCATCGCAGCGATCTTGTGTGAACCGTCGGAGCCGCTGCTTGATGGGCTTTGCTTTTTCGTCAACATTGAGAGAGTGCTCGATCACTTCCCTTAACACGGGCATGTCGGATGGCTTCAAGCGAAAATATCGGTTTGTTCAAGGAAAGCGACGAGTGCATCTTCCTATTTGGGATCAAGCCCTGTCCCATTCAAGGCCATCTGGGCCGAGTTGGACGGATCAAGTATCACCTTCTTGACTCCTTCATCAGGCTTCATACCCATCTTGGCACCGCTTGGCGGTTGGGGCGTCGCCGCCTGCGGCGGAAGCAGCCGCCTTGGCGGATCTTTCAAAGCATCGGCCGTCGCCGCCAAGAGTTTCGGCCAGTCGCGGCTTTCCTGTTGCACCACGAAGATCGCTGATGTCCCCTCGACCGTGATAACGCCGTTTGGTCGGCATCTTGATGCGGATCGTGTAGTGGGGGACGGCCATGAATCTGGCTAGGCCCGGCCTTCCCAAGATGGGATGGTATGCCGTCTCGAAATCGACCACCTTGAAATTCAGGTACTCCGTCCGGTAGTTCTCCTTGGTTTCGAACATCATCGGCAGTGTGATCTGCCCAAGTGGTACTATCGAGGTCCCAGGGATTACCCCGTAGAACGGCAACGATGCACGCTTCAGCTCGAAGCGAGTGATCTTCATGTCATCGAAGGTTTTGGAGAAAAGGACGTTGAGCCCACTTCCTCCGTCGACGAGCACCCTCTTGAGCCTGACGCTGCGTACGACAGGGTTCAAGACCAGAGGATATCTTCCCGGGAATGGGACACAGTCGGGGTGATCCGAGTGATCAAATGTGATCGGGATCTCGGACCACCTCAGGAATTGGGGCGTCGCTGGTGTTACTGCGTTGACCTCCCGAGCGGTAAGCTTCTACTTCCGCTTGGACTCATACGCAGTCGAGCCTCCGAATATATAATTGAGCTCGCGTTTGGTCACCTGGTAATCGCCCCCATCATCCTAAGGTGGATCTTGCTTCTTTGCTACATCACCCTTGCCTCGGTTTGCACTATTGCTACTCTCTCGGGTAAACCTCTTCAGGGTGTAGCAATCCTTGGCCGCATGCTTCCCATGGGGGTGGAAAGGGCAGATAGAATCCATTACCTCGTCGTAGTCGTTGCTCCGCGGCACTCAGGGCTGGTCGCGCTCGGCTGCAGCGACCAGCTCCCCGGGTCCACGCTTCTTATCCCTTTGCTTGGAGGACTCGGCGTGGTCCTTTTTGTCCTTCTGTCGTGGGCAATCTTCCTGGCGCTCCGCCAGGGCCTCCGAGGCTGTGGCATAGCGATCGGCCAAGGCGAACATCTCCCTGACGGTGGTCGGTGGACTCCGGGACATCTTCTTGATCAAGTCGGGGTCGCTGACTCCCTTCTGGAAGGCAACTATGACGACCGCTTCTGAGGCATCCCGAACGGTATTTTTCTTCTACATGAAGTGTCGAATGAATTCCCGCAGAGATTCATTCTTCTTCTGATGAAGTTGGTACAGGTCCCACGAGGTCCCAGGCCTCTCGTAGGTGCCTTGGAAGTTTGAGATGAACTGCTCACAGAGATCTCCCCATGAATCAATAGAACCCGCTGGGAGTCCCGTGAGCCAAGCTTGAGTTGATGCGGCGAGTGTAACCGACAGGTAATTGGCCATCACGTTCTAGTCGCCCCCGGCTGCCTTGACTGCGAGGGCATAGACCTACAGCCAGGCCTCCGGGTCTCTTTCTCCGTCGAACTTGACGATACCCCTAGGGTTAAAACCTTCGGTCCAAACCACTCGGTAGAGTCGGGGGGGTGAACGCGCGGACCCCATCGATGGGTCCGCTGTTGCGGCATCGAGGTGATCGACACAGGGGCGTCCCGTCTCGGTGATCTCCGTCATCACTCCCGGCCCGGCGATAATTATCCTTGCGGTTGCTATGGTCGTCACGTCGGCCATTGCGATCGTCCCAGCCATCATAGCTGATGCCGAAACATTCATAGTCATCCTCGCTACCGGGCGCCGCCCTCTTCCGCTCACGCCGCCTAGCATTAAGATCCAAGCGAGATCGCGTGAGGTTGCGGGCGCTCGCCCGCGAAGCTCAAGCCGATCGCTTCGGTTGACTTTGGGCATCCGACCATCTGCCGGCTCAGGTAGCCACTCAGCACGAGAGTATGCCTTCTCCGCGGGTGCTTCCTAGTTTTGTTGGACTACTGCCGCCATCACCATGGCCTTAAGAATAAGAAAGAGCATGAGGATCATTTGACCAAGGATTGGCCCTAAGGTGTCGAAAGCAGCCGCCTTGAAGCGACGATGTTCTCGCTGCGGCATATGGAAGACCAGTTGGT
The DNA here is from genome assembly GCA_036346375.1 of Guadua angustifolia. Classification (NCBI taxonomy): domain Eukaryota; kingdom Viridiplantae; phylum Streptophyta; class Magnoliopsida; order Poales; family Poaceae; genus Guadua; species Guadua angustifolia. The sequence goes on from CM070503.1 coordinate 51,160,930, forward strand.
CCCCTTTCTTCACCTGTAGAAACTCCTCGTTGATGTTGCACCCTCGACTCGAGGGACTCGCGCTTTTCCTCGGCCGCAAGAACGGAGGCGCCCGCTTCCACTGTGGTCTTCGGGCTTTGCCGTGCAGTATCGGATCGATCGTCCTCGATCGTGAAAACGCCATGGAAGGCCCCTTGAGAGCGAGTGGCCGCAGTGCTTTTTGATCCGGACCAGTGCTCAGATGAGGGAGCAATGGGATCTTTCCCAGGGTGGGTCAAACCTAGCCCTGAGAGGACGAGCTTACCAAGACCGTCGACGACGAAGTCCAGGCTTCCAAAGCGGAAGGCCTGGCTGGGGGTGAAGGAGACGGTGATCCTGCTGGGTGCCGCCATCAAACTCGGGGAGGATGATCTTCACGCTGCCCCTACCTGGCGCACCAACTGTCGATGTTTATGATCGGCAATAAAGAAGAGTGAACTGGGCAAGGCGGAAGATCTGAGCTTGATGGTAACGCAAGACACAAGAAGATTTATCCAGGTTCGGGCTCTCCGATAGAGATAATACCCTAGTTCTGCGTTCGGTGTTTCTTGGTGTATGGAAGTGTGTTCTTTCTTACAAATCTTCGGTTCCCTTTCTCTCGAAGCTCCCCTCCTCTTTATATAGCAGAGGAGGGTTGCCTGTGTATAGTAGTGGAGGTTGTTAAAGCACAGCAAGGGTGGTTGGGCGCAGAGGAGAGGTTGTTCTGTGCATGGCCGATCACGCACAGTAGCCTGCAGGGGCAGAGCCGCCCTTTGCAGGGGCATAGGCGCTGCCCACCTAATCTTGTCGATGCCTTCTCCCAGTCTTTCCCTTGCTGCACACGGCTGAGGCCTTCTAGAAGGTCCCTCTTCAGCATGGCTGGCCTAGCCCACCCCCTTGGGGTAATCCAGACGGCCCATTAAGCAAATACCCGGGATCCGTGTATTCCACAGTAGGTCTCTTGTATGGTGAAGAAGATTGTTTTACTAGGGGATGTGCTGCAACTCAACAAAGTAATGAATCACAAGAAGAGCAGCATTGAGTGCTACAACTGTCACAAAAAGTGTCATTATGCTAACCGATGTCCACGGAGAAGGCAATCATTTTCTGCAGTGATGGTTATTCTGAAAGTTACCCTAGTTAAGTTCATAACGCCAAAAGTGAGCGGTAAAGCTGCAAGAGAAGTTTGCCCAGAGAACTGGTTGAAGAAAAGGTGTCTAAGCAAAGATATTATCCCGGTCAATGAATGCTCAAGGAAGAGAGTTTGCCTTAAACTCTGCTATACCTATCACAAGCTCGGGCATTTTGCCAACAACTGCCCTTAGACGAAACTAATTATGCTAGTTCACGTCAATCTTAACTCCGCCCCAGTTAGAACTTCAGCTCCAACGTCAATCGAGAAAGTCTAGATCAATGATTTTACCCTGTGCAAGGGTCATATCCTCGTTTGTAAAGAAAAGTGATTAGTGGTAAATTCCATGTACAGGTTTTCTTGTTTAAAGAAATAAAGTGAAAATGGTTGAGAGGTTGGGATGTAAAGTGATGGAATAAAAGCGTACTGATAGTAAAAGAATGGTCATATTTTTCTCTCAATATGCACTTGTACTCCAATTAAGGCGGAAACGACGATCTACAACTTCTTCTACAGCCAACCCTCCAGGAAATACCTCGAGGGACCACGAATCATAGCTCCAAAAACCGACATTGCACAGCACGAAAATCAGAATTTGTTCCCAAACCCTAGAATCACCATTCCCCCAAAATCCCCAAATCCAAACCCTAGCACGCCCAATCAAAGATGGTTCCCCAAAAACAAAGAAGCAAACCACACTAGAAGGATTACTTCCCCTTAAGAAGATCAAGAAGAGGGAGGAAGTCGGTTGGGGGCTGCTGCAGGGAAGAGGCACTATGGGGGAGCTGCTGCATGAGGAGGTGCAGCAGGGAGGAGGCGCCATGGAAGAGGAGCTGCTGCAGGGGAGAGGAGGAGGCGCCATGGAGGGGATGAAGGACCTGTTGCTGCTGCTACTCATGAGGGAAATTAGGCGGCTGGGAAGAAAAAGAAGAAGTGGAGGTTAGGAAAGGAGAGGAGGGTTAGGTGTGGGAGAAGAAAAAGATTAGGTGATTTATCCCCCACACTAAAATTTAAACCCTAAAGCTCGCAGACAGGCCCACAACTCTCAAGACCGCCTGCAAGAGGGACCCAAACCCCAACTAAAATTTTCATAACCTGGAAAAAAATGATATGCGATATTACATAGAAGCACTCTCCAAAGTATTATACCACCCTATTGTGTAGAAATAATCTCATTTCATCATGTTTTGCATATAAATCCTGATAGCTAAATAACCTTAAGTATTATGATTTCTGGACTTCATAATATGAATAAGCAAGTTTGGTAATAATGAAGAAATCTGTAGTTCAGATATCTGTATCACCAGAACCTTCTTAAAAACCACAAATATACCCAGTAGCCTATCTTAACAAATCTAACATAATTCGAAACCACTTTTTAGGCAAAATCAATTAAGGATTAAGTGTTATTCATTCATATCATTCAACAAGGTAACTAATGTTCTAATTCTATTCATCTAAATAATTTTTGCATCTTGAATTTAAAATTATAAATAAAAGAATATATAATTTTAGTTTCTTGAATTCATAAAATTATAATGAACAATCTTTAAAAGGAATCACACATCGCTCATTTTGAAAGCTAATAGCGATACGAATGTTGAATCATTTAAAACTAGAGAAAGTCGAATCATTCAATCCAAACCCTAAAATATTCCTGTTTTCTTCAATGAGTCTTTATTTGGTTCTCTGTCTATCTTCTTTTTGCCCTTATTAAAGTTGGTTAATTGTTGTTTTTCCCGTTAAATGACGTGTAGAAATCGACATCTCTGGCTCAGTCGTCGACAACGACAGCTACGACCCCGACATCATCATAAACGACACATAAGCAAGGCAAGCACCCCTTTGATCATATTGATTCCAGTATTTAATTTTCCTTTTGTTTATCAAATGGTTTCATGCATGCTTTTATTTTCTGTAAATTCGCTATTTTGTAGTGCTGGTAGATATTCCTGTTGTCTCATGAAACTCCCTTGATAAGTATTGACATGTGAACCTTGATAACCATAGATTAAAGATAGACATTACTTAATATCATCATGGGTATATCTGTTTACATATTATTCCTGCTTAGCCATGCTTTATTAACAATGAGGTAGATGATCAGATCAGAATTGTTTCCTAAAATGTTGGAAATGACACTGTTGGTTACTGGTATTTTGATTAAAAACCCAAAATAAAACTATGGTTTGATGCGGATAATTATTGGCAATAACCAGATGTGCAAAGGGAATTGCATGTAGTGTAGGGTGAAGTATTGCCTGTGTCGGATTAAGGACCGAACATTGTATTGTATGACCCAAGATAAATCCGTATAAACCACAAGTGTTGGGATGGGGCAACCATAAACTGATTAAGTTATCTAGTTTAACTTTGCATTTAAGGAAGGCGGGAGCTAGCATAGGCATTCCTTTCTAGGTCAGCTTGTAGGGGTTTCTACCTACCAATGCAACGGTGTACGCCTTGCCATGAAAAGAAATGGTGTGTTGGGTGTGATGAAAGTGGATCTATGACTTGGGTGAGTGTTTCTGTTTCTATGGCGATGGCTTAACGTCTGTAACATCCCCGTTTTCAGCCTTTTGCTAAAATTTAATTTAAATTAATTAATTTAAAGATTTGGAGTTATTTGATTTGATTATCTATCCTGGCATCCTTTCCACCCAAATTCAGAATTTATTCCAAATTTATCTGTTAATTCTAAATTCGCTTCAAATCAAATTTAAATTTAAATTCAAATTTCAAATCAAATTCAAATTTGCCATCGCATTTATTCAACCCGAAATTCTATTCTGAATCCATTTCTAATTTTTAGCCATTTTTCTTTTGGGCCGAAATTTATTTTCTTCTAGGCTCAAAATCCAAATAGCCCTCTTTTTCTCTCCTCTCTTTCTTCCACCAAGACGATCAGAAACCAAAGGACGGTGCAACTCAAAAGACGCCCATGGCTTTCTCCCTTCCAACTTCTCAAAGACACTCAAGCCAAATTAATCCACCAATCAAAGGGGAAACTGAAGCATTGGAATGGCAAGGGTCAGGAGAATCAAATCCACCAGATTGCTCGCCCTTTCCTCTCCCGAAACGGTTGCAATCATGTTCAATCCGCGAATCCTTGCACTTTCCATAACTCGGCCGTTTCTTCGTCTCCTCGTGTGCCCGAGTACTCCATTTGTTCGTTTCGACGTCCCCGTCGCAGTGCTTCTGTTACTTCTTCGTTTCATCATCGTTTGGACCTCCAAATTTGAGTAAGAACCTCCGACCGACGTCCATCGACGACGCCGTCGAACCAACTTTCATTCCGGTGAGCCAAACCATGCACCAACCGTGTCATATCATGTCTTTTAGCCTGTAGATCAAAAGCCCTCAATCGCATTCTATTTTCGTTGCAGATTTGGTCTTCAATTTAACGATCGTTCGTCGTCGACCGTTTTTCCGTTCATCGCCAATTTCTTGCAAATCGGTAATTCCCAATCCAATTCCTCGCATCCTTATACTCATTCTATCATGTTCTATCAATTGCGCTCACTGATTTTGCAAAATCTCACGAATTAGAGTTTTCCCCAAAAAATCTTGCTCTCCTATATCTGCGCATGTGCTGGCCATCACCATGGCCGCCGGCCCAAGCTCGAGCCACCGCCGCAGGTGACCTCCCCTGCCATCTCTAGCGTCGCGATCTCCTCGGCCATCCTCACCACACTCCTCCCTCGCTCGCCGGCCCCGCCTTGCCGCCGTTCACCGCCACCAAGATACTCTGTCCGAGCAGCCATGGCCGCTGTGGCACGCTGTCGTCGCCACTCCTCACGGCCACCGAGCCTTCCACAGCTTCGAGCGCCGGCGGTCTCATCAGCGCCTCACGGCCACCTCCCGCCACCTCCGCCTGCGTCGCTCGTCCAGCTCCCGCCGCTATGAGCCCCACGCCAGCAGCCCTCAAGCTGCCTGGCCTCGCCACATGCCTCACCTCCCCCATCGCGCTTTTCCGTTTTTGTCAGCCGCCGCCGCCGTGGTCCCAATCGCGGCGCCAGAGAAGCAGAGCTTCTCTCCAAGGAAGGGGATGGAGGTTGAAGAAGGTTAGAGAGGATGACAGTCGGGTCCCACCACCATACAATCAAAAGAGTTCAGAACATTCAACCAAAAAGAAGATTCCGGGAATATTCCCTCGTTTTTCAATTTTCCAAACCGAGCCCATTCAAACATTTTTATCTTTGTCATCCGAACTCCAAATCAAGTGATTAAAATTGCTAAATTTGTATAAAATCATCCTCTATCTGTCAGTATTTTTATTATAATTTTTAGATTTTATTTATTTTCTGTTATTTTATTTGTTGTCTCGTTTTGTGCGTAGTCGAAGATTCCATTGCATTGCAGCACAATTCAAGAACTTCAGTGCGATGACAACTTTGCGACCAGAGGAGGCAAGTCTCCTTGATGCACTTTGATCCTATGATTTAAAAGCCTTTTTATGATTTTGTCAAATGCATGCCTAATTTGAGTAAAATTTATATTTAAATGGATAGGTTATTTAGTTAATCCAATTGGTTGATAACTCCTTGCTGATTGTTGTTCATGCGTTTGTAACCTTAGATTATTTCTTGTTATCATTTATATCATGATTACCCTTGATTAGAACGGTAGATCAATGCTTAGGTGCAAATTGATTAAAAATGCCTATTGGGAAAAATGAGTTAAAAGTTGTTGTGAAAGTGTATTTATAAAATGGTAGCAATGTATTTGCTGCTTTATTTGCAAAATGAAATGAAAATAAAAATGGTTTTGACTTGAGCGGATCGGTCCGATGGGCGGGTGCGGATGGAGCACTGACTTTTGCCTTTGCGCAAGTGCCGCTCGAGTTGATTAAGGACCGACGCTTATGATTGTCCATTCTAAGCAAAACAGTACAACCACATGTCCGAAATGGGTACGACCTGGCCGACTAATTTGTAGTAATTTAACTTAGACTCGCCGGATGGTTGGATGTGGGCGCCGGATGGAGGCATAATGGTTTATTCCCACACGGCGCAAGAGGGGGCTTCTGACTGGGTGGATGGAACCCTTCAGCGGTGAAACCTTAGCGGGTCGAGTCGGGTTAAATTGTTACATTGTAAAAGCCTTGTCATGATCGCTCTGCCGACACACCAAAGGAAGTGTGTTAATTGCATGGCACTAAGGGTTGATCATGTCATGTGGGTAAAGTGTACAAACTCTGCAGAGTAAACAAACTATTCGAATAGCCGTGCTCACGGTCAAGAGCGGGCAAAGAATGCTTTCATACTGGTAGACTTGGTTTTTAAATTTTGAAAACTGTGGATTTGGGAATTCGGGAGTGGTTAGAACTCTCGGATGGAATTCAGAGCTGGTTGGAACCTGTTTTAAAATCATGACGGATGGAGTCATTGAATGGTTCATCATAATCTTTTAAATTGTGCGGATAGAGCTTGTATACTAAGTGATGGAGGTTGGAACCATCGCTACAAATATTAATAAATTCAAATGTTACAAATAATTGATAAAACTGCTTTACAAAAATTATACATGTATTGTTTAATAAAATTTGCTTTGTGCAAAATGAACCATATAAGCCTCTCTTTGGAAGGCCCTGCATATTGCATAATTTCCCAGACTTGCGGAGTACGTTTGTACTCACGTGCTAAAATTTAACCTCTTCAGAGCTGTTTGAGGATACCGCTGAGGTAGAAGAATTCTTCGCTTGTGGCCTCGAGGAAGGCGAGCCTGAGGAGTAGGTGTGTGTTCCCGGTCGTTTGCCTGTGGCGAATGAGTTGAGCTTTTTATTTGTTGTCTTCCGCTATGTGGTGCTGCAGGTCTTCTAACCTGTGGTTGTAATAAGTGGTCATATGACCAGTACTTCAGTTTATTATCATTCAATACAATGTTCTGGTTATAAATATCACTGCTTCACTGTGTGTACTAGCAACTAATCAGGGACTGGTACGGTTATACACAGGAGATTCCGGATGGTAAATCTGGGGTCTCACAGAGGTGGTATCAGAACCTTGACGACTGTAGGACGCAACCTAGTTAGAATGGCAAAGCCCTAAGGACGAATATTTCATAAAAATTACTTAACAAAATTTTAAAAGTTTCTTTGTTCTTGTTCTTTCTTTTGTTGTCAAATATTTTAAAATTGTTTGCTAATCTTATCTTTTTCAAAATTTGTAGATGACTTCTTACACCACGCTAAGCTCGGCGGAGGGTGGTTTCGTGACGTGTTGCCTCTCTTGCTTCAAAGATCTCGGTTTTGCTCTCGTGCCTGAGTACGACTATCAACCTATCACCCGTGGTGGTCTGAGCATATGGAGGGTGAAGTTGGTCATCTTCGCCAGAGGTCAGTCGGAGGATGACCGTCCTTTCCACTTCACTGTGGAGCGTCTGAGAGTTTGTGATGCACTTCAGGATGTTGCCCGGCATGCCATTGTTCGCCTGGGCCACGTTTTTCTTGATCAGCTGGACTTTTCGCCTTTTCTGCATTTTCCTTATGCGGACAAGGGAGGTTGTTCAGTCTCTTCAGAGTTTTGGCAGGTGATCATGATCCTACCATCTGGCACATGAGTTCTTTTATCCAGGCCTAGGATAATGCTTATGTGCGCATGTCAGAGGAGCTTCATCATACCCGCGAGGACTTGGCCGCTCTTCAGATGGAGGTATACCAGCTTAAGGGGATTCCTTTGCTGCCTCGTCTGACTCACTTCCACCTGACCGAGGTCCCTCCGCCAAGACCACTGCCCTCGCTCCACCAGAGGACCTACCACTCAGAGCCTTCTTCCGATGCCGCGCCAGGCAAGCATCGCCGTCTCCAGTACAGCTTTTCCCCGCGCAAGTCCACGCGTGTTGTGGAGGTGAATGTGGAGGACTCCATTTCTTCTTCTGAGGAGACCAGCAGCAGCAGTTCTATCAACTTGGAGGACCTCATTTCTTCGTCTAAGGAGTCCAGCGGCGGCAGCAGTTCCTTCAGCGTGAAGGATGTCTCATCCAGTGTTCGTGGTATAGTATTGAGTATAATAAGGATTTATACTCTTGGGCTTGATTATGTGAGTGAAAGAATGTGAGGGCGAGACCCTCTTAAGAAAAGAACCGAGTGTGGTTTGGTATTGATTTGCGGTCCTAGCATGAGCTAGGCGTTGACCATAAGTAGTTTAAAGGAGGATTATGATGGAGCCTTATGATGTCGATTCAAAAGCCTTTTGGGAGAATCGTTGTTTGTAAAGAAGGTGATAGCAAGTTGATGTAAAGTGTTCTGTGGTGAACATTTAATTTAGCTAGTTGTCCCTGGGTGTGAGATATTCCTGGCAGAGGATAGGAAATTGTATATTGTAGACATGCGATTGGAAAAGGAAAATATTGCCTATGTGGGCTATGTACTTAGATGACCTTAGTTGGTTATGGTCCTTTGTTGAGAAGGTTAATCGATTAGAAAAGATGGGATTATGTGTATTCGATTCTTTCGGGGTTCAAGTTTGGAACCCGAGATGTTCAAATGGACGGTATGAGTGATTAGTTGGGATATGATTTAGAGGCGTGTTAGAATAAAAAAAAGCCTCGTGTCATTTTTGTTGTCACGAATAAGAGGCGCCTCCACCTGTAGCGGTTCCCGCTGCTGCCCCAGATGTGCCAGAAGGTAGGATGAGCCTTCGTGAGTGGTTGACTCTCCGACTCGACACCTTTGATGGTGCGGGCATGCCAGTCCAGTCAGCGGACTGGCTACGCTACATGGAGAGACAATTTGGGGTTCTGGAGATGACTTCTCTCCAGAAGGCTCGGTTCATGGCCTTCCAGCTAATGGGCCAGACAGATATCTGGTGGGAGGGGGTACTTGTTGCGAGGACCCCTGCGTAGGGACCAGTTACTTGGGAGGTCTTCACCGAGCACTTCCGGGCAAAATATTACCCGAGTCCTTTGTGGAGAGGATGGAGCATTCTTTGGCTACCCTCTCCCAAGGGAGGAAGTTTGTGGCTGCGTATGAGGCGGAGTTCAACAACATTGTCCTCTTTGTACCAGCTGTGGCCTCAGATGATCGTGAGAAGGCTCGGAGGTTCCGTAGGAGTCTCAACCAGGAGTTCAGAGTTGTCATGGGGGCCACTGTTTCCCATGACTTCGCTTCTGTGGTGGAGCAGGCTAAGGGCATGGAGCTTGAATTGGAGCTGTCCAATGATAAGCTCAACTCTGGTGGCTCAGGAGTTTCTATACCCTCTAGTGGTGGCCAGAAGAGGAGTTTTGGTGGTGGAGGTGGGTCATTTCAACGATCTACTTCTAAGAAGTCCAAGGGGGGACCGGGTTCCTCCTCAGGAGCCAAGGCAAGGCAGCCTCGGCCTTCTTCATCATCTGCCCCACGGTTGGCCTTTCGCCCTATCGCGGGGCAAGGAATGATTTGCTTCAAGTGCGGTGGTGGGCATCGCGCTGTGGAATGTTTGTGGTCGAGGGACTATCATCATTGTAGTCGCCCTAGCCATATGGGGCGAGTCTACCGGTTGAATCCTGATAGCATCATCAAGTGGGAATCGTTGCCATCTACTTCGACTCCGACTGCCTCATCGAGAGGATCTATCCAGATGTTGGTTGCGGCTCCCGTTCTTCCACAGTCTTTAGTGTGGGCTCCACTTGTGGCTTCTCGCATCCTCGCAGCTCCCCTCGCTTTGTCTGCACCGCCTCCTTCAAGGTGCTCCCCAATAGGTGTTGGGGCTTCGCCGCCCGGCACCACAGTGTATACGCCTCCTAATCACGAGTCACCGAGCCAGATGTGGTATTAGGTATTTTGCGTGTGAATTCAGTTGATGCTTTTGTTCTTTTTGATTCAAAAGCATCCTATTCCTTTGTGTCAGTTGAGTTTGCTAGAAGGGCTAAATTGGGGATGCAGTGTATTGCTAAGTCTGTGGTAGTCAGTTCACTGGGCAGGCTTATTGTGAGCTCAATGGTGTGCCCCGGTTGTATTATCACCATTGATGATGAAGATTTTTTTGCTAACCTGATGGTTATCCAACTGGCTCCGTTTGATGTCATCTTGGGTATGGATTGATTGCATCAGTACCATGCCAAAATATGTTGTTTCTGGAAGACAGTTGCTTTGCAAGCTCCTTCAGGTCTGGAGTTGGTCTTTTAGGGTGGGGTTCCCTCCAGCTCTTTCTTTGTGCTGACCAATTTATTTCCTGGCCATAGCATGTTGAAAACAGGGACGCTTCTGGCCATTTCAGAAAAACCAAGTTCTTTGGTAAGCATTGAGGAGATTCCTGTGGTGAAGGAATTTGCTGATGTGTTTCCAGATGAGTTGCCCGGGTTGCCGCCAAAAAGGATGTGGAATTTCGAATTGATCTTGTCCCGAGCACTCGACTTATCTCCATGTCTCCTTACCGCTTGGCTCGTCCTTTCCAAGATGAGTTAAAAAGGCAACTGGATGATCTGTTATCAAAGGGATTGATCCAGCGTAGCGTGTCACCGTGGGGGGCGCCTGTCCTTTTTATCACTAAGAAAGATGGAGGTTGGCGCATGTGCATTGACTACCGTGCTCTTAATTTGGTGACCATCAAGAACAAATATCCTCTACCTCACATTGAAGATTTGTTTGACTAATTAAAAGGAACAAAGGTGTTCTCTAAGATTGATTTTCAATCGGGTTATAATCAAATTCGTGTGAGGGAACAAGATATTGAGAAGACGGCTTTCTCCACTAGGTATGGGCATTATGAATTTAGGGTGATGTCTTTCGGACTAATCAATGCCCCTGCTATTTTTATGGAGACGATGAATAGCTTGCTGCGCAGATATCTCGATGATTTTGTGGTAGTGTTCATCGACGACATTCTCATTTATTCCAAATCTGAAGAGGAGCTGAGCGTCATCTGAGGCTTGTGCTTCGTACTTTGAGGGAGAATCAATTCTTTGCCAAGTTAGAGAAGTGTGAGTTTTGGATTTCTAAAGTGGGTTTCCTTGGTCATATCATCAACTCGGAAGGCATTTCTGTTGATCCTAGTAAGATCTCTACAATTGTGGATTGGAAGAGACCTTTTAATGCCAAAGAAGTGCGCAGTTTCCTTCGATTGGCTAGTTACTATCAGCGCTTTGTTTAAGATTTCTCAATTATCACCAAACCGCTATCTCAGTTAACTCAGAAGGGGGTAAAATTCCAATGGACCGCCGATTGTGAGCGCAGTTTCTGTACCTTGAAGGAAAGGTTGGTGACTACTCCTGTTCTCACCCTTCTTGAGCTAGGAGAGTGTTTCACTGTTTATTCTGATGCTTCTCACATGGGCCTTGGTTGTGTGCTTTTGCAAGGGGGTAAAATTGTTGCTTATGCGTCAAGGCAGTTGAAAAAGCATAAGCAGAGCTACCCTACTCATGATCTCAAACTAGCCGCAGTGGTCTTTGCCTTGAAGATTTGGAGGCATTACTTGTATGGCGAATCATGTGATACTTTCACTGACCATAAAAGCCTCAAGTACATTTTCACTCAGAAAGATTTGAATTTGAGGCAAAGAAGGTGGCTAGAGTTGATAAAAGATTATGACCTTACAATTCAGTATCACCCAGGCAAGGCTAACTTGGTGGCGAATGCGCTTAGTCGCAAGGTGCTACCCCCTGCTCTTGATTGTCTCATTGCTGATTTCGAGCATATGGGGGTCTCATATTGTTTTGCTGGCATGGCTCAAGCTGAAACTCAGATGATACTGGAGTCAGTGGTTCCGGAGCGTGTGCGTGAGGCGCAACAACATGATCAATTGCTTCAGCAAGTGAGAAAGCGCATCCTTGAAGGCAAGGTTGGGGATTTTAGCATGGATGAAGTCGGTGCTTTGCGGTTTCAAAGGCCACCTTTGTGTGCCCCAAAAGTCTCAAGTCAAGGATGACATCTTAAAGGAGGCTCATTGTACCCCATATACCATTCATTCTGGTTAGACTAAAATGTATCGGGATTTGAAAAAGAGTTTCTGGTGGAAAAGGATGAGGGTTGATATTGCCCAGTATGTAGCATCTTGTAGGATTTGTCAGAAGGTGAAGGCTGAGCATAAGCGACCAATGGGATTGCTTCAACCTCTGGAGGTTCCTATTTGGCCTTGGGATGATATATCCATGGACTTTGTGGTTGGCCTACCTCATACTCGACGCGAGAAAGATGCTATTTGGGTTATCGTGGACCATTTCAGCAAGTCTTCTCACTTTATTCCCATTCGCACAACAAACTCGCAAGCGAGTTGGCTTCTATTTATGTACGGGAAATAGTGAGGCTTCATGGTGTGCCCAAGACGATCGTTTTCGATCGTGATGCAAAGTTTGTTTCTAAGTTTTGGGAGAGTTTGCAGGGTGCTTTGGGCACTCAACTCCACCTTAGCACCACTTTCCACCCACAAATAGATGGGCAATCTGAGTGTACTATTCAGACATTGGAGGATATACTTAGATCCTGTGTTTTGGCATGGAAGGGTAGTTGGGAAGACCATCTGGGCCTTGTTGAATTTGCTTATAATAACAGCTATCATGCAAGCATTCGAGCTGCTCCATATGAAGTGCTTTATGGGCGCAAGTGCCGCTCACCCCTATGTTGGGATGCAGTAGGGGAAAGATCAATTGTCCTTGGCCTAGATTGGGTTCAAAATGTTGATCGAGTGGCGAAGGTAAGGCAGAACATTCTTGCAGCCCAAAGTAGACAGAAAAGCTATGCTGATGTGAGGAGCCGAGAATTAGAGTTTAAAGTGGGGGAAATGTGCTTTTGAGGGTGTCTCAAACTAAGGGTGTGGTCCAGTTTGGTCCTAAAGGGAAGCTTAGCCCGAGGTTCGTTTGGCCTTTTCCTATTGTTGCTCGTGTTGGACAAGTGGCCTATCGGTTGCAAATTCCTGAATCATTGCAGGGAGTACATAATGTATTTCATGTATCCATGTTGAGGAAATACCTACACGACCCAAACCTAGTGGTTTCGCTTGAACCATTGGTGATTGATCAGGATTTCACTTTTGAGTCTCGACCGGTGCAAATATTGGAAGAATCAGAGCGGGTGATGAAAAATAGAACGCTGAAGATTGTCAAAGTGCTATGGTCACATCAATCTGTGCAGGAAGCGACTTGAGAACTAGAGTCTCACATGCGTGAGAAATTTCCAGAGTTATTCCTGTCAGGTACGTGTGGTGATTTAAATTCTTTGATCTACCCATTCCGTTTCATTGGCATTCTAGGAATTCAGGGTCAAATTCCTTTGAAGGGGAGAGAGTGTAATGTCGCAGATGAAATTTCTTCGTCGTAGATGAAATTTCCCTTTTCCCCCTCCTTTTTTTCTTTTCCCTCCCCTCCCCTCCTCTTTTCTTGCCTGCCGACAGCACTCCCTCCATTCTTTTCTTCCTGCCGACAGCACTCCCCCCATTCTTTCCACTGCCTCCCCCATTCCTAGTGCCTCCTCCCCCATTCTTGGTGCCTCCCTGCTCCCTGCCCTCCCCTCCAAGCAGGCGCAGCCCTTCCCTAGGTCCTCCTCAAGCCGGCTATCCTCCCTCCTTCCTCTCTTGCAACTCTCCCTCTTCTTCTTCCTTGGGATTAAAGGAGGTAAAGATTTCTTGATTTTGATGTGTGCTTGCTATTCTAATGAAGGTATCTAGCTGGTATGGGTGTTCTAGGGTTTGGATTTTGAAAATTTTGGGGGGAAAGTGGTTCTAGGTTTTGGAGGGAAGATTTCTGTTTTTGGGTTGTGCTGAACCTGTTGTTAGGGTTGTGTTTTGAACTAGTTCAAAGCATTTCTTGAATATTTGGCTATAGAGAAAGTTGTAGCTCGTCGAAGCCCCTTTAATTTGAGACCAAGAACACTACATTTAGTTCAGCCAATCAAATGTTATGGTTATTTTAGTGTTGGCTGTCCTGATTGTACTCGTGTTGATAGATGAAATGTTAAACTGCTGTTTAGAGCTAAATGCAGGCTGAATTAGAATTTTTAAGAAAATATCCTTGTTTTCTTGATTTGAATTCAAGAATCATTAGTTATGCTATTTTGAAGTTGCTGCCCTGAAATCTGAAGCTGCTGAAGATTCAGATTTTAGACTGAGGTTCAAAGTGTAATTCGAGGACTTTAAATCTATCTCTTAAATAAATGGCTATAGAATAATTGTAGATTATCCTCTTGTGGTCATTTAGAGTATAAGAATGCAATTTTTAGCTTTGCCAATTGAAAGATATGCTCATTTTAGTACAGACTGTCCAAAACTAGTGTCAATGCAAAAACCTCTATTCATCTCTGATTTGGGTGTTATTTATGCATCTCTTGAATGAATGGATGTAGAATAATTGTAGATTATCCTTTTGTGGTCATTTAGAGGATAAGAACTCAATTTTTGGTTTAGCCATTTAGGAGATATGCCCATTTCTTTGCTTGCTATCCAGATTTCCTTTAGTTAGGATTTGGGGCTGTTTTCAAAATAGAGTGTAGATGCGCTATGTGATGTTGTCCGTTGAGTTTTGAAAATGAGTATGCAAATGTTATTTGCAGGTGGTGTAGCTTTAGGAGTGTCTTCATCCTCACGCCACCCCACTCCTTGCGGTTAAAAGCAAGTGTATCACGTAGAATACATGCTAGAAGAAGTGTAGCTTTCTGCTAGTATTCTCTATTGCATGATGTTCATGAGTAAGATTGTGCTTGCGATGATGCAAAGACTAAGAGTATGAATTAAAGAATTTGTCAATATTTATGGATTTTCTATGGAAATGAGAATGCAGTTTGCAATGTTATTCATTTCATTTCATTTGCAATTGTGCATTCATAGCAGAAAAGGTGTCCCGAGTGGGCCTCTATGTCTCACACATAGTGAGACATGAAAGTCCTACTTCGGTAAGCCCCTCCACGGGCTGGATGGAAATGAGAGGGTGCACACCGACGGGTGAGCACTTAGCAATACCAGTATTAGCTATGGAAATGTGCATTATGAGCATGCATGTGCATTGCATGGTTAAAGTGTAAAGAATATCATGTTATAAATGTTCTAATCTTCTGCCTTAAGTTACCTGCATTAATATGATACACTTTGCTGAGTTGTATGAACTCACGTTTGTTTTGTGATGTTTTATTTTTTTTAGGTACCTCCAGAGTGGCATTTTCGGAGACGGGCTAGCACCATTTCACTCACAATGACTACGATGTAGTTAGAGTAGTTGTTACACCTCCTAGAAGTGATGCTAGGCTTGAAGAAAAAGAAAACCTGCTTTTGAATAGTTAGCTTTGTAAATAGATGATGACTTAGATCTCTGTATCCCTAGTTATGTTGTGATCTCGATGTGTAGTTCCACTCTTTTGCATCATGGTGGTCTTTTGGGATACTTGCTCTTCCATATTATATGCTTATTTGGTTATGCTAGATAGTTCATGTCATGAATTGCTATATACTTGTTGATTATTGTCTTGTTTGTCTGCTGAGTAGATGTCCCTAGTGAGTTTTAGGGAGATGTAACGAAATTTGGGGTTCTAGCGGAGATGACTTCTCTCCGTAAGGCAAAATATTATCGAGCACTTCATGGCCTTCCAGCTAAAGGGCCATGCGGATATCTAGTGGGAGGGGGTACTTGCTGCGAGGACCCCTGCGTAGGGACCAGTTACTTGGGAGGTCTTCACCGAGCACTTCCGGGCAAAATATTACCCGGAGTCCTTTGTGGAGAGGATGGAGCATTCTTTGGCTACCCTCTCCCAAGGGAAGAAGTCTGTGGCTGCGTATGAGGCGGAGTTCAACAACATTGTCCTCTTTGTACCAGTTATGGCCTCAGATGATCGTGAGAAGTCTCGGAGGTTCCGTAGGGGTCTCAACCAGGAGTTCAGAGTTGTCATGGGGGCCACTGTTCCCCGTGACTTCGCTTCTGTGGTGGAGCAGGCTAAGGACATGGAGCTTGAATTGGAGCTGTCCAATGATAAGCTCAACTCTGGTGGCTCGAGAGTTTTTGTACCCTCTAGTGGTGGCCAGAAGAGGAGTTTTGGTGGTGGAGGTGGGTCATTTCAGCGATCTACTTCCAAGAAGTCCAAGGGGGGACAGGGTTCCTCCTCAGGAGCCAAGGCAAGGCAGTCTCGGCCTTCTTCATCATCCGCCGCACGGTTGGCCTTTCGCCTTGTCGTGGAGCAAGCCATGATTTGCTTCAGGTGCGGTGGTGGGCATCGCTGCGGAATGTTCATGGTCGGGGGACTGTTATCATTGTAGTCGCCCTGGCCATATGGGGCGAATCTAGCCAGTTGAATCCCGATAGCAAACCTAAAACGAAGTCTGATCCCTTATAATGTAAACTTTAAGACTATATATGTTATTTCAACAATAAATAAAACATCTCATCTAAACATCAATACTAAAAGAACTGTAACACCTCGGCACCCACGTGCCCCCAAATGTTATGCCCGCAAGCACCAACAATCAACAAAGTACCCAATCTACTAAAAATTTCAGCATGAACCCTACGCATTTAGAGCCAAAATTTGACAATACAAGTAATATGAAATAGCTAATACACAACCATAAGTGCAAACAAATCAAGGAAGAGTAAATCTAAGCAACAACAACATACCAAGTCCCTTTTCATGATCCATATCCTCACAACTAAATTACAAGACATGAACTCAATAAACATAACCACAAAGCCATCATAGACTACTCACAAAAGATTATTAGACATAGCAACACAACCCACTAGTAGAATCTATTACGTTAACTTAAACATGCAAGTGACTAATTCGAGTGATAGCAAGTGTGAAAGCAGTGATAAAGCCCTTCCCCATATGCCGCTCTTGATGTACCTAAAAGAAAACATTACAAAATAAGTGTGAGTTCAAAAACTCAACAAAGTATATCATATCAAAACATGTAACACATAATAATAAATCAAAATAAATTGTAACATTGAATGATAACCGCACAAGAATATAAACATCTTGATAATCACATAAGAATATAATCACATTCACTTAATATTAATTTCTCTTTACCCATGCAATGCAACATGCATGCTCATAATACCCATCTCATAGCATATACCGGTATAGCTGAATGCACACCCATCGGTGTGTACCCTCTCATTCCCATCCAGCCCGTGGAGGGGCCTACCGAAATAGGTCTTTCATGTCTCACTACGCATGAGACATAGGGCCCACTCAGGTCACCTCTTTCATTATGAATGCACAAATGCAAATGAAATGAATAAATTGCAAGACACATTCTATTTCATCATTCTCATCACCATATACCTAAACATAAGTATTGGCATCATCTTAAATTTATAAACTTCACATTTGCATTATCATAGACATAATCATAAACATAATCATAATCATTATCATAGTCATAATCATGCACAGAATCATGGGAATGGGGAAATCATATAATTAAAACGACTAGGTAATAATCATGAAGCAATTATCAAGCCACCCTAACATCATACTAAATGATACACTTGCCTCTAACCGGGAGGAGCGGAGTGGCATGAGGTTGTTGCCACTCCTGAGGTTACTCCACCTAAAATAACAATTGCATACATTTTAACACCACACAATCACAACCATTGCCATGACAATGCAACATTGCTCCTATGTCCAACCCAAATGAAGGAAGCAATGAACTGAAGGCGAGCTACCAAAGCTTAATCACAAAATTCTATTTGCTCTTTTTTCTCAAATAATCTACTAGCCTTCCCAAGAACAGCCCTAAATTCCAAACTGCTAAAATTATGGACAGCCAACTTCAAATTAGCAAAACTTCTAGTATACAACTTCAAATTCAGTAAACAAAGACATTTTTTTGGAATTACATGAAATTTGCTAGCTATCTCTAGTTACAGGAATAATTTAATTTGGCCTTTAAATAATCCTAAACAACAGAAATCTGAGACCACTGCTAGCAGGAATCGCTTCTGGACAGTAGGCACATAAATGATCATATCTTCTAAATAGCTAAACCAAAAATTATATTCTTGGGCTCTAATTAATCACAAGAGTATGATTTACAATTTATTCTACAGCCAATCTCTTAGCAAAAGCATCTAAATAGCTCAAACCAACATAAATCCGAAGCTACTGCAAATCAGCAGCAACTCTGGATAGCAAGCATTCAGATGACGATAACTTCTAAACGGCTGAATCAAAAATCATGTTCTTAGACTCTAATTAAATGTGAGACGACAATCTACAATTTTTAAAGCACGCAACATCACTAGAACTGAACAAAAGAACCCCAAAACGCGACCCGAACATCAGTTCAGATCTGCCTCGAATCTGAGCTTCCAGCAGGTATCAAATTTCTGGACAACACACTTCAACAGAGCATAACTACTGTTATACAACCCCAAATTAAGCAAATGCTAACATTTTCAAAATCTATAGGAAATTTTTCAATTTTTTGTAGGTATTGAGAAATTTTGATTCGGCCTCTATTTAACCCTAAACTGCAAATCCCCACAGCTGCTACCAATTGCAGCAGAAACTAGACAGCATGCAAACAAATAATCATAACTTTTAGCTGGCTGAACCAAAAAGAGTGTTCTTGCTCTCTAAATAAAGTTAAGACCACAATCTACAACTGTTTCTATAGCCAACCCCACAGAAAATTGCTCTAGGGATCTCAAATCGTAGTTCCAAAAACAGTTATTGCATAGCTCAAAATTTAGAACTTCTCCCTAAACCCTAGAACCACCATCCCCCCCAAAATCCCCAAATCCAAACCCTAGAACACCCAATATTGCCTAGATTTCCTCCTCAAAATAGCATTAAGCCACCCTAGAAGGCTCACCTCGACTTACCCACAAGGAGGAGCAAAAGGGGGAGGAGGAGCTCGAGCCAAGGAGGAGGAGATGCTGCTTGGCTTGGAGGGGAAGGAGGAGGAGGAGGAGGAGGTAGCAGTAGGAGAAGAATTTGGCTGGGGAGGAGCCAGGAGAAGGGAAAAAAAGAATGGAAGTGGGAGAGGGTTAGGTGGACGGAAATTAGGAGATATCCCCACACAGACTAAAATTTGAACCCTGAAGCTCACAATCAGGCCCACCAAACTCTCGAGACCATCTACAAGAGGGCCCACACCCTAACTAGAATTACCATGACCTAGAAAATGATCTGCTATATTACAAGAACCAGCCTAGAAATGCTCTCTAAAGTAAAGACTAACCTATTCTGAAGGAATAATTTCATTCCAACTTACCTTATAAGGTAAAGACTATCCTATTCTGAAGGAATAATTTCATTCCAACTTGCTTTGCATCTAAATCCTATTAGAAATATAATATTGAATATATAACCAGTAATCTAAACTTAACAGACCTAATATATACAAATTACTTCTTATTCAGAAACAATGGAGTTAAGTACTAATCATAACGTATTATATAATCAACCAAAACATGAGTACATGAAATCATACAACCCTTACCCTAAACCACAACTATTTTCTACAGCTGATTCTATTTGATTTGACATCTTTTTTCTTTTTGCCCTTATTAAAGTATATTATTTGCTATATTTCCATTGGACGTCGTGTAGAAACTAACGTCACTAATTCTGTTGTTGACAACGCCAACTACGATTTCAACTTTGTTGAAGGCAACAATCAGCAAGGCAAGCACCCTCTATGATCATGTTGATCCTAGTTTTGCAAATGTTTTATTGCATGCATTATGTTTATTAAATTCTACTATATTGTGGGTAATGGTATTTATACCTGTAGATTCATGGAATTTCCTTGATAAGTATAGATTTGTGAACCTTGATAACTCTAGAACAAGGTAGACAATAATTAATGTCGACATGGGTTTACTCATACTTAGTAGTCATGCTTAGCCATGGTTAATAAAGACTCATGCTCTTCATAATTTAAAAATGTTGGATACGACTAAAAGGGTTGGATATAACTATTTAATGTTATTGGTATTTTGGTTAAAAATAAAAATAAAACTATGGTTTTGAAGCCTTGACATTTTAAATTGGCTTTATGCAAATTAATCGAAGAAGCTTTTCCTTTGAAATGGCCTACATCTTTACCCCTTTATAATACACCAGTTAAATCTTTCTTACATCCACACAGTGTTTTGCCTCCACAGAGAATAGTTTTCCTGTATCCACCCTAAAATGTGCATCCAAAAATCCCCCTTCCTCATAATCAAAGGCTAAGATGTTTTATCACACCACTTTATCATATCTAATGATCCAAATTATTTGGTTAATCCTCCCCGCGCCAACAGTTCCCCTCCCGCCCCACAAAATTCGCCAGTCACCAGTTAAATCCCGCACAAATCGCCAGCCCCAACAGTTCCTCCCGGTTCCCTCCCGCCAATCGCGCCGCGCACCCCCGTTCCTACCCCAATCGTGCCGGCGTACCCCCACCCCTGCTGAAGCCCACCAAATCCACGCCGTCCCGTCGCCCGGCGCCGAAGCCACGTCGGCCGCCACAAGCCTCGCCGAAGCGCGCCGTCGCCCAGCGCCGAAGCTCCGCCGCGGCGAAGCCCCAACGCTCCGTCGCCCAGCGCCAAAGCCACGCCGCCCCGCCGCGCCGAAGCCACGCCGACTCCATCTGCTTCTCCGTCTACCCCGTAGCATCCGCCGCCGCCCTCCACGCCTCCTTCTCCGCCTCCCAGCCCCTCTGCCTCCTCCTCATCAACTGGGGCGCGCACCGCGACCTCCGAGCCATCCTGCCCCCCGCCGCCACCGCTTTCGTCGTTGACTCCCATCGCCCCGTCCACCTCCACAACCTCGCCACCGCCAACGACCGCGTCGTCGTACTCTTCACCACCGACGATGAGCACACTGCCGATCTATCCTACGAATTCGACGTCTCCTCCCTCGCGGACGCCTCCGACCTCACCGCCGTGGGGGACGCCCACGACCACCTCCGCGTTGCTGAGGAGGACGAGGATTCCGATGCTTCGGACTCCGATTCGGACGACGAGGGCGGTAGGAGGAAGAGGCGGCGGCTCTCCGATGACGCCGAGGAGGACGCGACAAAGGAGAGGGGAGGCGAGGAGCCACCGAGAGTCCGAAAGAGAAGGGGGAGAGAGCACGACATGGGAGGAGGCGTCATGCGCACCGCCGCGAAGGTCGGCATCGCTGGCACCGCGGCCGCCGCGTGCCGGCGGCCGCTTCGCCACGCCGCGCCGGCGTTCGCCACGGCCCCGCGGCCGAGGCTGCCGCGCCGGGCGCCACTGGTCTCCGCGGTCGGCGAGGTCCCCAGCGGCGGCTCCCGGGGCGCAGCGGGCGTCCTGGGAGGTGGACGACTGGGAGTTCGCGGACTGGAGGGACGCCGCGGTGGCGGAGGCGGAGACGGCGGTCGGGAAGCCGAGGCTGGTCTTCGCGCCGCCGTCGTGGGAGGAGGCCGAGGAGGCGACCACTGAGCTCAGGGACGCCATAGAGAGGTGAAATATCTCGACTTGGATACGTTTCATCTGTGAATTTATCGAATTGCAGGTCGAGTTGGTCGGAAATACCTAATTATTCTTGGGAGGCAATGAATTGGGATTTTTCTGATTGTTTGGGCAATGGTCTCGATTGTCAAGAACATGGATGCTTTCTTGGTGATCTGTTCGTCCCGATTTGATGGTATCTAATTGTTTTTCTTGGGATTTGGATTGCGTGGTTAGGAGTGCGCAAATTTGGGACTTTAGTGGATCTGGAAGGTTTACGCTATCTATTTCAGGATCTAGAGAAGACTCTCATCTTCGTTTAGTGTGTCAAATTGTGGAATTTGTGTGCGATGTTGCATGTGGTTCAATTATGGTGCGACTGAGGGGATCGCTCAGTTTTCGCTTGAGAAGCATGACATCAAAAATAGATTTTACCAAAGTCTTATTGCTACTAAGTTCGAAGGACCTTGTGTGTTTTAAACAAATATCATCAAAATTATGGTCCGTTCAGCAATTTATGCAAAGAACTATAGACATCACTGCCCCAATAAGTTAAATTGAAAGGTGAATCAAGTGCTATGTCTTTTTGCCCTTTATATTACTCCAGTTGGGTAGTTCATGTTAGTTAATTCAAGTTTCAACAAGGTAATCCTGAGATACGCTATGATACATCCCCACCCCTTCCATGCTCTTGTATGTGGCAGGAGAATACCTTTTGTGCATTTCGTATAAATGTTTTTTAGTACTCAGGTATATGCTGCTGTGATGTTTTAGAATATGTTTCATTTGCACAGGATGCTTTTTTACTTCACATTTGATTGGAGATCAGTACTTTTATTTGTTTTTTCAGTTGTTACAAAGTGATCGGTTTACAGGGTTTATTTTTCTGAAGCTCCAGCAGAAGTTGTTAAGGAACAGGACAAAGAGCTTAACAAGCTGGGAGCCGATGCGATTATTCCTGCTATGCGGGGTCATGTAGTGCAAGCTTTTACATTGTTGAAATCAAGCCCAGAGGCTCAGGTCTGTAACTATATTGCATAGTTTGTGTTACGGTTAATCTTCTTCTGTTGTTATGATGATCATCTTCACAGTCTGCATTATTCTTTTTATATGTTGCTAACTTTGGATACCTCGATAATATTTTGGGAAAGAGATACCTCAGGCAAACTGAATGCACTGTTATTGCTGAAGATGTGTTGTGTTGCTCTACACGCTACAGGCATTGTTTATGTTGCTTTTATGCTATGTCCTTGCTATTTCTATGAGCTACCAGAAGAGCATCCACTGTCAGAAATAAAGCCATGGCATGAAATTCTTGGACACACAGTTCCTCAGGTTAGCTTACATGCTTCAGTTTGCCTCTTTTGATGTTCAACTATTCTGTGGCCTTGCAAGATAAGAAAATGGAACTGCTTTCCTTTTAAAATAGAATTGTAACTGCTGATATTCGAAGCATTGTTTAGTGAGCTTCTTCAATGGTCTTAACTGTGATTACTTGTCTTCTCAGTTTTTTTATGTTCTCATGTAGCTTATATTAGATATGCAGACAAATACCTCAAAAGGCAAAGTCCAGTTACTCATCGTTGTCGGATATCAGGAGATGCGTGTTTTGATTTTCCATTTATTCATGCATCTGTTCTGTTGATCCATTTCCTGCATACGCATCACTTTTAACTTGCCACTTATATTGCCACTCAGCATCAAAAAATCTGGCCGGAATACTGTGGTTACATATCATCTTGCTCCATGTTAACCTCAAACACGTAAAACAAATAAGAGTATGATAGTACTTAGTTCTTTGCTCTGTGATAATAAAAATGCCAATTCTGGACTACTCGATGCACTGGAGATTTTCCAGTAATTGACCATTTGTTCATATAGTGACAAGTTGAGCAGTCCAAATGTTTTCGATAAGCAACGTTCTCAAACCGAGGGGTATCAGGTGAGAAGCAGTAAGGAGAATGCTGTTGGGTTCCAGAACCCTCCACTAGCTGGAAATGAACCGTCCCATACTGATATCGAAAGCAGTGGTGCTCCGAATCTATTGGAACAAGGCTTAAGAGAGACTGGTGAGAAGAGGAAAAGGTCAACAGGGTATCACGATGTGGATCAAAAGGATGATTTGTCTGATTCCTCCGTGGAATCTCTGCCTGGATTGGAGATTTCTCCAGATGATGTTGTCAGTGCTATTGGTCCAAAGCATTTCTGGAAAGCGAGAAGAGCTATTGTCAAGTAAGTACCTGCCACTTTAGTTCTTGTTCTTCCTTAGTATTCTTGAAAGCTCTGTGAGCACATACTGTTGTTCAACATATATATCTTGGTGATTCCCTATACCAGCTTGTGTTTTTGCTGACTAGGCCGGCCAAATAGTTTGAAATATATTTATGTCCCTGCCTTCCTGTCGGGTTCCTCAAACTGCTGCTATCTCACAAAATGTTTGTTTTCAAGATTGGTTCTCTCGTAACATTCACAAATCTTTATAGATTTGATCTTCCCATTTTCTACACTACATGCTGTTTCATTTTGAAACACCCCCAGCGCGCACACACATGAATAAAAAAACAAAAAGGTAGAATAGGAAAGATGATACCAACCGACCCACTTTATGTAATGTCACAGTCACATGATGAATGTCTGTTTCCCTTTTTGTCAGACTTGGAGTATTAATTTATTAATCACTGTATAATTTCCTTTTCTTGTTGTTTTACACACTCTTTTCTTTAAACTCTATACAGTCAGCAGAGGGTTTTTGCTGTCCAAGTATTCGAGCTGCATAGATTGATCAAAGTGAGTCTACGGCAAATAAATTAATTTTCATCTGATTCTTACTTACAAGCAGGCTAGCTTATGGATGGAATTTTGTGTTGGAATGTTGATATAACCATAACGTGTATTGACTTGCAAGCAGGTGCAGAAGTTGATTGCAGCGTCTCCGCACCTACTTATTGAAGGAGATCCCTGCCTTGGCAATGCCTTGGTGACAAGCAAGAAGAAGCTGGCTGAAGGAAATGTGGAAAAGCAGCTTCCATTAGCTGAAAATAAGGATGATGTACATCCAGCCCTGCAGCAGGCAGAGTACTCAAAAGATAATGCCGAAGGAAACCAGACTTCACCATCTCAAGATGATATAGTTGAGTCCGACATAACACTCAAGCTGCAACAGATGGTGCAGTTAGTGGTAATCCTCCTACTATGCCTGCTGCACCTGACAACAAGCAGAACAATTGGTGCAGTCCTCCACCTCAAAATCAGTGGCTTCTTCCGGTTATGTCTCCGTCTGAAGGACTTGTCTACAAACCTTATACAGTGCCTTGCTCTCCAGCAGGAAGCTTCTTAGCCCCATTTTATGCAAGCTGTACTCCTCTAAGTCTCCCATCTACAGCTGGATACTTCATGAATCCGGCATATGGCATTGCTATGCCTCATCAGCCACAACATATGGGTGTTCCAGGCCCTCCACCTATGCCTCCGATGTACTTCCCACCTTTTAGCATGCCAGTGATGAACCCTGCGGCTTCAGCCTCTGCAGTTGAACAAGTGAGCCATGTTGCTGCGTCGAAGCCTAATGGGCACATCGAACAGCATTCAGGAAACTCGTGTTATATGTCTAACTTGAGGAGTGAAGCGCTGTCAGCTGGAATTTGGAGATTCCATGCATCAAGAGACAGCGAGCTGCAAGGCAGCAGCGCTAGCAGTCACTTTGACAGGCAGCAAGGCGAAGGGAGGGGTACTGCACCGCTGTTTCCTACAGCTTCAGCTGGAAACGGCCAACCCCAACCCTCCTCTGGCAGCAAGGAGAACCCAGGCCGCATCATTAGGGTTGTTCCGCACACCGCACGCACCACATCAGAATCAGCAGCGCGTATATTCCGTTCGATACAGATGGAGAGGCAACAAAATGACTCTTAGCGTGCGAATGTATGCTGTACGTTACTTGATTGCAAGAATTTACAAATGTTTAGCTGAGAGCAGAGCCAATTAGTGCTAGCTTCTGGGAGAGTTTTTTTAGCAGTAATAGCAGTTACATATTATCGACATAAGAAAGAATCGGCTGGTGCGATGGTTTTTGTTCAATGTAAATATGCAAAGCGGGTGTGTCAGAATGGTGGTCTTGTATGGTTATATCATATCATATATGATGTACACAGTAGCTATGTTGGTTATATCATACCATATATGATGTACACAGTAGCTATGTTGGTTATATCATATCATATATGATGTATACAGTAGCTATGTTGGTTATATCATGTCATATATGCTGTATACAGAAATTGGAATTTTGGAACCCTCGCCTGCTGATAAAGGGCATACATTTTTCTGCTGTATTAAACAGGTGTATGCTGCTGTACAGTTGCTCAAGAATGTACCCCTGATCTCGAGTAAGAATTAGAGTTAATAAATCTATATTTTCATCTAAAAAGACAAAACAGGAGTATGTTTTGCTGACCTGCCATACGCGGATACTTGGGTAGTTCGCTTTTTTGTTTACGTGCATCTGGGTCCAGTTGACTGGGAATCTTGGGATAATCTCTCCTGTCCCATCTACCATCCATCTTGCCCCAGTCCAAGCCAGCTCAACTCGCATCGCACCTAACATCGCCCAGCCGTGCCCTGCCCTGTCGACTCCTAGGATGCGAGCACCGACCGCCTACGCTCCCTAACCCTAGCAAGCGCCGCCGTCCAGGGCTCCAGCTGCCAACCGAGGGCAGCAAAGCCGTCCAGGTGTCAACCGGGGGCAGCGAGGGGCAAGCAGTTATTATAACCCAAGGAATCCCCGCTCATCCATCCGGCCTTGGTTCGATGGGGCTGTTTGGTTCGTAGCCATAAAAAGCCATGCCAAATGTTTGGTCATGGCCAACTCATGGCATGACCAAATATTTGGCAAAATGAGGCTGTTTGGTTTGAATCCAATAATTGGCATGGCAATAAAAATGGTGTTTGGTTCACAGCCCTAGAAAGTAACCAATTGTTGGCATGGCATATTGACAATGTTTGGTTTGATGCCAAATATTGAAATGAGCATGACTTAAATTTCATTATGGGAGGCTAAACAAGCACTAGCACAAAGACGATGCCAAACAATCTGAGACCAACTTCCTTAACAGAGAATAGCGGTAATACTCCTTACAATAAACAAGGCAAGCGCTATTGATCACAAATACGCAACAGACAATTAACAATCCGAATATTATGATACTGACTAATAATACATGAGCTTAGCGCTACCCAATAAAATTCACGATAGCAAGCAAACAAACTCTAACAGACTTCAATTCTTTAAGAGATGATTGGAATGAAGAAAAAAGAGTCACCAACTATGATGATTGAAGACATCCACAAACCAAACATAGCACTCGATTTCCATCGAGCAGGTTCATAAATTTTGTCTCCAAACATGGTCTGGCAGCTAATTTAAGTGCAGAAAATATCACGGTTCCATAATATGAAAATGGAACAGCAAAGATCACTGATTGTGTCTTGTTGAACCACTGAAACCAAGAATCTTTTCAGCTTCCTCGCCTAAAAACTGGTTTGCATGTATTCCACTTGCCAAGTCTGAACAAATAAAAAATTGACAAGATAAATAAACTCATGAGGTTGCAAGTTGCAACTACTTGATCACACACTACCTAAGTTGAATCATATGTTGCAAGTTGCCAGATTGTAACAGGTACATCGAAAAGCCATTTAACAATTATTTATCTTGAACTTAAAGAAGGTCAAGGATTCGAAATGGTAAAATCAAGCTAAGCAGACATCCCAAAGTCAACATGAACAGCAAAGCAACATACCTTACAGTGCTTCCTGAATACTTGAAAGACATGTTTATCACCAACGACAACTTCTGCATGTTTTCTGATTAACATTACCCACTGAAATGAGAGGGCAGATGGAGAGTAAAACCCTTAGTAATTATGAAAAATTTGTAAGAACAAGAAAGCTGACAAACCACAGGAACCTGGGATCCTTTCCGCCATTTATCCTTCGGAATGGCAGGAGACATGTTTGGATTATAACGCTTTCCCGCCTTGTCAATGAAACTAGAAGACAAATTGACTAATTTTGAGGACTAAAAATTGTAACACTGCATCTTCTAGGTAAATTTAAGAGTTGCAAGGTTCCTTTACCTGTCTACAAAACTTTTAGGTGATGCCATCAAGTAAGTATATATGTAGCTAAAATTGTACAGAGGAACACAACTGCAGTACAAAGGATAAATGTTATTGTAGAAACTACAAACTCTACAAAATAAGTCAAGAAATGATGGTATCGGCAAAGGAAAGCATAACCCAAACTACAACACACACACATGCATATTAAGGAATACAATCAGAATATCACTCCGAAACTCTCTATAAGCACGGAAATGCAGGCCGCTCCATTAGGAGGAATCTGGAAACCCTTGAGGAATGTAGAAGCATCCGGGAGGAAAAACAAGAAACAAGGAATCACAGAACAGCTCCATTTTTGCAATTATTTTCCTACCTTCACCTAGCAGTTTCCCAAGTAAAACAAACATGCATAGGCATTAGTCGAAGCAAAGGTATACACGGCAATCACAAGTTTACATTACTCACAATGAGAGCCTTTGCTTTGAATCGACAAAATTTACTCTTTAAACCGCCCTTCACTTAGACTTACACACACCTCCCATCGATCATTTACCTTTTGGTAAATCTGAAAGAAAGACAAATGTGAATGATTAGGAACCATTACAACAGAAATTCTTTTCTTCTGAATGCTAATTCAATATCATTACCATCTTTGTCATCCACCCAGATAAAATCCTTCTTGTGTAATAGAACAACAAAATAAACAAGATGGAAAAGCAGACCTTGTAGTACTTCACAGACCAACCACTAGCATTTCATACTACAAGTTTGCGGGCTCGTTTGGATTGAAGCCCTTATGAGCCATACCAAACTTTGGACGTGCCAACTCAATTTGGCTATCACTTGGTTGAGGTCCAAACTTTGGCTCGCCATCTCGAAATTTTGGCTCGCCAACCCTTTTCAACGCCACGAGCGGGCATGGCGCGGGCGGCCGATTTCTTCGCCATTCCTTGGCGAAACCGAGCTACTGAAAAAAACTCGAGGCTGACCCTAATCCTCCTGCTGAGCTCCCGAGCGGTTGCTATCCTCCCGCTCTCCGCATTTTTCTCCCTGCTTGCCTTCCACCGCCGCCACCGAGTCGCCTCCCCTGCCCCACCAAGCTCGCCCCCGCCACCAAGCTTCTCCCCGCCGCCACCTGAGTCGCCCCCGCCACGAAGCTCGTCCCTGCCGACCTGCTTCTCCCCGCCGCCACCTGACTCGCCCCGCCACCAAGCTCGTCCCGCCGACCTGTTTCTCCCCGCCGCGGATCTGGTCGTCCCCGCCGTGGATCTGGTCATCCCCGTGGTGGATCTGCTCGTCCCCGCCGTCGATCTGCATCTCCCCGCCGTCGATCTACTCGTCCCCGCCGCCGACCTGCTTCTCCCCGCCGTGGATCTGCTCCTCCCTGCCGTCCAAGGGTATGTGGGATTCAACCCTATTTGAATTAAAGGAAATGAGCTGCTGCATAATGAATGAGGTCGTTCATTTGTAATTACAACAATGTTTTTCATATTGATATGCAATAAAAAAGGGGTAAAGCAGTCAAGATAGACAAATCTGTGGGGAGAAACGGCAAGTAACTGGACTAGAGAAGAAAGAGTCAGCTTGGTATGAACAACAATATTTCATATAAGATGATGAACTGACACAGAAGATGCTTAATAAAATCATCTGTAGCGATTGACAATGCATATTAAAGTTTCGGCATGTTGTGCATTTCTTTTTGTTTTTATTGAATCAGCACATGTCAAATTTACTTGCCTACTATGTCAATTAATATATGATAAATTTTCTTGTTATGTTAATTTGTTGAAACAAGACATCAGATTTACTTGGCTAATATTTGTCCAGATGGATTGCAATGAGGAACAACAATTGTTTTATTATTATCTTAGTTTCTATGTATGGAAGCAAAAGGCCATAGGTGTTCTTCTTCTTATGGTAGCTCTATGGTTGAGATTAAGAGATGGTAGGAGACATAAAGAGAGAGGGTTGAAGTATGGTCCTCTCCTGGACAGGGACATTTGGAGGAGTCATGAATTGGTTAGGTTAACTCAAACCTCTGATCGATTATGTGTTAGTCAACTCCGTATGACTAGAGTGGTATTTTGCAAGCTTTGTGATCGACTTAGGCAAAAAGGACTTTTAGTTGACACATTTCATGTGTCGGTTGAAGAGCAAGTTGCATTCTTTCTATACATGGTAGGGCATCGTCATACAAATCTTTGTTGTTGCATTTAAGTTTTGGCGATCGGGGAGACGATTAGCGAGATACTTCAATGCCGTGCTAAATGCAATGGGTGTCCTTGCCAAAGAACTCATCTATTTGAAGTCCATCGATACACACGATAAGATCACTAATAGCCGAAGATTTCATCCATACTTTGAGGTAATTTGCCATTGACCTATATAGATTAATGTTGTTGGATCAAAACACATGGTACATCTTACCTTATATTTCTTGTTAGCGAAGGGCTGCATAGGGGCATTAGATGGTACTCATGTGAAAGCATCGGTCCCAAACAAACTTGGATGATAAGTTTAGAGGACGAAAAATGTATCCAACACAAAATGTATTAGCGATTATCGATTTCGATCTTGGTTCACTTATGTCCTAGCAGGTGGGAGGGATCGCCCATGACTCTCTTGTCTTAAAGGATGCTTTGTCTCGCCCTCTGAGATTAAAAATACCGAAGGTATTTTACTAGTTTGACGTTAACATATTTTGCTTTTACGAAGTACTGTTAGATAATGGCTTACCATCTTTGTAGGAAAATTCTACCTTGCCGATCTTTGGTTATGCAACGACGACAGTATTTTGCCACCATATCGTGGTGTTCGTTACCATCTAAAGGAATTTGGGGTTCCCATTTACGAGAATGCCCAAGAGCTCTTCAACCATCGTCATTCCTCACTTAGGACCCTTTGTTGAGCGTGGTTTTGGATCACTAAAGGGAAGGTTCAAGATACTTAGTGAGAGGCCATACATACCCTAAAATCTCAAGTGAAGGTGGTCATAGCGTGTTGTGCCCTGCATAACTGGATTATAGAAAATGGACCTGATGAGCTTATAGTTGATGAGGCCACTTGGTACTCCCATCTCCCTAGGAGCAACAATCGTGTTAGTGATGGAGATAGTGATATCGTGAGTGGGTGCTAAGCGTGATGGCATAGCACAACAAATGTGGCATGATTATCAACTTGGTGGATGAATTTTATTGTAGCATTAATTGATGAGTGGGCTGCCAAGCGTGATGGCATAGCACAACCAATGTGGCATGATTATCAATTTGTTGTAATATGACAATTTTATTGTAGCATTGGAATTTGTATTCTCTATGCACCAATGTGGATGAATTTTATTGTAGCATTGGAATTTGTTGTAATATGACAATTAAATATTGATTTTAATTTCAGCACTACTCTTACTTCATTTGGTTGTACCATGAGCAACTCAAAAAAGAAAGCTACTGTTGTCAAGAGCGAGGGAGATTCATCTTCTCGCGAGAGGTATTTGTCTTGGACGGATGAGAATACTAAGTTCATGCTTCAGTGGTACATCGATCTTCGAAAGGATAAGCCATCGACCTTCAAGTTTAAGAAACAGCACCACTTGCAATGTGCTAATGCTCTTAATGGTAAATTTTCCATGGGTGTAACTCAAAGTCGTAGACCGACACTCTGTGTCTCACAAGGAGAGGTATGGTTGGATTAAATCGTGCCATGAATAATAGTGGGAATGGCTTTGATACCAATTTATGCAAGTTTACAATTTCAGATTCTGAGAAAGCTCATCTTCCAGTAAGTTGCAATCTATTCATTTTTTTTAGGTTCATATCAAATTCTGGATGGCTCCTTTGCTGCTGATCATTCCTTACTTAGGACCACTTTGTTGTGCTTTTAACTTGCTATTGATTTCAGAAAGCAACCGTGAACTATCTCACTAGGCCTATCAAATTCTATGAATTGCTAGAAGAGCTTTTCTCAGATCAATCTCAGGCAGATGGCTCCTTTGCTGCTGATCATGTCACTATTAAAGATGTAAGTAGTGGTGAGGAGGACATCGAGTGCCCAAAGCACTTTCAGGGCATGGAGGACAATGATGGCAATGAGTCTGACACAATCCCCACGAACAGTCCTATTGATGTGGATGATCCCTCTTCCACATCAAGCAAGAAACGCAAGCGGGCAACATCACCTCCTAAGAAGAATAGTAAGGACAGATCTGCACGTCCGAGTAAAATATCAAATGATGACATCGCAGCAAGCATCAAAAATCTTGCAGACTCACTTGCAGCGGCAGCTCCTCCCTCTTATGCTACTTTACCGGCACGTGAGGATCCTCATGCAGGGTTGTGGAGAAGAATAGATGCTCTCACCATTACTGCTAAGGACAAGCTTGCGATTGCTACTCACCTTTCCAAGCCCGACCAAGAAGCTTTTCGTAGCTATCTCAATTATGCGAGCAACGCAACACTTGATGCTTGGGTTATTGAGTTCATTCTCGCCAATTATGATGGTGGTCTTTGAAGGCTTTGCTTGATGAACTTTTGCATTTGTAACCCATCTTTTGCTTGCCATGTTTTGGGTAAAAACTAAGTGTTGGGTTATTGATGAACGATATGTTGTCATGGTTGTAAGTATAATCTATGTGTGGTATGCTTTAATTATCTGGACTTTGTGGTACGTGTAATGGTTTACTGATTTGGATGTATGAAACATGATGCAGGGGCTGTTTGGTTCGTAGCCATAAAAAGCCATGCCAAATGTTTGGTCATGGCCAACTCATGGCATGACCAAATATTTGGCAAAATGAGGTGTTTGGTTTGAATCCAATAATTGGCATGGCAATAAAAATGGTGTTTGGTTCACGCCCTAGAAAGTAACTAATTGTTGGCATGGCATATTGGCAATGTTTGGTTTGATGCCAAATATTGAAATGAGCATGACTTAAATTTCATTATGGGAGGCTAAACAAGCACTAGCACAATGACGATGCCAAACAATACAGAGACCAACTTCCTAATGAGAGAATAGCGGGTAATACTCCTTACAATAAACAAGGCAAGCAGCTATTGATCACAAATCATAGCAATGACAATTAACAATCCGAATATTATGATCTGACTAATAATACATGAGCTTAGCGCTACCCAATAAAATTCACGATAGCAAGCAAAACTCTAATGACTTCAATTCTTTAAGAGATGATTGGAATGAAGAAAAAAAAGAGTCACCAACTATGATGATTGAAGACATCCACAAACCAAACATAGCGATTTCCATCGTAGCAGTTCATAAATTTTGTCTCCAAACATGGTCAGCGGCTAATTTAAGTGCGAGAAAATATCACGGTTCCATAATATGAAAATGGAACAGCAAAGATCACTGATTGTGTCTTTGTTGAACCATTGAAACCAAGAATCTTTTCACTTCCTCGTCTAAAAACTGGTTTGCATGTATTCCACTTGCCAAGTCTGAACAAATAAAAAAATTGACAAGATAAATAAACTCATGAGGTTGCAAGTTGCAACTACTTGATCACACACTACCTAAGTTGAATCATATGTTGCAAGTTGCCGATTATAACAGTAGATCGAAAAGCCATTTAACAATTATTTATCTTGAACTTAAAGAAGGTCAAGGATTCAAATGGTAAAACCAAGCTAAGCAGACATCCCAATGTCAACATGAACAACAAAGCACCATACCTTACAATGCTTCACGAATACTTGAAAGACATGTTTATCGCCAACAACTTCGCATGTTTTCGATTAACATTACCCATGAAATGAGAGGCGGATGGAGAGTAAAAACCCTTAGTAATTATGAAAAATTTGTAAGAACAAGAAAGTCGACAAACCACCGAACACAGGATCCTTTCCGCCATTTATCCTTGAATGGCAGGAGACATGTTTGGATTATAACGCTTTCCGCCTTGTCAATGAAACTAGAAGACAAATTGACTAATTTTGAGGACTAAAAATTGTAACACTTGCATCTTCTAGGTAAATTTAAGAGTTGCAAGGTTCCTTTACTGTCTACAAAACTTTTAGGTGATGCCATCAAGTAAGTATATATGTAGCTAAAATTGTACAGAGGAACACAAGCTGCGAGTACAAAGGATAAATGTTATTGTAGAAACTACAAACTCTACAAAATAAGTCAAGAAATGATGGTATCGGCAAAGGAAAGCATAACCCAAACTACAACACACACACATGCATATTAAGGAATACAATCGAATATCACTCCGAAACTCTCTATAAGCACGAAATGCAGGCCGCTCCATTAGGAGGAATCTGGAAACCCTTGAGGAATGTAGAAGCATCCGGGAGGAAAAACAAGAAACAAGGAATCACAGAACAGCTCCATTTTTGCAATTATTTTCCTACCTTCACCTAGCAGTTTCCCAAGTAAAACAAACATGCATAGGCATTAGTCGAAGCAAAAGGTATACACCGGCAATCAGCAAGTTTACATTACTCACAGTGAGAGCCTTTCTTTGAATCGACAAAATTTACTCTTTGAAACGCCCTTCACTTAGACTTACACACACCTCCCATCGATCATTTACCTTTTGGTAAATCACGAAAGAAAGACAAATGTGAATGATTAGGAACCGATATACAACGAAATTCTTTTCTTCTGAATGCTAATTCAATATCATTACCATCTTTGTCATCCACCCGGATAAAATCCTTCTTGTGTAATAGAACAACAAAATAAACAAGATGGAAAAGGACCTTGTAGTACTTCACGCACCAACCACTAGCATTTCATACTACAAGTTTGCATCATGTTTCATACATCCAAATCAAGTAAACCATTACACGTACCACAAAGTCCGATAATTAAAGCATACCACACATAGATTATACTTACAACCATGACAACATATCGTTCATCAATAACCCAACACTTAGTTTTTACCCAAAACATGGCAAGCAAAAGATGGGTTACAAATGCAAAAGTTCATCAGCAAATGCCTTCAAAGACCACCATCATAATTGGCGTAATGAACTCAATAACCCAAGCATCAAGTGTTGCGTTGCTCGCATAATTGAGATAGCTCTGAAAAGCTTCTTGGTCGGGCTTGGAAAGGTGAGTAGCAATCGCAAGCTTGTCCTTAGTAAGAATGGTGAGAGCATCTATTCTTCTCCACAACCCCGCATGAGGATCCTCACGTGCGGTAAAGTAGCATAAGAGGGAGGAGCTGCGCCGCAAGTGAGTCTGCAAGATTTTGATGCTTGCTGCGATGTCATCATTTGATATTTTACTCGGACGCAGATCTCTGTCCTTACTATTCTTCTTAGGAGGTGATGTTGCCGCTTGCGTTTCTTGCTTGATGTGGAAGAGGATCATCCACATCAATAGGACTGTTCGTGGGGATTGTGTCGGACTCATTGCCATCATTGTCCTCCATGCCCCGAAAGTGCTTTGGGCACTCGATGTCCTCCTCACCACTACTTACATCTTTAATAGTGACATGATCGTGACAAAGGAGCCATCTGCACGAGATTGATCTCGAGAAAAGCTCTTCTAGCAATTCATAGAATTTGATAGGCCTAGTGAGATAGTTCACGGTTGCTTTCGAAATCAATAGCAAGTTAAAAGCACAACAAAGTGGTCCTAAGTAAGGAATGATCAGCAGCAAAGGAGCCATCCAGAATTTGATATGAACCTAAAAAAATGAATAGATTGCAACTTACTGGAAGATGAGCTTTCTCAGAATCTGAAATTGTAAACTTGCATAAATTGGTATCAAAGCCATTCCCACTATTATTCATGGCACGCATTTAATCCAACCATACCTCTCCTTGTGAGACACAGAGTGTCGGTCTACGACTTTGAGTTACACCCATGGAAAATTTACCATTAAGAGCATTAGCACATTGCAAGTGGTCTTTGTTTCTTAAACTTGAAGGTCGATGGCTTATCCTTTCGAAGATCGATGTACCACTGAAGCATGAACTTAGTATTCTCA
Organism: Guadua angustifolia; assembly: GCA_036346375.1. NCBI lineage: Eukaryota > Viridiplantae > Streptophyta > Magnoliopsida > Poales > Poaceae > Guadua > Guadua angustifolia. The sequence continues at coordinate 51,196,454 of CM070503.1, forward strand.
TCCGTCCAAGACAAATACCTCTCGCGAGAAGATGAATCTCCCTCGCTCTTGACAACAGTAGCTTTCTTTTTTGAGTTGCTCATGGTACAACCAAATGAAGTAAGAGTAGTGCTGAAATTAAAATCAATATTTAATTGTCATATTACAACAAATTCCAATGCTACAATAAAATTCATCCACATTGGTGCATAGAGAATACAAATTCAATGCTACAATAAAATTGTCATATTACAACAAATTGATAATCATGCCACATTGGTTGTGCTATGCCATCACGCTTGGCAGCCCACTCATCAATTAATGCTACAATAAAATTCATCCACCAAGTTGATAATCATGCCACATTTGTTGTGCTATGCCATCACGCTTGGCAGCCCACTCACGTATATCACTATCTCCATCACTAACACGATTGTTGCTCCTAGGGAGATGGGAGTACCAAGTGGCCTCATCAACTATAAGCTCATCAGGTCCATTTTCTATAATCCAGTTATGCAGGGCACAACACGCTATGACCACCTTCACTTGAGATTTTAGGGGTATGTATGGCCTCTCACTAAGTATCTTGAACCTTCCCTTTAGTGATCCAAAACCACGCTCAACAGTGGTCCTAAGTGAGGAATGACGATGGTTGAAGAGCTCTTGGGCATTCTCAGGTAAATGGGAACCCTGAAATTCCTTTAGATGGTAACGAACACCACGATATGGTGGCAAAATACCAGGTCGTGCTGCATAACCAGCATCGGCAAGGTAGAATTTTCCTACAAAGATGGTAAGCCATTATCTAACAGGTACTTCGTAAAAGCAAAATATGTTAACGTCAAACTAGTAAAATACCTTCTGGTATTTTTAATCTCAGAAGGCGAGACAAAGCATCCTTTAAGACAAGAGAGTCATGGGCGATCCTCCCACCTGCTAGGACATAAGTGAACCAAGATCGAAATCGATAAGCGCTAATACATTTTGTGTTGGATACATTTTTCGTCCTCTAAACTTATCATCCAAGTTTGTTGGGACCGATGCTTTCACATGAGTACCATCTAATGCCCCTATGCAGCCCTTCAGTTAACAAGAAATATAAGGTAAGATGTACCATGTGTTTTGATCCAACAACATTAATCTATATAGGTCAATGGCAAATTACCTCAAAGTATGGATGAAATCTTCGGCTATTAGTGATCTTATCGTGTGTATCAGTGGACTTCAAATAGATGAGTTCTTTGGCAAGGACACCCATTGCATTTAGCACGGCATTGAAGTATCTCGCTAAGCTGTCTCCACGATCGCCAAAACTTAAATGCAACAACAGAGATTTGTATGACGATGCCCTACCATGTATAGAAAGAATGCAACTTGCTCTTCAACCGACACATGAAATGTGTCAACTAAAAGTCCTTTTGCCTAAGTCGATCACAAAGCTTGCAAAATACCACTCTAGTCATACGGAGTTGACTAACACATAATCGATCAGAGGTTTGAGTTAACCTAACCAATTCATGACTCCTCCAAATGTCCCTGTCCAGGAGAGGACCATACTTCAACCCTCTCTCTTTATGTCTCCTACCATCTCTTAATCTCAACCATAGAGCTACCATAAGAAGAAGAACACCTATGGCCTTTTGCTTCCATACATAGAAACTAAGATAATAATAAAACAATTGTTGTTCCTCATTGCAATCCATCGGACAAATATTAGCCAAGTAAATCGATGTCTTGTTTCAACAAATTAACATAACAAGAAAATTTATCATATATTAATTGACATAGTAGGCAAGTAAATTTGACATGTCTGATTCAATAAAAACAAAAAGAAATGCACAACATGCGAAACTTTAATATGCATTGTCAATCGCTCTGATGATTTTATTAAGCATCTTCGTGTCGATTCATCATCTTATATGAAATATTGTTGTTCATACCAAGTGACTCTTTCTTCTCTAGTCCGATTACTTGCCGTTTCTCCCCACAGATTTGTCTATCTTGACTGCTTTACCCCTTTTTTATTGCATATCAATATGAAAAACATTGTTGTAATTACAAATGAACGACCTCATTCATTATGCAGCAGCTCATTTCCTTTAATTCAAATAGGGTTGAATCCCACATACCCTTGGACGGCAGGGAGGAGCAGATCCACGGCGGGGAGAAGCAGGTCGGCGGCGGGGACGAGTAGATCGACGGCCGGGAGATGCAGATCGACGGCGGGGCGAGCAGATCCACCACGGGATGACCAGATCCTGGCGGGACGACCAGATCCGGCGGGGAGAAAGCAGTCGGCGGGACGAGCTTGGTGGCGAGCGAGTCGGGTGGGGAGAAGCAGTCGGCGGGACGAGCCGTGGCGGGGCGACTGTGGTGGCGGGAGAAGCTTGGTGGCGGGGCGAGCTTGGTGGGGGGGGGAGGGCGACTCGGTGGCGGTGGAAGACAGCAAGGAGAAAAATGCGGAGAGCGGGAGGATAGCACCGCTCGGGAGCTCGCAGAGGAGGATTAGGGTCGGCTCGGGAGTTTTTTTGTGGCGCTCGGTTTCGCCAAGGAATGGCGAAGAAATCGCCGCCGCGCCATGCCCGCCGTGGCGTTGAAAAGGGTTGGCGAGCCAAAATTTCGAGATGGCGAGCCAAAGTTTGGACCTCAACCAAGTGATAGCCAAATTGAGTTGGCACGTCCAAAGTTTGGTATGGCTCATAAGGGCTTCAATCCAAACGAGCCCGATTTCTTCTTTGGCTGCGTTGGTAAGGAAGCCCTGGCTTTAGGGCATGAATGTTCGTTAGTTGGAGTGTTTTAGGACCTAATTCAAATTTAAATTAAGTCCTAAAATCTCTAAAGAATTACCACTCATCGAAACAGGGCTTTAGTGGGTGAAATCGTCAATTCAATCAGATATAACTATTTTCGTATCCTAAACCATTTTTTTGCTCTTTCCCTATCCTACAACATATTTTTTATCGGATTCGAAGTAGGATACGAATGCTGCCAGATCTGAATATCGCATGGATAATTTCAATAACGAATTCAGTGCGGAATCGATACTGTACCGAATATTTTTTTTTGATATCACATGAAAACATATACCGCATATAGCAATGATTAATTCACCGTATGAATTCAACATGCAACAGGATTAACAAGTTATTTTATCATGTAGTCCAATAAAATTGCAAAAGTATATTGTAAGGTCGAGAAGGTCATGCAATCATTAATGAAGCGCATGCTTGCCTCCGGTTAATGATGCAATAACTTAATTAGGGGTAAGTTTGGAAAGATAATTAGGGGTAAGTTTGGAAAGATAACAGAGGGAGTAGGTTTGTAGGGAACGCTCTGATGTGCCGATTGGAGTTCTGACATGCCGATTGGAGTCCATTACAAATTCTACTTCCTATCGGATTCTGACATGCCGATTGGAGTTCAGGAAGGCACTTATTTACTTACGTAAGCTTTGAAGGCATCACGGCGTGGCCAAGAAGCGAACCAAAACATTAATTCCTCGAATACTGTAGCTACAGTAATTACACGGCCATCACGGCGGAGGCCAAGAGGCGAACCAAAACAGGAGAACATCAAGATTTAAGGAGGCGGCGGCGGCGGGAGAACCCGGGAGAACATCACTGACGGATACCCGACACACAGGTATCCCCAATGCCCAGAAAGGCGTATGGGCGCCATTGTACCTCTGACCGGGGCCGGGGCCTCGCCAAGCCGACCCAAAAGTGGCCCGACCAGGCGTTCTGAGCGGGCACCTTACAAGCTACGACGATACCAACTCGGAGATGCCCCGATCGACGGGTCGGATGGGCCGAGAGCCTCGAACAGACTCAAACCCCCTTCGTCAACAAGCCAACATCAAATCATCAGAAGCCGGCGCCTGACCCGGCCACCTACCCCATTGATGCGGCGTTTGGCAAAGATGACCAAACGGGGTGGAGGCGCGCGCCTTCCCGTGCAATTCGAAGGTTGACATCCCGACGTCAGCGCCTGACAAGCCACAGAGAGCAGGTGCGCCGTTTCCCGGAGGAACGGACCGCACCCTCGCTCAGCAGCTTCATCGACTCGACGCAGGACCAACAACTACCCGTCAGAAGTCAAGTCCAAGACCAGACGCCGAGGCGAAAGACCAGACTCCCAGGCGTAGGGAGCCCCATCCGTTTTTTCCTTCACACGCTCTATGTAACCGGCTTCCCCGGCTATATAAGGGGAGGCTTGGCCCTCCGGAGCGGGGGACCACAGACGAACATTCACATACACATAGCCAGAGCATACTCCTAAGCTCCGAGCCCTTCACGCTCATAGCTCCCTCATCCGACCACCGTACACGAGGTGCTTGCGTAGCCCTCGCTTGTAACCCAACGAGCTCATCAGCATCAATACAAACACGCACCACCACGCGAACTGGAGTAGGGACATTCAGCCCGAACCAGTATAGATTCTGGACCCTCTTTTCTCTCTTTTGGGTCTAACCATTCAAGGAACGGGAACGCGCGGCCCCTCAAGACTTACAAAATTTACTTGCCGGTTCTCGAAACACCGACAATCACGTTGTTCATACTACACATGAAAGATAGAAGTGTATCTATATTGGACCCACAGCTTATACCGACCTGGTTTAAGGCTCAGCATCCTACCATGTACTACATTCACAAAATATATAAGATTGCCAATAACGTGAAGCTAGCCATGGAAGTAGCCAACCCTATGTGAAATGACGATATTTATGTATGACGTCGCATATTACCAACATGTGTTTCAAAAACAGAAGACTGGTAACTTGCTTATAAATTACACTTAACAAGTTTGTTTGTCTACATACATGTAACTATGTGCCCTTTTGTAGGGACATCATTGGATATTTTGTAATCAACTTCATGCGCTCTTGGGATGGTATAAAATTACCATCAATTTGCACTGTGAGTACTATTATTTATTTATTTATTATACTTTGTCTTACCATAGCATAATTAATGTTTTCTGATGATGGTCCATAATAATGCATGTATAGGATGGGAAGCTGTTGAGGGCAAAGTTTCTCGTGGACCTACTGAACTACAATGAGAATGAATCGAAAGACAACATTCCTGAAGTTATACGGGAAATCCTTAATCGTATCAGAGATTAGATTATTTTTAATGATAAACAATTACGATGTTACTTTATGCACTTGTTTATGTAATCAACGATATAATAACTCTTTGTATCTTTCTTTTGTGCTTCTATCATAATCACATCTTACTACACTTGATTACCAAAACATATAACACCTTTTGCTTATTTGAATTGTATTACTAAATATATCGCCGTAGCGTTAGCACGGGCATTATACTAGTATATTTAGGTTTTGCAAAAGTCTTGCTAAATACGAAAGTACTCAACCTTGCTTAATTGTTGTTTTTAGGTGAATAACAGATTAGCCTGACAAAACTTATTTGATGCAGGATTTGGGGATATTAACAATGAATTTTTCTAGAGTTTATGCCTTGTCAGTTGCCTGAGGGTTGGATGGGCACCTACAATACTTTTGCCTCTTTTCCCTGTAATATACTCTATTTTGTAAGACCTTTTACCCTTATCATATGTAATAAAGAGAATGGATACAATATCAATTGTTGTAAATGTGCGTACTAGCAATTGATCATAGGACCAGTACTGTATATACATATATTCTCGTTTTAGCATTTTATGCCTAAAATGAGGGTCGCTATAGGTTTGTTTTCAATTGTTGGTTTGTAAGTTAAACTTTGGGCTAGTGGCCTTCTTCGTACTTATGATTTGAGCCCATAGGCCATGTATTATTCTTTCTAACCTACTTTCGTTGTCTTTCGTTGTTGTAAGCTGGTGATATACAATCTCTATCCGAAACCGAATTCCTAGGTAGTTTCTTGGTTGTGACATCCTTTGATCATAGCAATCCTATTATTTCACTTAATTTATGTTGTTTTACAAATTTATGTATGCATGCTTGTACTTGAAGTAAAATGGCTATATTGTGGACATCGGTAGATAGTTCAACTTGTTGTATAGAACTTCCTTAATAAATTGACAGCCTTGCTATTAAAATCCATAAGATAGAGTTTAGACAATAACTAACGTCAACCTTAGGTATACTCGGATATACATGCACATGCTTAGCCATGCTTTAGATTTTTGAAGAACAAATGAACAGTTGAAATATTTGTTTGCAAATGGGAATTTTGACATGATGGATCAGAGAAGTTACCTCTGTTATTTTGTTATAAAATAGAAACTGAAGTGCGAGCGAGTTAATCGTGTAATCTATGAAGTGCAAGGGATGGACTTACAGTTAGTGTAAGGGGGAGTTCTCACTCAGGTTGATTAAGGACTAAACATAGTATTGTGCAATCCAAGATACCTATGTAATCACATGTGTTATTTATGGGATGGCTCTAATCTACTATGTTGTCTAGGACTAGCTTTGCATATTGGAAGGCTAGAGTAATATGGGCATTGTAGGCAGGTTTGCTCCAAGGCATTCCCTCACCTAGGTGATAGGGCTAAAACTTGCTGATACAATGGTGCATGCCTGGCTATAGAGGGAAATTGTTATGACAGGGTGTACTATCATGGATATTGTGTTTATGAGAATTTTATTTTTGCTACCATTGCGATGATCAATATCATAAGATGGTGCAAAGTTAGGTCTATGAGATGGAACGGTAATATCTCTTAGTCGCACACCTACAAAAATGCGTGAGCGAATAGTATAAATTGATCATAACATGTGGGTAAAATTGTACACCCCTACAGAGTATAAATCTTTTTGAAAAATTTTGCTCACGACCATGAGCGACTTGGTGCACTAACACTAGCTAGCCTTGAATCCTTTTTGCAAAAATTTGTGTTGGAAAAATTGTGGGTAGCCATGACATAGATGATAAGCCAAATGGATGGCTAGGAATGGATCGATGATCGCAATCATGGAGGATTATAATTTTCTTATATTTATGTTACATATTTGTTATTTACATACTTGACAACTACTCTTTATTACTTCTATTTGTAATCTACTACTTACTATTGTTAAATGTATATCTCGCTTTGTGCAAAATAAGAGAGCTTGGTAGGATAGCCATTCTTTTGATGTAGCTCTTCTATTGATAAGTCATGTATATATTTATATTTGTGATACACTACAAGTCCTACTGAGTACAAATGCACTCACCCTTACTTATTGATACACAAAGAATGAAGGAATCACCACACTTGATGATTCATACATTACTATAGGTTTCAGGTAATATGGTGATGACCTTTTCAAAGGTTTAGTCTAGTAAGTTGTTATGGTTTTTGGGTTGAGGCATAACGCTAGACTCAATTATTATATTTTGCTACTTTCCATTGCACTATTTGGCCAAATAGCCCTTTGTTGTAAACACTACATATGTAAGCCACTACCATTTAATATCTATGCTTTATTGTGTATGGATATGATGACAATATTGTGAATGTGCCTGTGGGGCTCTCAACATCACCTATGCTAAGCTAAAATTTAGTTAATTAACTAACCAAAGTTATCAACTTATTCTCCTTGAATATAACATCCACTTTGATACCAACAGTAAGACCCTAGCACACCACACTACTACAGAATAGTACATCCTTGCGGGCATATCATTACCGATTGGGCTAGAGCTGGTAGCGATAACATATCACTGCCGGTTCAAAAGTCTGGCCGAGGGAGACACGTATCACTACCGGTTCATGAAAACAACTGGCAATGATAACCAGATATCACTACCAGTTTATATCAAAAATCGGTAGTGACGTCTCATTGTCGGTTTTGTTACCAACTGGTAGTGATATCAGAATTTTCACTGCCAGCTTTACTCCAGAACCGGCAGTGATAAGTATTTTTCCACGTGATAAGTATTTTCCCGCGCAATCCGACCTTATCACTGCCAGTTTTGCACAGAACCAGCAGTGATAAGTTTCTCTATATAGGTGTTCTCCTCACCAATCGAGAGAACAGAGAGGAGCTCTGATCGTGTTCTGTGCTGAATAGAGAGAGCTCTGATCGGTGGCTATGATTTTGGTGACTTGGTGCTGAAAAATTGTACCAAAATTTATCTCGTATTTCTTCTCTAAGGTTTGTAGCTTGATCTACATTATATTTGTATTTAGATTTACTTTATAGATTGCTCTAAATTTTGATAATTAATGATTGTCTAGTATGAACATTTGAGGTTAGTCAAGCTCAAATTAAGATCTTGCTAACTTAGTGAATGAATTATAATTCTTATTCATTTCAGTGATTTAGTCGATTTTTAAATAATAAAATTGCTAGATGGACCATTATATGTAATTATAATTATTTTAAATAATGAAAAATTGTTATATGGAATTTTAAATAGTTAAAATTGCTAGATGAATTTTAAATAGTGAAAATTGCTAGATGAATATTTAAATAATGAAAAATGGTAGATAGATTTTGTAATAATGAAAATTGCAAGATACATGTTTAAATCTAATTATTTACAAATATATCCTTATATTCAATTGTATGCTTATTTGATGTATATTAATTTAATTTAATAGTACTACATAACAAATGAAATGAATAAATCTTCGAATAATAAAAAGCTACATGGATATTTAAGTAATGAAAAAAGTTTGATGTATTTTAATATAGTCAAAATTGCTAGATGGATTTTTAAATCTAATCCTTTACAATTATATTGTTATTTGCAATTATATGCTTATAATATGTTTATTGATTTAATTAATTAGCACTGCATGACTAATGTAAAGAATAAATTATTTTGTGATCATTTATTGATTTACTAAAATTTAGTTCGATATAATTAGTTGTAGATGGACCAAAGATGGATGTATAACATGGACTGTCGTGGCCCAGAGTTCTTTAATGGTGTGACTTGTTTTCTGAATGCAGCTGCGGTGCACAAGTCGAAGAAGCTGGCGAACTATATGTGTTGTCTACGTGTTGATTGCAAAAATGAGAAGCTGTTTTGTACCATAGAGTCAATACGTGTACACTTGTATCAAAGGGGTTCCAAGACTGGCTATACCTGTTGGACCGAGCACGGTGAAGATGAGATTGTATATGAAGGGCAACACATTGATGAAGCGCCAGTGTAATGTCTTACTTCAAAAAGGTGTCATCACGTGAGAAGACTAAAGTTGATGCTAATGTGCAGAAGTTTTTCTTGAGTATGGGAAAAGTGAAAAAGACGGGGGCGCTTCTGAACCTTACAAAATGTCAGACTACGAGCGCATCTCTAGAAAGCAATACTTGAAGGTAGCTACTGCCGATGTGTTGAGTTCAGAAGCTCAAGGAGATGCTGCTCAATGAGATAGTGCTCACGAGTAAGGTCTAAGGTGGAAGTTCTTTATGGGGAAACCGCTGGTTGAACTAGCTCATTTAGACCACCTAACAACACAACTGCAGTGTGTCCATCAATGGTACATGCAGTAGTCCAATGATGATATGGAGGCGTTCCCAGTTAGATACACGGAGTTAGATTTTCACAAAGGGATAACATCTTCTAGGTGAGGTTCGAGGAATTATATATGTTGTACCAACAAGATGTCCTGGATGTGAATATACTCAAACTGTAGACTTTGTAAGTCTCTATGTATATTATTGTACATTCTTGTACCATTTAATTGCATGTCTAACCATTTTTCTTATGTAGAATGGAGATACAGACATGTAGAAGAAATGGCAATGACAAGTTACCATTTCTCGATCCAGGGCTTGTCAACAAGAAAATTGTGAAGAACTCTCCACAGTATATTGAAGACTATTTATTTAATACTTTCTTGAAGCTGCAATACAAAACCTTCATACTTTTACTAACTTTAAGTACGTATTTCCCTACTTCTAATATCGTTTAACTATTTTTGCATAACACAATGTGGGACTAATGGGCTATGTTGACATATATGTGCAGGTTTCACTAGGTTCTCCTTGTCATCGAGTTAGATGCTAGTAGGATTTTTGTCTTGAATAGAGGAGAAAATCAATTAATCTTTATCAAGTCTTTTGGGACATGTTGAACATATAAACTTGATCATTGCGTTATTGCTCTACCAATATTCCATTCTATTGCATTTAAGTTTAATTACTATTCAAAATCATTCATAGGGCATTCGCACGATATTGCAAGAAAAGTGTTCGGTACCGTCCCAACAAGAAAGATTTTTAAATAATAACTGACTTTCCATGCATGAGGCAGGACCAGGGAAACAATTTATATGCATACTATGTTTGTACAAATATACATTCAATTATCACGGAGAGTGTCGGCTATAACGAAGCCATGGTATATAATTACACATTGATGCTTACTTTTCTTTCATTTAACATATATCATCATTAATTAACTTTCTCATTTTTATTAATAATAGTGCTCCAAGATGAGAACTAATAAGTTACTACAAACATGAATTTTAGCAATTCAAGAACAGATCACCGGATTCGTTCATAATGGGGTCATCAATCCAAACGGCGAGTTCTACGAGCAACCTCATCACCTCATTCCTTCGATCGCGACCTGTGACATGCCTACTTTGACACCTTCTACTGGAGTCAGTGCAAAACCAAAGTGAATGAGATCTAGTCACACTATATTTGTAAACAGACTATTGTAAAAACCAAAAATTGTGATGCTTTAATATATTTGAATTATGATTTAAGGATGCTTTATATACTATATATATTGTTCTACCATATTAATATAACAATGCTTTATATTAATATGTAATTCAAATATATTAATATGGTACAACAAATTATGATTTAACGATGCTTTATATTAATACACTGTAGAAAAATATTGTATATGTAACACCCTAACTCCTACCAAGCCCAAGATGCTACTAAGACCCAATATTCTCACAAAAAAAAATTCAGCATGACTCCCCTAGACTTAAGGACATCCACTCAGCAGACAAAACAACAATTAATATATTAACAACAACAACACATAAGCATAAAACATCCACTATATCATACTTGACAAGTGGAGCATATCAAAGTGATAACCACATAAGGTAAACACAGCATACCCATAATCACATGACAAACTCAGAATACATGAACTCAATCCAAAATACCACCAAGCAACCATGAACTCCTTACAAGCTAGTTAGACGAGGTATTACTTAAAAACTTAGCACCAACCCAAAGAGAAATATAATACAACAACTCTAACTACATGGATGATCAGTGTGAGTGAAATAGTGCTAAGCCCTCTTCCAAAATGCCGCTCTGGCAGTACCTAAAGAAAACATTACAAAACAAGCGTGAGTTCATACAACTCAGCAAAGTGTATCATATCAAAATATGTAACACGCATAATAGTAAATCAAGATAAATTGAATATTGAATGATAATCTCACAAGAATATAAACATCTTGATAATTACATAAGAATACAAACACAAAAGAACCACATCATAACATGACATTACTTTCCTCTTTAATTATGCAATGCAACGTGACATTAATTTCTCTTTACCCATGCAATGCAACATGCATGCCTATAATGTCCATCTCATAGCATATACTAGTATTGCTGGGTGCCCACCCGTCCGTGTGCACCCTCTCATTCCCATCCATCCCTTGGAGGGGCCTACTCTTATTGTCTCGCTCTCATCCATCACTGTGGATGGGACTACGAGGTAGGACTTTCGTGCTCACTACAATTGAGCACAAAGGCCCGCATCTACATGGGTTGCCTCTTCCATCATGAATGCACATATGCAAATAATGCACAATTTTATTTTCATTATTCATTTGCCATGAATCACATTGCCAAATGACCATTCACAATATTAATCCATTCTCATCTTCACAAGAATGGAGTGCAAATTATACGAATACAAATAATGCATAAGCTTAGCACTTACCTCATCATCATCATCATACTTAGAGACATACTCTTGTACCCATACACTAAGCATTTTCTCATCCTAATCAAACTCATAATTATCATCATAATCAAAATCATAAAGCGAAACATGCCACAAATCCTTTTAGCATTCTATTCACATGATACACTTGCCTCTAACCGCGAGGAGTGGGGTGGCGTGAGGAGGAGGCCACCCCCAAAGCTACTCCACCTGAAATAAGAATTTTGCAAATACATTTCAATATCATTCAATCATAACTTTGCGATATCGCCCTACGATGCAAACTAAAAACAGGGCAGCTGCCACTAAAAAGAGCATAACTTTTGAATGGCTTAACCAAATTAGTGCTCTCAGGCTCTAATGAATCACAAAAATATCACCTACAATTTATTCTACTTCCAAACAACCAAGAACTGTATCTAAATTAGCCAAAACAACGTAGAACAGCAGCTCTGAACATTTAGCATTAATTCTGAACAGCCTGCACTAAACTGAACATAACTTTTGCAAAACTGAACTAAATTGAGTGTTCTCAGGTTCTAATTAACCACAAGAATATTACCTACAATTTATTTTATAGTCAAACTACCAAGAAATGTCTCTAATTAATTCAAATCAACAAGGAACAGTAGCTCTGCTAATCTGCTACCAAATCTGAACAGCATTCACTAAAATAGGCATATCTTTCAAATGAATGGACCAAATTAAGTGTTCTCAAGCTCTAATGAAACTTAAGACAAAACTCTACAATTTTCACAACAACCAAACTCTCTGGAACTGAATGAAAGAACCCCAAAACTCAATCTAAACATCTATCCAAATCAGCCCAACCTTTGAACTTTCAGTCAAAATTCCATGTTCTGGACAGCTCATTCAGCAGAGCATAAATAATGATATACAACTCCAAATAGAGCAAATGAAGATATTTTTGATATTTACAGAAAATTTACCATCTAACTCTAGTTATTGAAAAATTTCAATTCGGCTCCCAACTTGCCCTAAATCGCAAAACAACACAACTGCTGCAACCTAGCGTAGGAATTGAACAGCATGCAGTAAATTGAGCATATCTTTCAAACGGCTGAACCAAATCAAACAAACTTAGTCTCTAATTAATTGTATGGGAAAAATATACAACTTTCTCAACAACCATCCTACCAGAAAAAGGCTTTAACGCCCTCGAAATCAAGCCCTAACAGAGGGGATGAAATCTGCCCGAAAACTGAACAATCCTAAACATCCCCAATCCACTCAAATCCTCAACCAATCCCACCTCAAACTCAAAAACCCTAGCAAAGGAACTCTACCACCCAACATGCAGGACCAAAACCCTAGGATTTACCTCAAAAACAAGTCTCCTTCTTGCTTGGGAAGGAAACCTAGAGGAAGAAGAGGGAGGAGCTCGGCCATGGCACCAAGGAGAGGAGCTCGGGGCTGGAGATGTCATGGAGGAGGAGGAGCTTCTTGAGGGGAGGAGGAGGTGCTGCTTTAAGGGGAGTAGAAGTTCTCAAGAGAAGAAGCCAAGAGAGGGTGTGTGCGTGTGAGGGCTAGAGGGAGGAGTAGGGCCGACTGGGTTAGGTGTGGTAGGGCTGGCTGGGATTTGTTTTCATTTGGACAAAAATCCTTTTCCCAAAAGGGCCAACACCAACATCTGATTGCCTAGAAACAGTCCCTCGAGACCCAAAAAACTGAATACTGCAAAGCCTCGCCCCAAATTTTGATCCTTCCGTTGGATGAGCAGGGGCCTATCTGGCAGTATTCTCAGGGGTGTTTGGCCCCGCAGGGAGAGTTAGGGTTAAAGAATTTAGGTATGAGAGGGTTTCCTTGGAATTTTCCCTCTCCACCAACTTTTCACCTACCCTCATCTCCCTTCTTTTTGTGTGTGGCTGTTATTTCTCCTCTTGGTTGGATATTTTTCCCCAGCCCTCCTGCCGACCCTCATTCTTTCTCCAGCTAGGCCGACTCCCCCAGGCCCCTCCCTGCGCCCTCTCCACTCCAGGCCGGCTGCCTCCCTGCCGACTCCCCCAGTCCCTGCCGAACCCAGCTGCTTCTCCCCTGGCCTCCCCAGTGCAGCGCCTCCCTCTCCAGTGTTTGGCGCTGTCGCCCCTCTCCTTCCCTCAGCAGGACCAGCCAGTAGCAAACAATCAGAGTGATAGGTCCAAGAGAAGCGAAAGCAATGGCTGCCACTGGACGGTGAGCGCTGGGCCGAGCTCCCCTGCGCCTCTTCTCCAGCCGGCGCTCCTCCCTCTTGGCTCGGCGCCAAGAAGAAGAAATTCCAAAGAAGAAATGAGCCAACAGACCTTTCCTCCCTGCTGAGCACCGGCCGAAGCAACACCAGTACCAGCCGAAGCAGCATTGCCTTCCTCTTTTCTCCCCCTTTGTGTGGTAAGTGGAGGTAAGGTTATAATTGTGGATGAGTTGTTGTAGTTGAGGTGTTTGATGAAATGTGTACATGCATTTTCTGTGATGAGATGATATAAGCTCTAGGAATTTCATTTCTGTGCATGCACTGGAGTTTTGAATGATCATGTTTGTGCCATCCATTGACCTTTTCATTGGTTCCTTTGCTGTTCGTTATGTGGATATTATTTTAGTAATCCGTTTTTCTATTGTCAAGATTGAGTCCTGAAATCTTGATGGATGCTTGCTTGCTATTCAGGCCAATTGCTAGCTAGAAACCTTGTCATTTTATCTTCAAGGGTAGGATCTATTCAATCCTGTAGTGGACAGTCATTTGTCTTGAGCATTGAACTTTTAAGGAATAGAGAAGTAGGGGAGACATATCAACAAGGAAATTTATTAATTGCCTTGAAGTTGTATAGAAAAGATCAAGATAGTGAGATTGAGAGACCAAGTTATGTTGAAGAAAGTCCCCTGTACTTTCAAAATTGTAGCTGTTGTCCTAAGAAAACATGACATCGTATATTCTGGATCTTTTGTTACTCTTGGTGAAACCAGCAGAAGCGGAACAAGAAATCGGTGACAAATTACCACTTTCACAATGAGTTAAGGCACGATGTTAGTTTCGATTTCACTTGTTTTTAAGTTCAGACTATAGCACAGGTTTGTCATATTATGGGTTGGTTAGAGTTTGGGTAGTGGGTATTGGTTTCAAGGCTTAGCGGAAATTAGAATGGATGCAAACTAGTTTTGTTCTTGCCTTCTTGGGCAAAACCGGTTGGATGGTTTCTTCTTTGCATGTGTCTTTGAGTTTCATTGATCAAGATTGCTCTTAGCTCTTCAAATGACCTGATTTGTATACTTGGTTGGTTAGGAGCAGCAGTTTTTGTCTTGTAACCTTTGCCTGCTGTCAGTCAGGAAATAGTCCTATTTTAGATTATGAATCTGGGGTTCCGCAGTTATAGTATCGGGCATGCTACACATCTTTTATTAAATTTGAAAGGATCATGGATAAATGAAGAAGCCAAAGGCAATGTAAACCAGCCTTTTGTGATTGGAGTTTGGAGAAATAAATGGAATTGTTATGCTGTTTGTGCTTTGAATCATTATGTCCTTTCACCAGTTCACAAAAGATAAACGTGATCAGTCCATCAGTCTGTAAAGGAAATGGAGATGCTGAATTGTCGAATCTGATTTGGGCTAGTATCGCTGGCAACTTATGAATGTGAGTGTTAGCTATGTTTATGTATGTGGTTATGGCTATGTGAGTGTTGGCAATGAATGAAGGGTTGCATTTCATTCATGTAAATTGCATTGTGCATTCATTAAAGGAAGAGGCGACCCATTCTGATGTGGGCCTCTGTGTTCACACGTAGTGAACACGAAAGTCCTACCTCGTAGTCCCATTCATCGAGTTGAATGGGAGTGAGACAGTAAGAGTAGGCACCTTCCACGGGATGGAAGGGACGTGAGGGTGCACACCGACGGGTGGGCACTCGGCATTACTGGTACGTGCATCAAGAGAGCATTCATGTCGCAGTGCATTATAATGATGATTGTAAGTTAAATGGAAAAGTGTCGAGTTGGGATCGAGTAAGAGATATGTGTGGGCGTTTAGTAATGAAGTGAAATAGGTGAGCATGCATAATGCATTTCATGATTGTAGAAGTGCGATTGATTATGCAGATTCTGTACTTTCATGTCCGTATGATGTATTATGCATATTCTGTATTTCTCATGTCTGTGTGATTGATTATGCAGATTCTGTACTTTCATGTCTGTGTGATGTATTATGCATATTCTGTAATTCTCATGTCTGTGTGATGGATTATGCAGATTCTGTACTTTCATGTCTGTGTGATGTATTATGCATATTCTGTATTTTCATGTCTAGTTGCAAGATATGATTTATATTTTCAGGTTATATGTTATGCTTCATTGTCGTGGAGTTGTGAACTCCATCAAAGACGAGCCTGGGGTTGATTTTGGAGAATTAGTGGTGATACTTCTGTTTTATATGCTTGCTTTACTTATGTAAGGATGGATGTTATACTCTTAAGTAGGGCAATACGATTGATTAGGAAGTTATTCTTTGTTGTACTTCGTTGAGTCATCGACTCACGCTGGTTGTTTTGTATTGTTGCAAGTATCTCGAACCGGCATGCATTGGTGGGGGTAGTAGCACAATCACATGTGCATCATCACCGTTCCATCATTGGTTTATAGTTATGTTATTAATAGCTCGAGAAAATTCTTGTAAGGTGTTGTTTGCATTTATGTTTGATGAGTTCCTGTCCTGTAATAAGTTATGTGGTGGAGTTTATTAGTTTCCATTGGATGTGTGATTGATTAACTAAGGACCTGCTAGAATGATATCATAACTGCAAATGTTTTCTGTCTGCTGAGTGGATGTCCTATTTCTAGAGAGGTCATGCCGAAATTTTGTAAAATTTCGGTGGCTTAATTTTAAGCCGGTTTTAGGAGTTTAGAAGGTTGGTAGCATCCGTGGCGCGTTTGGCGTCGGGTGTTACAGTTGGTATCAGAGCGGGCTTTAGGTCCGTGGCATGAGAATTTAGTAAGTTACTCTAGAGTAAACTAAAATTTTGCTACGTGAAATTAGAAACATGGCATAGGTATCTACCGTTAAAATTTGGCCTTTGGGCAATAACCTTAAATTCTGAATTAGAGTGGTTAACTAATTTAAAACTTGACACACTCTGATGCACAGTAGGATGGGTATGGGTACATTGCATTGCGCCTAAATGTTGAGTGCTAAATTATTGTTGCATATTGCTTTGATTATGAAAGGACTGTTGGAATCAGTACGCCTATGTTCAAGTTATTGGTGAAACCGAAGGGTTTCAACCTTGTTTCTTTGGCCGAGTTGTGGGTCTTGCTTGTGGGTAGGACAGGTTAGTGCCTCCTCTTGCTGTTTGGGAAACCTCTCGTTCTTGAGTCATCGTTTTCGTGGAGTAGTTTAGAGGGTAAGGAGGGAAGGTTGGCTTCTTTTGCCTTCGATGTTTGTATTTAAAGAGAAAAGCGTAGTGATGAACTCATTTGGAGTGCTTTTACTGTTGTGTTCGGTTCCGTTGGATTCTTTGGTTTTTGTTGGTTATCGTGGGTTGCCTTGTAGAGAAAACTATTGTAGTTGTTGTTCTCTCTATTTAAGGAACTTGTTGAAGTTTTCTGGGTGCAAAACTTAAATTGAGTGGATCTTCGGTGTTACGGTTCTATCGAGAAGGATCTGGTTGAGTTTTTCTAGAAGGAGAGATGGTTTTTGTTGTTACTCATGCTTAAGAATTGTGGTTTTTCTTTAAGGGTTGGGTATGTGACCCCCAAGGATGTTTAAGACGTCAAGAGTATGATGAGAAGTTAGCGCTTCCAGTTGATGTGGGTTACTGATTCTGTTAAAGTGGATTTGTTGGTTTCTTAAAGACAACCAAATTTATTGTATGGTATAGAATGATTAATTGGAATGGTAGGTGATTCTAAAGTGAAAAGTTGATTAGAGTTATTACAATGGTCGTGAGTTGTGGAATTGATTGGAAGTTCAAGATTTGTGTTCCGGTAAGTCTAGCATTGATCAGGACTGAGAGGGTCTAGAATCTTCTATGGATGAATTTATTATAGTAAGATGTTGATGTAAAGTACCGGAGTATATTAGCGCAAAGGCACGAGAGTTGTTGATTTATGTTGCTTATGAGTTAATTAAAGGGTGGATCGACAAAATGATTTAATCGATGCGAAATTAAAGAATGAGTATATGGAATGGTTGTATGAATGATGGGGTTTTGTCATGGGAAAATGTTGTGATGAAGTATGTTTCATGGAGAGGATATTTAATTTGGTGGAGCAGTTATTGATTACATGATTTTCTGGGAGTGCATGACTTTTGGGGTAAGACGCTCTGATTAGTGGGCAATAGAACTCCCCTAATTAAGTCGCATTTTGGATTAAGTCGCGGAGTTGGCTTGATAATTGAAATGAGGATGAAAGAATAGTTTCGGGAGGTAATCGGTTGATGGATTTTGAACTATTTTATTTAATTGAACCATGTCGAACCTTTTCCTTGGCTAAGTTGTTTAATTCAAGTAATGAATGTGAAATTTACACTTGAGGAGTGTATGTTTGGATTGGGCTTTCTATCGCGCAAAAAGGGATTAACCTTGGAAATAATATATGTGAAGAAGATAGGTAGACATAATGGAATATGATGAAGGCTCTTGAGTTGAGAATATTTGTAACTTTATTCTGACTAGAGCTGGATGAGATGGTTGTGTGTAGATGTCCCATTTGATAATCGATTTTCTTTTCCAAGCTTTGGTTTTGGTTAAGCGGGGGAAGCTTTGCCTTGATGAAAGTGAGCTGATTTGCTTTTGGTTCTGTTGAGGGCTCCTGTCCATGATTTATGTGGGGTTCTCTTTTAAAATTGAGTTTCTCCCTGGTGTGAATTTCATTTGCATTGTTTTGAGATTGTTAAAAATGGTTTATGTGATGTTAAAGAATCGGGTTTTCCTTGGCGATTTGGCTTTGGAAGAGAAAGCAAGTGATGATTGGGTTCTATCAAGTTTCTCCCCAAAGTGAATTGGAGCGCTTCGGGTTTGGTTGTTGCATGTGGTTCAAATAGTTCAATACAATTGTATTTCTTCTGCATTCTAGCTTATGTTAAGAATATGGACGCTCATGGTACATTGTTGAGTATCAGTGGTTTAAAGGTGTATTTTAATGGAGTTCTTTGATGTCTTGGTCCAAACTTGGCTGAGAGTATCGTTTTGTTAATCGTTGGATTTGAGGATGTGGTGTATCGTTTGTAGCCGTTGGAGTTTTGCGTGAGTGTTTGAGTTGGTAAAGAAGTTTAAGACCTTTGTGTCTTTAATTTGCATAGTTAGCATTCTTTGAATTCGAGGTCGAATTCCTTTAAGCGGGGAGAGTGTAATATTGCAAAGCCTCGCCCCAAATTTTGATCCTTCCGTTGGATGAGCAGGGGCATGTCTGGCAGTATTCTCAGGGGTGTTTGGCCCCGTAGGGAGAGTTAGGGTTAAAGAATTTAGGTATGAGAGGGTTTCCTTGGAATTTTCCCTCTCCACCAACTTTTCACCTACCCTCATCTCCCGTCTTTTTGTGTGTGGCTGTTATTTCTCCTCTTGGTTGGATATTTTTCCCCAGCCCTCCTGCCGACCCTCATTCTTTCTCCAGCTAGGCCGACTCCCCCAGGCCCCTCCCTGCGCCCTCTCCACTCCAGGCCGGCTGCCTCCCTGCCGACTCCCCCAGTCCCTGCCGAACCCAGCTGCTTCTCCCCTGGCCTCCCGGTCTGGCGCCTCCTCTCCAGTGTTTGGCGCTGTCGCCCCTCTCCTTCCTCCAGCCAGGACCAGCAGAGCAAGAATCGGCAAGCAATAGGGTCCAGCAGAGCGACAACAATGGTAGCCTTGGACGGTGAGCCCTGGGCCGAGCTCCCCTGCGCCTCCTCTCCAGCCGGCGCTCCTCCCTCCTGGCTCGGCGCCAGCAGCAGCAGCTCCAGCAGCAGCCGAGCCAGCGTACCTTTCCTCCCTGCTGAGCACCAGCCGAAGCAACACCAGTACCAGCCGAAGCAGCATTGCCTTCCTCTTGCCTTCCTCTTTTCTCCCCCTTTGTGTGGTAAGTGGAGGTAAGGTTATAATTGTGGATGAGTTGTTGTAGTTGAGGTGTTTGATGAAATGTGTACATGCATTTTCTGTGATGAGATGATATAAGCTCTAGGAATTTCATTTCTGTGCATGCACTGGAGTTTTGAATGATCATGTTTGTGCTATCCATTGACCTTGTCATTGGTTCCTTTGCTGTTCATTATGTGGATGTTATTTTAGTAATCCGTTTTTCTATTGTCAAGATTGAGTCCTGAATTCTTGATGGATGTTTGCTTGCTATTCAGACCAATTGCTAGCTAGAAACCTTGTCATTTTATCTTCAAAGGTAGGATCTATTCAATCCTGTATTGGACAGTCATATGTCTTGAGCATTGAACTTTTAAGGAATAGAGAAGTAGGGGAGACATATCAACAAGGAAATTTATTAATTGCCTTGAAGTTGTATAGAAAAGATCAAGATAGTGAGATTGAGAGACCAAGTTATGTTGAAGAAAGTCCCCTGTACTTTCAAAATTGTAGCTGTTGTCCTAAGAATACATGACATCGTATATTCTGGATCTTTTGTTACTCTTGGTGAAACCAGCAGAAGCGGAACAAGAAATCAGTGACAAATTACCACTTTCACAATGAGTTAAGGCACGATGTTAGTTTCGATTTCACTTGTTTTTAAGTTCAGACTATAGCACAGGTTTGTCATATTATGGGTTGGTTAGAGTTTGGGTAGTGGGTATTGGTTTCAAGGCTTAGCGGAAATTAGAATGGATGCAAACTAGTTTTGTTCTTGCCTTCTTGGGCAAAACCGGTTGGATGGTTTCTTCTTTGCATGTGTCTTTGAGTTTCATGGTCAAGATTGCTCTTAGCTCTTCAAATGACCTAATTTGTATACTTGGTTGGTTAGAGCAGCAGTTTTTGTCTTGTAACCTTTACTCTTGCCGTCGATCAGAAATAGTCCTATTTTAGATTATGAATCTGGGGTTCCGCAGTTATAGTATCGGGCATGCTACACATCTTTTGTTAAATTTGAAAGGATCATGGATAAATGAAGAAGCCAAAGGCAATGTAAACCAGCCTTTTGTGATTGGAGTTTGGAGAAATAAATGGAATTGTTATGCTGTTTGTGCTTTGAATCATTATATCCTTTCACCAGTTCACAAAAGATAAACGTGATCAGTCCATCAGTCTGTAAAGGAAATGTTGATGCTGAATTGTCGAATCTGATTTGGGCTAGTATCGTTGGCAACTTATGAATGTGAGTCTTAGCTATGTTTATGTATGTGGTTATGGCTATGTGAGTGTTGGCAATGAATGAAGGGTTGCATTTCATTCATGTAAATTGTATTGTGCATTCATTAAAGGAAGAGCCGACCCATTCTGATGTGGGCTTCTGTGTTCACACGTAGTGAACACGAAAGTCCTACCTCGTAGTCCCATTCATCTAGTTGAATGGGAGCGAGACAGTAAGAGTAGGCACCTTCCACGGGATGGAAGGGACGTGAGGGTGCACACCGACGGGTGGGCACTCGGCAGTACTGGTACGTGCATTAAGAGAGCATTCATGTCGCAGTGCATTATAATGATGATTGTAAGTTAAATGGAAAAGTGTCGAGTTGGGATCGAGTAAGAGATATGTGTGGGTGTTTAGTAATGAAGTGAAACAGGTGAGCATGCATAATGCTTTTCATGATTGTAGAAGTGCGATTGATTATGCAGATTCTGTATTTTCATGCCGTATGATGTATTATGCATATTCTGTATTTCTCATGTCTGTGTGATTGATTATGCAGATTCTGTACTTTCATGTTTGTGTGATGTATTATGCATATTCTGTATTTCTCATGTCTGTGTGATGGATTATGCAGATTCTGTACTTTCATGTCTGTGTGATGTATTATGCATATTCTGTATTTTCATGTCTAGTTGCAAGATATGATTTATGTTTTCAGGTTATATGTTATGCTTCATTGTCGTGGAGTTGTGAACTCCATCCAAGACGAGCCTGGGGTTGATTTTGGAGAATTAGTGGTGATACTTCTGTTTTATATGCTTGCTTTACTTATGTAAGGATGGATGTTATACTCTTAAGTAGGGCAATACGATTGATTAGGAAGTTATTCTTTGTTGTACTTCGTTGAGTCATCGACTCACGCTGGTTGTTTTGTATTGTTGCAGGTATCTCGAACCGGCATGCATTGGTGGGGGTAGTAGCACAATCACATGTGCATCATCACCGTTCCATCATTGGTTTATAGTTATGTTATTAATAGCTCGAGAAAATTCTTGTAAGGTGTTGTTTGCATTTATGTTTGATGAGTTCCTGTCTTGTAATAAGTTATGTGGTGGAGTTTATTAGTTTCCATTGGATGTGTGATTGATTAACTAAGGACCTGCTAGAATGATATCATAACTGCAAATGTTTTCTGTCTGCTGAGTGGATGTCCCTATTTCTACAGAGGTCATGCCGAAATTTTGTAAAATTTCGATGGCTTAATTTTAAGCCGGTTTTAGGAGTTTAGAAGGTTGGTAGCATCCGTGGCGCGTTTGGCGTCGAGTGTTACAAAAACAATCTACTAAAGTCCCTCAATTCCCCCACATAAGCCAGCTTTGGAAATAAAGATCCGCAATATTACAGTATAAAAATATATAATGCAGAAAAAATATGCAATCAAAATATTTGGGCTGGTTGTGATATATAAAGATCCGCAATATTACAATCCCTCGAGACCCAAAAAACAACCTACCACTGTTGGATTTTGGTTTGGGTGGCTAGTGATAGTCTAATTTCTCTGCCGGTTGTACAATGAACCGGTAGTGATAGCTCTTATCACTGCCGATTCTTGAGCCAGCAGTGATAATATCGAGTATCGCTGCCGACCAATCACTACCGGCTCCCATAATCAACACTGATGGCATTTTGGAGCCGGCAGTGATGTACTGTTATGTAGTAGTGCCAAGTGCTTTGGACATTACCTCATCACACTTTTTTTAGTTATCTTGATCATATCTTAACCATCAATTTTAGCAAACCATCATTAAATACTTATCACCAATACTAAACAATACTAACAAGAACACCATAATAATATAAATAGAAATAACAAACTTGGAACCAAGCTCCCAAGAATGCACAAGTCCATGCGCTTAATAATGCCCAAGTCCATGTGTTTTGGAGTGCTCAGGTCCACATGACCAATAACGCCTGGGTCACATGGATTGGGGAGCAATCTTACCTTTTTGGTGACATCATGAGATGAAGTTTAAAACAAATAAATAAGTGATCAAACTTGTTGACATATTATAGTGTCTTCTCTTTAGCATACCAGTGTAGCGGGGTACTTCACCAGTTGGTGTGTACTCATGCCAGCCCTCTTTCTTGCTAGGACCTGATCAAGTTCATTCTCTTTCTTATGGGGATCTCACCTCTACTCCCTTGGAGTGTCGACACAAAGTAGATTATAGATGGTGTGTACTCATGCCATCTATTTCTATATCATGATGCATATGCTGCCAATTTATCTTTAAGGTATAAACACCAATATCATGTTCTGCCATTCATTTATATTGCTTAATCACCAAGAATAAAATAAAAATAGGAAAGTATGCATAATTAACATGATAAATCAATCGTATTCATTAATCAAGAAGCCAACCAACTAACCATCTACCGTTCTACCGCGCACTCGTATTTTTAACCCCATGAGATGAAGTGATGATTGATTGGTGCCAACCCTGAAGTACCACCTTGCATCGATGAATATCCAGTAAAGAAAACACATAAACTCTTCTCTCTTTGTTAATCTTTCCCTTTCCTCCCATTCTACCTCTTGTAACAGCCATGGTGCTACACTAGGGAAAAGTGGATGAAGCCCTAGCAGAGGTGTGCTGCCCTAGGGAAAGGTGGCAGCTACCCTTGGGGAGAAAGATGCAATTCAATGGCAAACCGAGTCCCTCCTTTTTTTTTCCCTCCCCTTTTTTTATACCTAGTTTTTAAAGGGCTGGCCCAGCAAGCCCTCCCACCTAATAATTAATTATTATTATCATATCATATTATATTTTTATTTTTTTCAAAATAATATGGTCCATCAATTTCTATTATCCATAACTTCTCACTCCAAGCTCCAAACCGAGCAAATAAATAGTCGATTTTAACCATCTCGATAAGCCTCACGCATATGTAATCTCGAATTCTCAAAATAAGTTTTTTATTTCAAAATTATGTTTTAAATTTCAAATTCGAAATTCCATAAAAAAATTTGGGCATTACATGTCCACACTCTTCTTATAAAATATCTAGATACTAGATACTTTTCTAAACTATTTAATTAGCTATTCAAGAGTATTCTGTAGTAAATATCTTGATTCATGCATCGTTGAGTCTTAGGGTGTGTTTGGTTGGTGGAATTAGGTTAAATAGGATGGAAAGATTCTGTACCATTTGGTTCTATTATTTTAGATGAATAGAATAGTTCAGCATCTATAGAGAATATTTCTCAAATTTGTATCACACCTTGCAGAATTGAATGGTTTCATTCAAGCAACCAAACATATGAATGATATTTTTTTAAACCATCTCATACATGTATCACTTAGTACAAGCAACCAGACACATCATTAGTACAAGCAACCATTCTACAGTGAATAACAGAAATGATTCATAAGATTGTCAAAACATAAAATGTAGGATCAGATCTGAGTATCTAATTACCAGAACAACACAAACCACACAACAGCAAACCCATGAAATGTTCTGAAACAAAATTAGGGATTCGATCCGAGCTTTAACCCTCTCGATCGATATGAATAAACCTTAATAGAAACGAATCACAAACTAAGAAAAGCGACAAGACCACTCGTCGATGATGAATATGATAGCTCACTGCTCCTCCTCTTCTGGCGCCGGGAGGTTCAGGTCAATATCGATCCCGCGGCGGGCACCACCAACGCTGCTAGCTCCTTCGTTGGTGGCTTCTTCCTTGTTGACGGCGGGATCACCTATATCTGCTGCCGACATTGATTTCGGTGGCGGTGGTGCCCCCACTCCTTTGCAGCCAAGACGGCGGCGGGAGGGCACATGAACTCCTCCACGGTTGATGCACTTGGACTTGTGGCTCCGGAGCGCCTTGCACGTATGGAACCACACCTCGCAGTCAGCACACATGTACGGCGCTCGGCACGGCACGAAACGAAGCCCGCACTGAGAGCACCTGAACATCCGCCGCGGCGGCTTTCGATCAAGTTCCCCATCAAGGGTTGTTGACAACTCTGCGGGAATATTCCAGCTGGTGGCATGGGCTTTGTCCAGAGAATGCCAGCGGCGCGGATTGTCACCGTCGTCGCCCGAGCCGCCGGCAGCCGCGGCGAAGTCCTCGTGCGGGCTAGCCATCGCTGGCGCTGCGGAGCCTGAGGGTGTGTATCCTTGCGCTAGCTTGCGACAGAGAATAAAAAAGGAGATGGAAAGCGCACTGGCTAGCTATACACTATATAGAAACGGAAAAATGATGACGGGAAATTGGGAGTTGGATACAGGTTGTCCTGGGCTCTCTCTCGCTCTCTCCCGTTGGCTCTACCGGCTACCATTCAATTGCAATAGACGTAAAGTATTAAATGGGAGTCATTTCTTTCCTTTTTATCTACGACACTAACCTCTTTGCAAATCCGCCTACAAACATCCATCCATAAAATATTAAATGCATTGAAACTGAAGACAAATGTATATAGCTTGATTCAAATAATACTAATTGAAGAATTAGATGTAAATTTGAATGCTTAATTTTCAGTAGCCCAGTGGTACACAAATGGATTTCTAGATGGAATACTTAGGATTCCATTAATCCGTGGAAACAGCTAATTAATCTCTTGCCACAAAGTCAGTTACACAAGCTAGGACCGAATCATGCCATGATATTTTGATGCCCAGATGTGAGACCCCGTTCGGATGAACAGGAACCTCCATGTGATTACTGTGCTATTCCCTGGATCAGTAGCTAGCACTCACATGTTTACAACAATTGGAAATCACAACCATACAATTTAATAATTAAGCGGAAACGATTATACGAATAATATTACAACTCAGAGAAATATAGCAGCAAAAGAAGCAAGCCTTGTGGTTTACCCATCCAATCCCGCAGGCAACTGACCAGGCATAAACTTCAGATAGAATACGACGAAGAAAATCCCGCAACTTACGATGGACAACTTCGAAGCTGCGTTAACTCATCCACCTACAATATAATTAGGCAAGGGTGAGTATTTTACATACTCAGCAAGACTTGAGCAAAACCTATCATACATGCGAGCCATTTCAAAGGAAAGGCTTCTACTGCTTAATTTGCATAAAGCGAAATTGAATGGTAAATCAAGTTATTTGCAAACGGAATTTATAAGAGCATTTAATTGATAACAAATAAGTAAAGCATAATAACACTCACAGTCCTCCATGACGTGAGCGGCGAATCATGAATTCCTGAAATCCAACAATGTCAGCCCTTTGACATAAAACACAGTTGCTAAAACAAATGAAACCAACCCTTTTGAAAATAATAAACATTTAACTCAAGCAGAGTTCACCAAGACACCCATGACCGCTGCACGGCTAATCAATTAGATTTAAACTCTGCAGAGGTGTACAACTTTACCCACAAGGAATGATCATCCTTTTGCAAGATCACACATGCCTCCACTAGGCCATTGTGCTTGCCGAGCGATCATACACACTGTTCATTACCGGACATGACTTTACACCAGCCGGGACGTTAACCTCGCCCAAAACAGAGACACTCACCCAAGCCGTGGATCCACTTTCAAGACACCAACACAACGTCTGTCCATGGCAAGGCGTACACGTTGCACGGTTATGCATTTACCCATACGAACTGCATGGCAGCCCCTAACAAGCAAATCCATAACGGAATGCCTCTGCAAGCTCCCGCCTACCAATGAGCAAAGCCATGTCCAAATAAGTTAATAGGCTATGGCTAACCCATACTCACCCTCGTGGTTTGTACGGATTTTCTCGGATCAAGCTACACGATGTTCGGTCCTTAGTTGTGACACGGGCGACACTTCACCCTACACTACGTGCATTTCCTTATTGCACAGCCGGCTATTGCCAATAATCGCCCGCATCAAAGCATAGCTTTCTTTTGGGTTTTTAATCAAAGTACCCACAACCAACAGTGCCATTTCCAAGGTTTTCAGGAAACAAATGTTGCTTTGATCATGTATATCATTGATTCTAAAGCATGGCTAAGCATGAATAATATGAACGCATTTACCCATGATGACATTAAGTAATGCCTAACCTCAACCTACGGTTATCAAGGTTCACAGGTTCATAATCATCAAAGGAGATTCACGAGACAACATGTATAACTACCCAATCCACAAAATAGCAATTTACATAAAGTAAACGCATGCATAAAATTATTTGATGCACAAAAGGAATACAAAATACTGGGTTCAATATGGTCAAAGGATGCTTGCCTTGCTTATTATTGCTTACGATGAAGTCGAGGATTGCGGTTGACGAGGACGACGACGGAATCAACAACGTCGGGTTCTACACGTCGATCAACGGAAAATAGCAAAATACTAACTTCAATAAGGGCAAAAAGAAAGGAGATAGAAAGAACAAATAAAACTCTTCACAAGGACAGGGATTGCTCTTTTATGAATTTATTAATCTTATTTTACTTAATTCAAGACTTAAAAATAGTTTAGATTAAATAGAATTAATCATTAGTTGCAAGCTTTCATTGATTCACTATTCATAATATGAGTTTGAACTTTATTACTTATGGGTTTTGCTCTATTAAGATTCAGATTCAAGCAAGATAAAATAAGAATATTTTCTTAGATTATCGCAGAGTATATCTTAGAGATCAATTCTAAGTTATTCTTTACTAAATTCAGATTTGGATGAGTCGCTGCGAGCTAATGAAAAGACTTAAACGATCATATTATATTATAAATGATTAGTTCTTTATTTTTAATTGATTTAAGCTTAGGATTAGTTTTACGCAAGTTAGATCTATTGATTTAGGCTCGGCTTTATTTATGTGATATTTAAGAAGGTTCTGGTGATAAAAATAACTTAACTACAGGTTTCCTCATTGCAACTACAATTCGCTATTCATAATACGGCCTAAAGAAATGTGATTATTTAGGGTCATTTGGCTATTAAGATTATTATGCAAAACATGACTAAGTATGGTTATTTCTTCATAATGAGATGATTTATACTTTGCATAACAATTCTAAGCTATTTCCATAAATTTTAGACTTTTGGACAAGACTATAAACTTTCGCTAAAATGGTTCATGCTTCACTTAAAGATTATACTATTCAAAATCGGCAGGAAGGAAAATAAGGATTAATGCTTAAGGATTTTAAGCTATTTGGATTAATATGCACTTTGATAAAATAAAGTTATTTCTTTAGGACATGGTAGAATGGACTTTGTCTAGTGATTCTAAACTAGATTTATAAGTTTTACGATTTGGACGAGACATTATATTCATTGTTGGAAAGGCTTAAGTGGCATTGAAATTTGACGTTATTCGAATCGGCCAAAAGGTGAATTAAAAGGGTTAACACCTAAGGGTTTTGATCGATGAGATTAATATGCTAACCTTAATGGAATATGATTCTTTTACAGATTTTGGTAGTATAAACTTTGTACAGCATTTCTAAACTGATTTTACTGATTTTAGTATTCGGACGAGTTATTTTATCAATCGTTGAAATAGCCTAAACGACCATGTTGGAAACTTTAATTCGGCCACGATTCAAACTTAGTTTCTAACTACACTAAACATGATCTTTGATTCATTTTTCAGGTATTAGCAGGAAGCAATCCTAGGACTGTTTTAAAACTATTTTTACATTATTTTGGCCTTAAGCGCAATGGATTATATATTTATTTGTCTGTTGTTGTTTAGACTTTCTTGCATTCAAAGAATGCAAGATAAGTTTCACTTTAAATATTTTTACATACATGGGTCCTTAGTATTTTCAGGAGATTAATACAAATTATTTCCTCATTTTATGAGCTTTTATACTTTCATTTTCATTAGTAGCCATATTAAGGTTTAATGATGATCAACAAGCAAATAATATAATTTGAGTTCAACATTTAAATATTTTTATATATTTGAGATCCTGGAGGTGTAATGTTTTCAGAAATATTAATTTCATTTCATTTTGAGTTTATTTGTAAACTTTTCATGTATAGTGCATATTTGACCCTTTTAATTTAAATTTGCATTTCAATTTCATCCATTACTGTTTTTCAAAATATTTTTGCATATTGGGATTCATCCTGATCTTAACATCATGTAAAAATTTATATTATTATTTATTGTCTTATTATTCACAGATTTGATATAAAGGCCATACTAAGGATATAAACAAATTTATTTCAAATAATTTTTTTGAAACTTAAAATTCAATATTTTTGTATATTTAGAATATTACTGGTTTTATATGAATATACAAATTTATCTCACATCAATTGAATTACAAATGCAAAAGATATTCCCAAATGAATTTCATTGGGTATGGAAATTGACTTTACGCTTTCATACAGAGGGAGGCGCCTTTACCCATTTGAACTGGAGCCTGGCTGACAAAAGGGCCCCAATCGGCAGAGAGAAGAAGCAGAGCAGGCTAGGGCTGAACGACGATTGCTTTCCGCAAGTTCCAAGGCGAGCACACACAGAAGAAGTAGCTTGGCAAACCGCACTGGGCTGGAATCAATTCGCCAGAGGCGATGCAGAGAGTGCGCAAGCTTGCACAAGCGACAAGAATGGCGGTGGCAAACCGGAGAAGACAACCGAAACATTAGGGGTGAAATCGGTTGCACATTAAGCATCGAGGCACACTAGTGGTTCCATTTTGGGTTTACCTTGTGGGAGAATCACCGAGGAGGGCTGTCCACGGTGGCGGACTTGGGGAAGAAGGGCGCACAGTGCAGCAGCTTCTTGCATGGAGAGTTCACGAGATTCTTGAGGGTTTTTGCTTGAAGCCGGTGGTGCTCTAGCCCAAATGAATTTGAGAATGATTGGCTCTATAGCTCGAATTGACTTCGCTTGAGCTTGGAAAGCCCTGCTCATGGCGGATCGGGATGAGCTTCGTGCACTCAGTTGAGGAAAGGGAAAGAGAGGTGAGGAAAATGAGAGCATCGCCATCGCCACCACAGGTGCAAGGAATGGCTGAGAGACTGAGGAATGACCCGGTTTTGGTTGAGCTGTGCCTCGGTCGTGGGCTTCACCAATGCGACAGGGAAATGGCGAGCTGGCTGGTGTTGATTGCTACGGTATGGCACGAGAGAGCAGTGGGTCTTCGTGGCAGCAATCGAGCTCTTGGGCGACGCTGCAAGGACCGGAGTAGGTGAAGAAGTCGCTGGAAAAGGGAGAGAGAACGGAGAGGGGGGATGAACTCAGGAGTGCTCCACCTTGGCCGCAAAGACAGAGGAAGAAGAAAGAGGATGGGGAGGAAAGAACTGAGGCTGGCGTGTGGGACCGGGTCCACTGGCAGTGAGGGAATTGCTTGTGCCTCGTCGCGTCAGCAAATGGCCAGAACAGACCGACGGACCCACATGTCAGTGAGTGGCTGAAGAAAACAGAGTGGTTGGGGTGAAATTCTCCCTTCTCTGATTTTGTTGGTGGTCAAATGAATGTAGAAAATGGTGTAACTTTTTGACCGAAGTCTCTAGACTATATTCATCCCCTGGTAAATTTTTGGGATTAAACCAAGTTACTGAGAATTTATAAAATTTCTTTCAATAGTGACTGCTCTCAATTTCTTGTTTCGGATTCCTATTTTTCATTGAGATCAATCGAAGTCTAATATTTTTGAAATTTTGTTTTTCTAAAGGATTTGATCTCAGAATGCTTCTGTAAAATTTTCAGATCAAAATATGGTTCCATTATTTTATAAAAATTCTGACATTGCAAATTCTCGATTTTCAGGGTTTCTGTTTTTGAATTTAGAAAAGTCTTGAATTATATTATTAATCTATGATATTTTGACCAAGGGTAGAAATTGCATGGATATGTTCATGATAATTTTTGCAGATTCATTTGTGACATTAAAATATTTTATAAATTATTACAATGCATTGTTTTCATTTAAAAGTTGTCTCTTTATTTATTCCTTCATTTCTCCATATATGGAATATCATTTTATGGCTAAAATTTTTAATTATATGCTCAGGGTTCTCATGGCAAATTTTCTAAATTTTTACTTTTTGCTTCTTGGCCTTTTTCTCTTTTTCATTCTTTATTTCTCATTTGTTTACTTTTTCTTGCAACACAAAATCCAAGAACTCCAAATAAAAATCAATAACGCCAAGAAAACTCAGAAAGAATAATATTCAATTTCAAAATACTGATTTTTATTTTATTAAAATTTTGGGATGTTACAGATCTACCCCTTACAGTAAATCTCAATTTTAGATTTGGCGGTCTAAGGAAAAGTATTTCGAGAGAAATCGGAAACTTCTTCTTGAGTCGGTCTTCTCGCTTTTCGAATTGCTTCTTCAGATGATTGCTTCGTTGAACCTTGATCGCCTGGCGGAATTTATTACGAGTATGGCGCTTAGTTTCTCTTAAGATTTTTAATCGATGCTCCCGATAGGTTAAATTGGGTTGTAGATTGATTTCATCTAGTGGGTGAGCTCGTATGAAGATGAAAACATTTCCTTAATTGCGATACATAGAAGACATTATAAACATTGGATAGCTGAGTTTGCAATTCTAATTTATATGTTTTTTTTTTCTTCAACGATACGATATGGTTTAATATATCGTGGCACCAAGTTATCTCGAATTTAGAACGGTAAATACCACTTAACTTTGCAAGTCTTGTGGATGAGATAGATTTGGGAATTCTTTATCGGAGGTGACTTTGTCGCTTTTGTTGATACGTCGACTTCATTGCAATTGCTTCATGAACCTTCGTCTTGTGATTCCCAAATGACGTCTGCGAAGAAATAGAGAAGAATCCTATTTGAGTTTCAGTAAGGCATTTAAAGATATTAATACTTTCTACATATCTCTTTTAATTAAATCACTAGAATCATTAATAAGGATAATCTAATTGAAAGAGTAGCATGCGGTTTATTTAGAATTTTTGAGGTGAACGACAGGCTGTACTGTCATTAGACTCTTTTAAGAAGAATCGACGTTCTCATCGAAATGGGTATTTAAATACAATAGCTAATCAGTATAGCGTAACAATAATTGACAAGATTAGTTAAGAATAATTGTTATTCTAAACTAACTTTAGATTAGCAACAGTGTAAAAATGGTTCGAGGATTGAATTGAGGTAAGAGGATTATAAGGTGATCCTGATGATTTAGTTTATATGAACACTTTAGAAGATAGAGAGTTTTGATTTTCTTTTGAGTTTGGCAACAACGGCGAATAGGATGTACAAAATCAAAAATAATAATTGCGGAAATTGAATACACAAGGGATGTACTCATCACCACATCAAGTGTCGGGTGCAATCGCCGAGAAAAATGTTTACTTTCAGAGCCTATCGTCGAGGCAGGATTAGTCTAGGTACTTGATGTTTCCTATGTCTTCACGACAGCTTGGGAATTACTGATTTCTTCCTTGACAAGGTGAAGTAGGACTATTCTTGGACAGGTATTGGCAAGACGTCCAATCTTTTCTCGGTTGATGCAGCTGACGTTGTTCGCTCTATTCAAAATAATAGAAAGGTTGTTTGCTAACGTTATAAATTAAACGATTAGGAAGTGACTAGAATTGAGGAGTTAACCTCAGAATTAAATTTAAATTCTGGTAGGATTCAAATACATTAGTATCATTCCTAGCACTGCATCAAATAGATTATAAATTCCTTTTGCGAATAGGTGTTATGGACAATTAGGATTGATATTTTGAGTTGGACTGGATGAATATCTAAAGAATTATTGGTCTTCAGATTCTTGAGTTCAATCATAAGGTTGTTACATAGCTTCCAAGGGTTAAGAATGAAATGGAGTTTGCTTCTTCTTTAGGCAACTGTTGGCATAATGCCCACATTTACCATAACAAACAAGAAATCTTTGGCTTTCTAGATCTAAGTACAGCCAGATATCCATTGGCGTTGTTGGAGGAATGACGACTGATGATCGGAATTCAAAATGGTGTTGAGCAGAATTCTTTTTAGGACAAGTGTATTTGTTCAAGTGTCATTTCATTAACTGATTTCTTGCATAAACTGTTTTGGATTTTATTTCTCCAATTCCTGAAGTTATAATCTTATCCGAATCTTCTATGAGATATGGTCATTTTTATTTTTTTTTTATTTTTTTCAAAGTTTGATGAAAGTTCGCAAAAATAGGATATTCGTTTTTGAAAACGAACATGCAGCATGACAGAGTTCGGAAAGAATCATCACGCGAAAACGACAAGCTATTTTTAAAGGAAAAATAGGCTAGGACAGCAACTAATTTCAATTCATCTGACACTAATTGTTTACTCCGTATGCAGATTCACGGAGAAAGATTTCTGCGAGGATGCAAGGCAAGAAAAGCATTAAAATATTTGAGATCAAAATAAAAGCAATGGTTGGCTGAGCGAGATTTTCGCCTACACAAAGGAAATTGTGTACTTTTCATTTTCTCATGTGCTTCACCTATGTGATGGTTGGTTGGGAAGGTTCAGCGAATGGTTATAATCTTTCTAGAGTCAATCACTGAACCATTATGTTGGCCGATGATTATGGCTATGAAAGAAAATTGTTCTTCTTAGGATATTCTTTAAGCGACATCTTCTGAACGGCTAGTCTTTTTCTTCTATTTGCCGAATCTTTAGGAACTAATGCTCGGAATTTCTCTTGCTAGTTGAAATACATTAGCAACCATTGGACCTAGGAGGCATCGATCTGGGCACTGGTATTTGCAAGAGATAAGGATGGTGGCATCAAGGTGTAAATGGGTGACAGTTTGTGCTGCTTTTAGGGAAGGAGCAGGGTAAACTAAGAGAATTCTGGTCAGATATTTAAAAAGGAGTGAAAATGCTTCTACAGAATGTGAACGGATGTGAGCATGGGTGGTCAAGTTGTAGCAGTCTGTGCAACAAGTGCTATTTTCACTGTTCGATTGACTAAAGGACAGGGGAAGCTTAATGGCTGAATAACAGAGTTTGCAGAGGAATGAATTTGATGACTCTGGCAGCTATAGCCGTGACAGTGATCGGCCAAAGAAGGACTATCACATAAATTTTGGCATGGAAAAAGTGTTATGTCAGTGATCAGCTTGCCTTGGTTGATTTTAATCCATGGGACAATATGGCAGTGTTAACAAAAGTAACTTCTGTTACGACGAAAAAGACAAGGGCAGCAAACGAGCAACTAATGTAGCGTTAATGTTTGGCTTTGATCAAGACGCAAAGAGTTGGTTGTTTGCTGTTGCGGAGAAGTAAGTAGATATATGGTGATCTTGTTCGATTATGGCGAACATTTGCGCCATAGATGCAGATTTTGGTATTTATTTTTCTTGATTAGGTTTCTCATAATAGGCGAGAAGTGTTATCAATTTATACCGAGAACCATCAG
This sequence comes from Guadua angustifolia, assembly GCA_036346375.1. NCBI lineage: Eukaryota > Viridiplantae > Streptophyta > Magnoliopsida > Poales > Poaceae > Guadua > Guadua angustifolia. The sequence goes on from CM070503.1 coordinate 51,230,923, forward strand.
CAAGAATAAGCTAATGTAAGGAGAGGTACTCAGTATGTTACAACGGTTGCGATGAACGAAATGATACATCTCAACCAGAATTATCTGGGAAGAGCTGAGGGTCGATATCAAACAGGGGATTCAAATACAGCAGCTATTTGAACAACCCAAGGAGTATCAACGCTGTTAGTTGGAATTAGATTTCATTTGAGGCTGACCTTATGAGCGTAGATTGGGAGCAAAAGTTCAATTTAAGTAGGGCAGCAACGATTCAAAGAATAGGTTGTGGTGGAGTGGTCAATTTCGCAAAGATCAAGATTCCTATTATCCCTATTGAACGTAGTGATGGATTGAGTCACAGGTATCCTGTACAATATTTATTAGGACAAGGTTATTTAGACAGAACTCTGCTAGGTTATAAGGCAACATTTCGTTCTTTAAAATATTTTTAATTAAAATTTTCTTATTAAGCAGGGTTGACACATCGTAAATTTCAACCTAAGGGTTTAACATTTACGAGAGTAACCTGTAAACAACATGAAAGGTTTGCAACAAAATCTCAACAACACAGTAAAAATTATATATATACTCAACTTAGTATATGAGAGGGGTACTTAAGATTTTTCTTCTTCTAACTTAACCATAAATATTTCTATACAAGAAGTTTATTATAGCTAGAATACGTATAATTTGGTTAGTATTGTCTTTCAAAGTAAGCTATTTAAGTTTCTTTTAATATTTGTACCCCTTGCTAATGTTAACACTCCAAAGCTTCTATGAAATTAGTGAAGTAGTAATTTTTGCTACTCCCTCTTCTTAAAGTTATCGGCGCGAATGTCACGACGTTATCGACTTATTAGAATTGCTTTCGAAAACTGATTCATGGTTTTCATTAAATAGGATGATAAGAAGCGAGACACTTCTAGAGAAAATAATTTAAGATTGTAGAAAGAAAGTTCTATAAAGGGAAGACAGGTATATGAGGTATCCAACAAGAGAATAGTATATATAGACAGAGAACTAAATCCTACAGACGGAAAAAGAATATGTATACAACAAATGCTGCTCTTTTATACTTCTTTTAGAAAGTAAGGTTTTCGATTTGTTTCAGTTTTCATTTTAATTGCCACTCTAAGGTTTCCATTCAGAAATTTAGAACTTTTCTAGTTCTAGATCATTTTTATAGTACATATAATCTAAGCAAAGCAACGAGGCGAGTTTTGAAACATAGTTGAAATTATTATTGAAACATTAGGTTTCAACTAACCTAAAGCGTTGAAGTTCACTTAATGTTTACTAATTTGATGAGACCTTGAACTTAGTTTATATATATGGATAGTGTGGTCTCAAGTAAAGCTAAAAGCAGCAACGGAGACTATGTTACTAATCTTAATAAGGTTAAATTTTAAGAAAGGTTAACAACTAAAAAAAAAATTACACAGGTAAGAAGTTCTACTAAGAGAAGGGTAAGCTCGCATAAAATTTTACAGAAACAAGAGATAAGATACCTTACGATTTTCCTATTTGTTCTATGGTTGAATTTTGCATAATCATCCCTAAGGATAACTTATTGTGAAACTTTAACCTAGAGGCTAAGTTCACACATAAATCACCCAGCAACAGAATAAAAACAAATTTCAAGTAGCTAATACCAACACCAAATGAATATGTTTTATACACCCAAAGTAAAATAACATGCTACGCGTGAAGGGTTCCTTCCTTAAGATGGATCCTAGCATATTCCAATCTTCCGCATTTCACTATTGTGGGACACCGCTCTTCACGTAGTAGGATCTTCCAGTTTTACTCGCTTTGTCGAGGTTTGTGAAGCATTGTCCGCTTCCATGAGATTGTTGGCGAGAAACTGTAGTCTTCATTTGCAAGTATGACAATGACATATCTTGGGCATCCTCGTAAGCGTTAGCAAAGATAAATTATCTTGAGGAAAGAGGATTTGTTTACAATCAAATTGAAAGTAGGGAAAAGGATAAGAACTTAGGAATGAGGAAAGAATAGCAAAGTCTACATTTTGAAAATATAGTAGCTTTTGCAAGTAAGATTTTGAATTTGCTTATTCCAATGCTAACGACCATTCTATCTAGGGTTTATCCTGCAACAAGATAGCTCGATACTAACTTCAGGAGACCCCGCTCGGATGAACAGAACCTCCATGTGATTACTGTGCTATTCCTCGGATCAAGAGCTAGCACTCACATGTTTACAACAATTGGAAATCACAACCATACAATTTAATAATTAAGCGGAAACGATTATACTAATAATATTACAACTCAGAGAAATATAGCAAAGAAAAGAAGCAAGCCTTGTGGTTTACCCATCCAATCCCGCAGTAACCCACTGCATAAACTTCAGATAGAATACGACGAAGAAAATCCCAAGAACTTACGATGGACAACTTCAAGTGCGTTAACTCATCCACCTACAATATAATTAGGCAAGGGTGAGTATTTTACATACTCAAGAAGACTTGAGCAAAACCTATCATACATGCAAAGCCATTTCAAAGGAAAGGCTTCTACAGTTAATTTGCATAAAGCTTAAATTGAATGGTAAATCAAGTTGTTTGCAAACGGAATTTATAAGAGCATTTAATTGATAACAAATAAGTAAAGCATAATAACACTCACAGTCCTCCATGACGTGAGCGGCTAATCATGAATTCTCGAAATCCAACAATGTCACCCTTTGACATAAAAAACACGCTTGCTAAAACAAATGAAACCAACCCTTTTGAAAATAATAAACATTTAACTCAAGCAGAGTTCACCAAGACACCCATGACCGGTACGCTAATCAATTAGATTTAAACTCGCAGAGGTGTACAACTTTACCCACAAGGAATGATCATCCTTTTGCAAGATCACACATGCCTCCACTAGGCCATTGTGCTTGCCAGCGATCATACACACTGCTCATTACCGACATGACTTTACACCAGCCGGGACGTTAACCTCGCTCAAAACAGAGACACTCACCCAAGCCGTGGATCCACTTTCAAGACACCAACACAACGATTCTCGTCCATGGCAAGGCGTGACATCGTTGTAACCGGTTATGCATTTACCCATACGAATCGCATGGCAGCCCCTAACAAGCAAATCCATAACGGAATGCTCTCGCAAGCTCCCCGCCTACCAATGAGCAAAGCCATGTCCAAATAAGTTAATAGGCTATGGCTAACCCATACTCACCCTCGTGGTTTGTACGGATTTTCTGATCAAGCTACACGATGTTCGGTCCTTAGTTGTGACACGGCGACACTTCACCCTACACTACGTGCATTTCCTTATTGCACACCCGCTATTGCCAATAATCGCTCGCATCAAAGCATAGCTTTTGGGTTTTAATCAAAGTACCCACAACCAACAAAGGCCATTTCCAAGGTTTTCAGAAACAAATGTTGCTTTGATCATGTATATCATTGATTCTAAAGCATGGCTAAGCATGAATAATATGAACGATTTACCCATGATGACATTAAGTAATGCCTAACCTCAACCTACGGTTATCAAGGTTCACTGTGTTCATAATCATCAAAGGAGATTCACGAGACAACATGTATAACTACCCAATCCACAAAATAGCAATTTACATAAAGTAAACGATGCATAAAATTATTTGATGCACAAAAGGAATACAAAATACGGGTTCAATATGGTCAAAGGATGCTTGCCTTGCTTATTATTGCTTACGATGAAGTCGAGGATTGCGGTTGACGAGGACGACGACGGAATCAACAACGCCGGGTTCTACACGCCGATCAACGGAAAATAGCAAAATACTAACTTCAATAAGGGCAAAAAGAAAGGAGATAGAAAGAACAAATAAAACTCTTCACAAGGACAGGGATTGCTCTTTTATGAATTTATTAATCTTATTTTACGAATTCAAGACGCAAAAATAGTTTAGATTAAATAGAATTAATCATTAGTTGCAAGCTTTCATTGATTCACTATTCATAATATGAGTTTCGAACTTTATTACTTATGGGTTTTGCTCTATTAAGATTCAGATTCGAAGCAAGATAAAATAAGAATATTTTCTTAGATTACTGCAGAGTATATCTTAGAGATCAATTCTAAGTTATTCTTTACTAAATTCAGATTTGATGAGCTGCTTTATGAGCTAATGAAAAGACTTAAACGATCATATTATATTATAAATGATTAGTTCTTTATTTTTAATTGATTTCGCCAGATTAGTTTTACGCAAGTTAGATCTATTGATTTAGGCTATCGGCTTTATTTATGTGATATTTAAGAAGGTTCTCGTGATAAAAATAACTTAACTACATGTGTTTCCTCATTGCAACTACAATTCGCTATTCATAATACGGCCTAAAGAAATGTGATTATTTAGGGTCATTTGGCTATTAAGATTATTATGCAAAACATGACGAAGTATGGTTATTTCTTCATAATGAGATGATTTATACTTTGCATAACAATTCTAAGCTATTTCCATAAATTTTAGACTTTTGGACAAGACTATAAACTTTCGCTAAAATGGTTCATGCTTCACTTAAAGATTATACTATTCAAAATCGGCAGGAAGGAAAATAAGGATTAATGCTTAAGGATTTTAAGCTATTTGGATTAATATGCAGACTTTGATAAAATAAAGTTATTTCTTTAGGACATGGTAGAATGGACTTTGTCTAGTGATTCTAAACTAGATTTATAAGTTTTACGATTTGGACGAGACATTATATTCATTGTTGGAAAGGCTTAAGTGGCATTGAAATTTGACGTTATTCGAATCGCCAAAAGGTGAATTAAAAGGGTTAACACCTAAGGGTTTTGATCTGATGAGATTAATATGCTAACCTTAATGGAATATGATTCTTTTACAGATTTTGGTAGTATAAACTTTGTACAGCATTTCTAAACTGATTTTATGATTTTAGTATTCGGACGAGTTATTTTATCAATCGCTGAAATAGCCTAAACGACCATGTTGGAAACTTTAATTCGCCACGATTCAAACTTAGTTTCTAACTACACTAAACATGATCTTTGATTCATTTTTCAGGTATTAGCAGGAAGCAATCCTAGGACTGTTTTAAAACTATTTTTACATTATTTTGGCCTTAACGCAATGGATTATATATTTATTTGTTGTTGTTGTTTAGACTTTCTTGCATTCAAAGAATGCAAGATAAGTTTCACTTTAAATATTTTTACATACATGGGTCCTTAGTATTTTCAGGAGATTAATACAAATTATTTCCTCATTTTATGAGCTTTTATACTTTCATTTTCATTAGTAGCCATATTAAGGTTTAATGATGATCAACAAGCAAATAATATAATTTGAGTTCAACATTTAAATATTTTTATATATTTGAGATCCTGGAGGTGTAATGTTTTCAGAAATATTAATTTCATTTCATTTTGAGTTTATTTGTAAACTTTTCATGTATAGTGCATATTTGACCCTTTTAATTTAAATTTGCATTTCAATTTCATCCATTACTGTTTTTCAAAATATTTTTGCATATTGGGATTCATCCTGATCTTAACATCATGTAAAAATTTATATTATTATTTATTGTCTTATTATTCATGATTTGATATAAAGGCCATACTAAGGATATAAACAAATTTATTTCAAATAATTCTTTTTGAAACTTAAAAATTCAATATTTTTGTATATTTAGAATATTACTGGTTTTATATGAATATACAAATTTATCTCACATCAATTGAATTACAAATGCAAAAGATATTCCCAAATGAATTTCATTGGGTATGGAAATTGACTTTACGCTTTCATACAGAGGGAGGCGCTTTACCCATTTGAACTGGAGCCCTGGCCGACAAAAGGGCCCCAATCGGCAGAGAGAAGAAGCAGAGCAGCTGCTAGGGCTGAACGGCGATTGCTTTCCGCCAAGTTCCGTGGCGAGCACACAGAAGAAGTAGCTTGGCAAACCGCACTGGGCCGAATCAATTCGCCAGAGGCGATGCGAGAGGCGTAAGCTTGCACAAGCGACAAAGAATGGCGGTGGCAAACCGGAGAAGACAACCGTAAACATTAGGGGTGAAATCGGTTGCACATTAAGCATCAGGCACACTAGTGGTTCCATTTTGGGTTTACCTTGACCGAGAATCACCGAGGAGGGCTGCCCACGGTGGCCGGACTTGGGGAAGAAGGGCGACACCGCAGCAGCTTCTTGCATGGAGAGTTCACGAGATTCTTGAGGGTTTCTTGCTTGAAGCCGTGGTGCTCTAGCCCAAATGAATTTGAGAATGATTGGCTCTATAGCTCGAATTGACTTCGCTTGAGCTTGGAAAGCCCCTGCTCATGGCGGATCGGGATGAGCTTCGTGCGACTCAGTTGAGGAAAGGGAAAGAGAGGTGAGGAAAATGAGAGCATCGCACCGCCACCACAGGGTGCAAGGAATGGCCGAGAGACCGAGGAATGACCCGTTTTGGTTGAGTGTGTTTCGGCCGTGGGCTTCACCAATGCGACAGGAAATGGCGAAATGGCTGGTGTTGATTGCTACGGTATGGCACGAGAGAGCAAGTGGGTCTTCGTGGCAGAATCGAGCTCTTGGGCGACGCTGCAAGGACCGGAGTAGGTGAAGAAGTCGCTGAAAAGGAGAGAGAACGGAGAGGGGATGAACTCGGAGTGCTCCACCTTGGCCGCAAAGACAGAGGAAGAAGAAAGAGGATGGGGAGGAAAGAACTGAGGTCTGGCGTGTGGGACCGGGTCCACTGGCAGTGAGGGAATTGCTTGTGCCTCGTCACACAAGAAATGGCCGAAACAGATCGACGGACCCACATGTCGTTGAGTGGTCAAGAAAACAGAGTGGTTGGGGTGAAATTCTCCTTGTCTGATTTTGTTGGTGGTCAAATGAATGTAGAAAATGGTGTAACTTTTGACCGAAGTCTCTAGACTATATTCATCCCCTGGTAAATTTTTGGGATTAAACCAAGTTACTGAGAATTTATAAAATTTCTTTCAATAGTGACTGCTCTCAATTTCTTGTTTCGGATTCCTATTTTTCATTGAGATCAATCGAAGTCTAATATTTTTGAAATTTTGTTTTTCTAAAGGATTTGATCTCAGAATGCTTCTGTAAAATTTTCAGATCAAAATATGGTTCCGTTATTTTATAAAAATTCTGACATTGCAAATTCTCGATTTTCGTGGTTTCTGCTTTTTGAATTTAGAAAAGTCTTGAATTATATTATTAATCTATGATATTTTGACCAAGGGTAGAAATTGCATGGATATGTTCATGATAATTTTTGCAGATTCATTTGTGACATTAAAATATTTTATAAATTATTACAATGCATTGTTTTCATTTAAAAGTTGTCTCTTTATTTATTCCTTCATTTCTCCATATATGGAATATCATTTTATGGCTAAAATTTTTAATTATATGCTCAGGGTTCTCATGGCAAATTTTCTAAATTTTTACTTTTTGCTTCTTGGCCTTTTTTCTTTTTCATTCTTTATTTCTCATTTGTTTACTTTTTCTTGCAACACAAAATCCAAGAACTCCAAATAAAAATCAATAACGCCAAGAAAACTCAGAAAGAATAATATTCAATTTCAAAATACTGATTTTTATTTTATTAAAATTTTGGGATGTTACACCAGATCAAGTTTTTGCCATAGTTGGCTAACTCGTGAGCAACTCTCGGTTGCAACCACGAGGACAATACAAGATCTTAAAAGACTGAAAGTTACATAACAACTGATATTTAACTTCCCTGTGAAGAACTCCCAGTCTATACATATCCTGGTCGGAGCTCTCCAAACCTGTCTTCAAAATCAACGTATCTATCTCCACTTCAATGGAAATAATTTCAGCATCTGCTACAGACAGAATTCAGAGCATGCAGACAAGCTTCGATTTCAGATTGCAGGGGATCTTCAACATGGTGTAGTCTACCAGCGCCGGCACACTGCACATGGCCATCCGAATACCAGAGCAAAACCCCACCCTCCACTATTATCTTCTGCATTGAAAGTTCCATCACAGTCTTTTTTTTCTTTTCTCCTCCCACAAGAGGCTTCCAACTACGAATGTTTGTATTCTTCTGTACTTCTTTGGTGAAGAATTCATCCACACGGGCTATATATTTTATTTATTTTTTGTATTAAAGAATGAATGAAATATGGTAGGATATATATTTGTAGTATCAAGGACCATCACTTCTTAATTACTTTGAACACAGTTAAGTATTATTTTGCTAATTTGCATGATGTACAATATTAGAAAAGAAAAATTAAAATAATAATCTTTACAATATTAAAGTTTAAAAACTTTTCTTCATAAGTTTTATTTCATACTTATAAGTTATAGTTTCATAGCAAACTGAATGTCAAATTTATACATACAACTTCAACTAAATTGTAATTTTCCAAAAATACGATTAAAAACTTATAAAAATTTTGACTAAGATATTTAGATTTAGAATTTCAATTTATTTATAATTTTATTGTTATTAGACATTTAGTTGTATTACTTAAATTGAATAAAATTGTGAATTTGATATTTCTAATTAGGTTTTATCTCGAATTATGCAGATATTAAATCAAAACTAATATACTCATATTATGACTTGTAATTTGATTATTACTATCATTTGAAGTTTAAAATGTGTATCCCACCAGATACATATTTTACTAAATAATTTTATATTAAAAGTTGTGTACAAATGGTAATATAAGCATTAAATAGCTTAATTCACATTTTATTAGTTTCAACCGATTAAAGTCTTTTTAACTAATATTAAAATGTCAAGATGAAATTCAAATACAACAACATTGTTAGGTGCACACACAGCTTTTTTTGAAAAAAAATCCCAAATTTTGACATTTGAAAATTAAAATTGGCTCTATGTAAGCATATTTCAATCATGATTTGTGTATAATTGGATGGCAAAGTTTCAGTTACAAATTTCTAAAGTTTCAAAAAGCTGACAGTACCTATGTAGAATAGACTCCAACACACACATGCACAGAGATATATATGTGTATATATGTATGCATATGTGTGTGTGTGTATGTATATATATATATGTGTACATAGTATATGTGGCAACATATTCACTGATGAAAACCCTTCTTAGCGTGAAAACTTAGTAAAACCCACATGTACAAATTTTAAAAATTCTCAAAAAATTACCAAAGATAGGGGAGTCATGAGGACTCACCCTTTATGGCTAGCAGGGCCTCCATTTGCACACAATACTATTCTCATGATCAGTGGCCAATACATACATGTTCACAACATTAACACAACACATCCATACATAAATTGTATTACATGTGATATTAAAAGTTTAATTATACACTTCTTTCTTTCTTTATTCTCTTCAATGATTAGACCATTGCTAATTTCATCAACATGCTCAAGAAAGCAGTATTAACAACTGATGCACCCATAAGTTGGTAAATATAGATTAGTCAAATCAGTACAATTTACCAAGCTGCGTGCCTCGTCACTTGGTGGCACCAAATAGCTAACTCGAATTGCCAACTGCACATGCATGAGGATTATTGCATTATTAGATGCTATGATCTGAACTCTTCTCTTAAATAGTGATGGATTTGTAGTCTTACTATTTTCCCTCTCCAACAATCATGTCCCATAACTAAGTTTACAGAGGACTTCGATTTCATGGCAATGAATGAGAATTACACTGTTATAGAATGGTGAATTACAATGTTGATTTGTTTACTATAGAATGGTGAATTACAGTGTTGATGCAACTCATTTGCTTCTGAAATTATCAATAGGGTATCGGAATATCCTTGGAGTCCAGTGGTTTACATCACAATTATCACAATCATCAAGAATCAGTGATGATCGGGAGAGCTAACTTTCACGAGAGAATGACGATGATGCTCGGGGAACAGTGGTGTCGAGGTAGTCAGCGGCTAGGGCAGTGCCGGGGGCTCCGAGGATGCACGGCACGCAGTCTACGGGCGGCGGCGGTGCTGTAGGGGGCGGTGACCGGCGGCGACGCTGTAGGGGGCGGTGACCGGTAGGGGCGGCGTTGTAGGGGCCGGTGACCGGTGGGGGAGGCGCTGTAGGGGGCAGTGGCATTTGCCTGGGAGAGGCACCGAGGCGATCGAGATGATGAGGGCACAACAATGGGGAAGACAATGGGGAAGAGGTGGCGTCGAGGGAAGAGGTGGTGGCGGGTGGATTTGGGGGTGGGTATATATATAGGGGTGTATCTGTGGTACTTTTTAAGAAAAACCGCCATAGAAAATATTATTAGTGGTAGTTTTAATTAAAAACCGCCACTGATAATAATATCAGTGGTGGTTTTTCTTAAAATCGCCACAGATAATAATATCAGTGGTAGTTTTGCTTAAAAACTATCACAGATAAACCATTTATTTGTAGTGGTTTTAATTAAATGGTTTTTCTTAACAACTGCCATTGATAACCCTATCCCCTCCCTACACTTAGCCACAAATATCATCATAAAGAGCTATTAAATATCATTAAAATATTTGTAAACTTTTTTACCATGTTCAGATGATAATTATTATTATTCATAAAAATTTTTGGATTAAAATCAATTTCATATAAATTATAAAAATTCTAACAACGTTGAGTGCTTTATTTGCTCACTTGTGTTTTTATTTTTATTTGAGGATGAAAATGAAGTCAGTAATTTTCAAAATTTTTGAGAGAGTCTAATATGGGCTAGTTTTATTATTTAAAATTTTTAGATCAAAATCATGCATATTTCTTTTATATTAATTCTGATATGGCAGTTTTTAGATTTCCTTATTTTCTGTTTTTGAATTTTAAAAGTAATTATATGTGATTGTTAACTTTTTATATTTTTACAATAATTTGATAATGTTATTTGGAAGATATGGTAAAACTTTTAGCTAGAGAAACATATCACATTCGTAGTCAAAAGGAGTCATATCACATTTTAGTTTATTATCTTATTTTACATCACATTTCACTTCACTAATTATTTTCTTTTATAATTTGGCCTTCTCTGTGATCATTGCGATGATAGGTAACTTGAGTGGCTTCTTCCTCGAGCCTGATGCTGCCATCTACGAAAGGGGGCAACTCATTAAACTGGTTGTACTCTTCCTCATCCATGACATTCTCAACTCCGATGATCCTTTTTTCCTTGAAGAACTACATGGCGCTTCTTATCTACCGGGTCGATTAACATAAAAGACTTGTGCTACTTGCTTCGCAAGTACGAATGATTCATCTCTCTATCCGACATGTTTGATGTTCACAGTAGTGAAGACATACTTGTGCACCTTGACACCCTTTGGGAGTTGGACCTAACGACACCAAAACACCGAGATTTTGAAAATGCAATAGTCGAGTTCCCAAATCTCCTCTATGAACCCTTAGTAGTTGCTCTTCTTACTACCTGTGGTGTTGTAGGCATCTATACAGACACTACTATTTTGGTAAGTGCTCTTGCTACCCTAAGCTCTCGTGTAAAATCTATATCTATTTATGTCATATCCTTGTGTAACACCTCGGCACCCCACGTACCCTGAATGTTATACCCTCAAGCACCAATACTACAAATTACCAGGAAATTTTAGCAAGCAAGCTAAAATACTAGGAGGTTGCCGAACTTAACTAAAAATTTCGGTAGCACCTCCCCTAAAATTAGGACATCCACTCAGCAGACAAACAAGATAACAGTCATAATAACATCATAACATATTTCTAAATCAGCACACAAGCATTACTTGATAATCAAAACACATCTATAAGAACATAAATTGCAAAGTATAGTAAAGAAACAACAACGATAACAACAACAACTTATTCATAAACATGAGGCACTAACCATAATCATCACTATCACACCACAATTTGCTAGACCTAAGAGAACAAGGTACTATCATCGACGCAAACCACTAGTTGGAATCTATTACGTTGAATTTGAATTATGTGGTTGTCTAAATTGAGTGATACTAAGTGAAGTGGTGGTGCTATCTCCCTTCCCGAATGCTGATCTCGAGGTACCTAAAAACAACATTACAAAACAAGCGTGAATACGTACAACTCAGCAAAGTGTATCATATCAAAACAGTAAATGCATAATAGTAAATCAAGATAAATCGAACATTGAATGATAATATCACAAAAATATAAACATCTTGATAATCACATAAGAATACAAACACATAAGAACCACATCATAACATGACATTACTTTCCCCTTTAATCATGCAATGCAACGTGACATTAATTTCTCTTTACCCATGCAATGCAACATGCATGCCCCTAATGTCCATCTCATAGCATATACCGGTATTGCTGGGTGCCCACCCGTCGGTGTGCACCCTCTCATTCCCATCCATCCCATGGAGGGGCCTACTCTTACTGTCTCGCTCCCATTTATTACTGTGGATGGGACTACGAAATAGGACTTTCGTGCTCACTACAGGTGACCACAGAGGCCTGCATCTACATGGGTCACCTCTTCCATCATGAATGCACATACGTAAATGATGCACAATTTTATTTTCATTATTCATTTGCCATGAAGCATATTGCCAAATGACCATTCACAATATTAATCCATTCTCATCTTCACAAGAATGGAGTGCAAATTATACCAATACAAATAATGCATAAGCTTAGCGCTTACCTCATTATCATCATCATCGTACTCAGAGACATACTCTTGTACCCATACACTAAGCATTTTCTCATCCTAATCAACTCATAATTATCATCATAATCAAAATCATAAAGCAAAACAAGCCATAAATCCTTTTAGCATTCTATCCACATGATACACTTGCCTTTAACCGTGAGGAGTGGGGTGGCGTGAGGATGAAGCCAGCCCCCAAGATTTACCACCTGAAAATAACATTTGCACACTCATTTTCAAAAACTAAATAGCTCACAACATCTCATAGCGCATCTACGCTCTATTTCGAAAACAGCCCCAAATCCTATCTAAAGGAAATCTGGACAACCAGCATAGAAATGAGCATATCTCCTAAATAGCTAAACCAAAAATTAAGTTTTTGTACTTTAAATGACCACAAGAGGATAATCTACAATTATCATACAGCCGTTCATTTAGGAGATAAATAAATAATTCCCAGATCAGAGATGAACAGATGTTATATGCATTAACCCTAGTTCTGAACAACAAGCATAGAAATGAGCATAACTTTCAATTGGCTAAGTAAAAATTTGCATTCTTAGGCTCCAAATGACCAAAAGAGGATAATATACAATTATCAGATATCCATTCATTCAGGAGATGCATAAATAATTTCCAGATCAGAGATGCATAGAGGTTATATGCATTAACCCTAGTTCTAAACAGTAGGCATAGAAATGAGCATAACTTTCAATTGGCTAAGTAACAATTTGCATTCTTGGGATCCAAATGACCACAAGAGGATAATATACAATTATCATATAGCCATTCATTTAGAAGATGCATAAATAATTCCCAAATCAGAGATGAACAGAGGTTATTTGCATTAACCCTAGTTCTGGACAGTTTGTACTAAAATGAGCATATCTCCGAAATGGCTAAACAAAAATTTGCATTCTTGTGCTCTAAATGACCACAAGAGGATGATCTATAATTATTGTATAGCCATTCATTCAGGAAATGCACAAAAGTCCTCGAATGGCACTCTGAATCTCAGTCTAAAATCTGAACCTTCAGCAGCTTCAAATTTCAGGACAACAAACTTCAAAATAGCATAACTAATGATTCTTGAATCCAAATCAAGTAAACAAGGATATTTTATTAATCTAAAAGAAATTTCCTAACTTTATATAGGCAATCAAAAATTTTAATTCGACTTGCATCTAGCATTAAACAGCAGCTCAAGTTTTAGCTACCAACACAAGCATAATCAGGATAGCCAAGTACTAAAATGATCATATCTTTTGATTGGCTGAATGAAATTTAGTGTTCTTAGTCTCAAATTAAAGATGAAACAACAAGCTACAACTTCCTCTACAGACAAATATTTAGGAAATGCTTTTAACCAACTCGAAATACAACCCAAACAACAGGAACAGAACAACCCGAAAATTGAAATTTTCCCTCCAAAACCTAGAGCCACTTTTCCCCCCAAATCTCTCAAGACCCAAACCCTAGAACACCCATACCAGCCAAATATCCCCATTAGAGCAGCATGCACAACCCCAAAACCAACAATTTCTCACCTCTATGCTCATGAGGAAGGAGAAGAGGGGGAGGGATGCTGCAGCTGCTGCTGCCGCTGCTGCTACTACAAGGGGAAGGAAGGGAGGAGGTCGACTGGAGGAGGAGGAGGAACCAGGGGCTGGCTGGCCTGGGGAGGTAGAAGCCAGGGAGGGGAGGCGCCAGGAGGGGAGGAGGAAGCAGGAGGCGCCAGGAGGAAGGAGGTGCAATCGGGTGGGGGAAAAAGAAAAGGAGCCGGGTGAGGGGAGGAAAAAGAGGAGGGGAAAAAAGAAAAAGGGGTGGGGGGAAAAGAAATTCATCTACGACAAAAAAACGTTTGCTTACAAGAATTCATTTAATCTGTGACATTACATTCTCTCCCCCTTAAAGGACCTAGAACGCCAAAACACAAAGCAAGGTCCACCGGGGACACAAACTTCCTTGTAAACTCAAAGCACCCACGCATGGATTCAAACAGATCCAAACGATAAACCAGAATCTCAAATTCAACTAATAACGAAAGTGATTTGACTTAACTCAGACTAAGATTATCTTCTCATGACTACACATTCACTCTAATTTCTACGTAAATTTGCAAGGGACAAACTCACTCGTATTCTAAATCCCAATGAACTTCTTGAACAAGGAATCTCATAAGAACTTTCTCAACCTTCATCCTCAATACATCCATTTAAGGACTCAACCATATTAATTTATATGCCAAAATTCCCATATCAAACATGTTATACCACTATCACAAAAATAATATGATGTTCTCTTGGGAGACCATGGTTCCAAACTCCAAACTCAACTCTAAATTTCCCTTCAACTTCAATCTAATCTCCCCTCTTGACCTTTTTTTTACCACAATTCATCTTATTCATGACAACAAGAATGACACGAGGCTTTTCATTCTAACATGCCTCTAAACCATAACTCAACTAATCACTCACACTACCCATTTGGATATCCCGGGTTCCAAACTTGAACCCCCAAGAGCCTATAACATAAATCTCCATCTCACCTCAAATAATTAACCTTTTCACAAGAGCACCATAACCAACCAATGCCATCGAAGGAAATAGTCCACCTTGGCACAATTTCGTTCCAATCGAAAACCAAGATATATATACAACAATAATTATTCTATCCTCTCCTAGGTATATCTCACACCTAGGAACAACTAGCTACAATAAATGTTCACAACAGAACACTTTACATCAAATTGCTATCACCTTCCCTACAACCAAATAATACTCCCAACAAAAATTTGGACCAAGACATCAAAACCTCCATCATTATCCACCCTTAAATCACTAATAGTCAACACCTAGCCCAAGCTAGGATCGCAGATCATTACCAAACCACAAATGGTTCTCTTCTTAAGAGGGTCTCGCCCTCACCCTTTCACTGAAATAACCAAACCCAATGTCACGGCACACCCATAGGTAGCTTTGTCACTATCGGCGATGGCCGTAGGTACCCCGCCACTGTGGGCATGAGGTGTAACACCCCGACACTCCTTGCCCCGAATGTTACACCCTCAAGCACCAACATAAAACCAAACAACCCAAAAATTACTAAGAAATTTCAGCATGACCTCTACGCAATTAGAGTAAAACAACACAATAACAATATAATAGCAATCAGGACATAACCGTTTGAGCATAAATAATAAGGATGAGCAAATACAGCATATAACAACCATAGCATCATACTTAGTGAGTGGAGCAAACAAAGCGATAACCACATAGTGAATCATGACATGAACAATTTAAGATACATGAGCTCAACCCAACATATCACCATGCAACCATAAGCTCCTTACAGAAGCTAATTAGACAAGAGGAAGTATTTGTAACCTAGCACCAACAATAAGAGAAATATATCACAACGATTCTAACTACATGGATGATCAGTGTGAGTGAAGTGGTGCTAAACCTCTTTCCCATATGCTGCTCTCCATGAACCTAAAAACAATCAAATAAACAAGTGTGAGTCCAAAACTCAGCAAATTGCATAATAAAATCATAATATAGCCAAATATCACAATTAAAAATAGCATGGGTGAATTCCACGACTCAATCAAAACATAAGAAACAATATCATGCTAGATGTCACAATCATCACATTAACCATCATTCATCATTAGAAATGCTATGCAATGCAAATATGTGTGTATATGCACCTTTCATAGCTTATATCGGTGTAACTTGAGTGCACACCCGTCGGTGTCACACACTCATTCCCTTCCATCCTAGTGGAGGGGCCTACTCTTAAG
Source organism: Guadua angustifolia (assembly GCA_036346375.1). Lineage (NCBI taxonomy): Eukaryota > Viridiplantae > Streptophyta > Magnoliopsida > Poales > Poaceae > Guadua > Guadua angustifolia. The sequence continues at coordinate 51,247,357 of CM070503.1, forward strand.
GTCTCGCTCCCATCCATCCCTGTGGATGGGACTATGAGGTAGAACTTCTCAAGAGCACTCCGGATTAGTCATATGACCACATATGACAGTTCTCACCGACCTACTCGTCATCACTTTTATGATATGAATGCAGGTGATGCAACACTTTATAATAACTATTCACCATGTACCAACAATTCCCAAGTGACCATCCTCATCAGGTACTCAATATCTTCATCTCAAGGTCACAAGTATAAATAATGACAATGATTAACATTAATCACATAAAACAATAAGTAATATTTACCAATCTAAACAACAACTCATCCCTCAACCAAGTTATCATTCTACCATGCACTTGCCTTTTTACCCATAAGAACCAGAGTGGCGTGAGGTTGAACCTACTTCCGAAGTCACACCTCCTGTAATAAACATATAAATGCATTCATCTTAAAACAATGCAATCACGGTTCAAGCATCAAACATAATAATTCCACCCCTATGCTTAACCCCGCTTTGCTTTCTCACATGAAGAACCAAAATCTATTCCGTGCTGTCCCGATAACTGAAAGGCTACAAATTCTATCCCAAAAACCTTAACAATGGAAGCAAGGACTATAGGTGAGCCATCAAAACATACTCTCAAGCTTCTAGTTGCTCAACAAGACCAAATACTCAAATTAGCAAATCTAGCCTAAACCTAGTTTTTTAGGAAGCTGGCATTCAGGACAGTCACCTTCAAACAAGCATAACTTCTAGCATAAAATTTCAAATTAAGAAAATAAGAACATTTCTGGAATCAACAGAAAATTTCTAGCTTTCTCTAGTTATAGAAATAATTTAATTTGGCCTCTAAAGAACCCTAATCTATAAAATACCAAGACTGAATCTAGCAGCCAACATATTCTGCATAGTCGGTTTCCACAGATCATAACTTTTGATCCACTTAACCAAATTTTGTGTTCTTGATCTCTAATGAAACTTAAGACAAAAATCTACATTTTCACAACAACCATACCCCCTGGAACTGAACGTAAGGCCCCCAAAAAAAATCTAAACATCTATCACAGATTTGCCTACTTCTAAACTTTCAGCAGAATTTTAATGTTCTAGACAGCAATTCAACACAGCATAAATATTGCTAGACAACTCTAAATCAATTAAATAAAGATATTTTTGATATCTCAAGAAAATTTCCCATCTAACTTTTGCTATTGAAAAATTTTAAATCGGCTTTGAACTTGCCCTAAATCACAGATGAACACAGATGTTGTCGGCTGGAATAGGGATCTCACAGCAGACAAAGAAACTGGCATTACTTTTAAATGGCTGAACCAAAATGGGTGTTCTTGCTATCAAATTAAAGGGGAAGCGATGATCTAGAACTTTTGCTATAGCCAAACCATCAAGAAATGGCTCTAAGGGTCTCAAATCGTAGAACAGGATTTGCTGAGCCCAAAAAAACTGCAAAACTTCCAAATCCTAGATCCACTATTTCTACCTGTCGGCGTACTGCACGCTAGGGTACCCTCTCCACCACAGTTAGGAGGGGCCACGAGTTCCAAAGCGTAACAGCCTGGCGGGCAGGTGGGCGATCAGGCTCTGACGCCAGGCGACCGCGTCAAATGGTAGCCTGAATAGCAGGTGGGCGATCAGACCCTGACGCCAGGTGGCTGGGCTACGTGGTCGACTGACAAAGTCAGAAGGTGCTCAGGGGTCCGCTGCCGGTCAAGCGTGGAAGCGTACATCGAAGGAATGGGGGAGCTTCACCTCAAAGTCTTCTCCCTTGATACACCGTGTTAGAACGATTGAATGCGCATGTATCTGCTGACAGCACGATAGCTTATCCCTCTGTCGTCCTGCACCTAACCCATCCCATACAAGTCGTTTCCCGGGTGGACCGGGCGAAGTTGGATGATGGTGCAAAGAATGAGGCCAGAGGATGGGGCTACAGCGATTGATGTAATAAATGAAGTGTAATCAGTGTGATGTCATTCTTCTCACATGCTCGAAGCCAGCCCGGCCTATATAAGGGGCATTCGCTGCATGGGGAAGGGGCCGGGAGCAAAGTGGAAAAAAGGACTTGAACGAACGAGCGAGAATGGGAAGAGCACTGAGAGAGTTCAAGAAGAACCCAGAGAGTAACAAAGAGAGAGTGTAGATTGTACGCTTGTAATCTACTCCAAACACATTAACAAGAGCAGAAGTAGGATGTAGGGCTGTTACCCATGTTGGGGGCCCGAACTTGGGTATATCAACGTGTTCTTGAATCTTTGTCTACATGGATCCCCCCGGAGAGCTCATAGGTGTCCTTCCGTGAAGATCCCCTCTATCGAACCCCGGACTCGACCAGGCATAATAGCTGCTGGTGAAAACTACCGATAGCGGCGCGCCAGGTAGGGGGGTAGCGGTTGGCTCACCCTTTGTCTCTCTGGCGGATCCTGGTCATCCATTCGGAAGGATCCTACTTCTGGTGATGACGGGTTCACGTTCTTAGCAGGAAGAACCGGCGGAGGCTAGCGCCGCAACGTGTCCCAAAGACTTCGCCGTGGGGACTATCTCATGCCTTCCCTGAGGGCGGCGATCGCCCCCAATCGGTGGCAGAGCTGCCGGTTTGGCGGAGGCTAGACATGGAAGAGGCCACTCCGGCCCAAAACCTGCATGCCGTCCGTCAACTCTTGGACCACCCCTCAGTGGAACATGCGAAGACACCCTAGCCACACCGTCGCTGCGGGACATCGCTTCACTGATAGATGCGGCCCAGCTCCATGTGGGTACTCCGCGATCAGGGTTGCGTGCAGACCGCACCCAAGCTTCCAGCCACCCGAGCGGGAAGCACTCTGGCCAGGAGGGCCAAAGCAAGGGAAAGGGCTTGCTGGACACTAACCCCACTGGCGCGGAGGGTCGTGCGGCAGCTGACATATCACCTCGCGTGTCCCCTAGACACCAGGGAGGCCGCGAGGATCTAAGGGCTCAATTGGAGAAGCGCCGGCAGCGCGGTGATGATTTGCGCGACATCCTGCAGCGCCATCATGTGCAAGGGCAAGGCCGCTATAGGCGGACGACTCCTGATGGCGACGGCTCCTCCAACGACACCCACCCTCGGGATGAGGAGGAGGCCTTCTCCTCCGAGTCCTTGGGGAGTCGAGATCCACGCTCTCTAGCACGGTCTACGGGTCGGGGTTCAAGTGGACGACGTGGCTCCCCCTATGGCGTTGGGTGCCAAGCATTCTCCCGTCGACTGCACCATGTTGCGTGGCTGGAGAGGTTCCGCCCGATGTCCATCGAGAAGTACGACGGCACCACCAACCAAAAGGAGCTCTTGCAGATATACACGATGGTGGTGCGGGCCGCGAGCGGATCCGAAAAGGCCATGGCCAACTACTTTCTGACGGCCTTGACGGGATCTGTCCGTTCTTGGCTGTTAACCTTCCATGAGGGTCGGTGCACTCGTGGGAGGAACTGTTTAACCTTTTCATCACCAACTTCCAAGGCTCATACACACAGCCAGGCGTGGAGGATGATCTCCATGCCCTCGAGCAGGAGAAAGGGGAGTCGTTGCATGACTTCATCCGACGATTTAGTTATTGTCGCAACACGATCCCCAGGATCTCCGAGCAGTAGGACGTTTTCATTGCCTTCCGAAGAGGCGTCTGGGACCACAAGATGCGGGAGAAGATGGCCACCCGTGACATCACTACCACTTCCGGAATTTTCTCCCTAGCGCACAAGTGCGCGCGGGTGGCGGAAGCTCAGAGGAAGGTGTTTGGTCCGGCTGGTGGTCACGGCGGAGATGAAGCCGGGACATCGAAGGGCTTCGGCTCCATGAGCAGGAAGAAGAAGCGCGGAGTAGCCTGAGTTTAGGCAAGTCCTAACTGCTGAGCGCGAGCACAGGGACACCAAGTCGCAATGGTGTGACCGCCGTGACCGGCAAGACGATCATCACGGTCAAAGGAATGACCACCGCGAAGAGAAGGAGGGTAGGCCCTACTGCCCGATCCACCGGTCCAACACGCACGACCTGGCCAACTACCAGGTTGTGAGCAAGATGGTGGAGCAGCGGATCAAGGAGCGACGTCCCCACGATGATGACCAGGATGAAGACCCTGCCCCGTTGGCTCGACCACCTATCCCTCCAACACGAGGTACAAGTGGCTGAAGAGGGAGGTCTCGCGCCACAGATCGAGCCTGTGGGCGTAGGCCGCTGAAGTGCTCGGAGGAGCCGATCACCTTCAGTCGGGCCGACCACCCTGAAAGCACTGCCACCTGGGTCATCTCCCGATCGTGGTCTCGCCCACGGTTCGGAAAGTGAAGCTTGGGCGAGTGCTGGTGGACGAAGGGAGCTCCATCAACCTCTTGTCCTCCAAGGTGTTTCGAGCGCTCCAGATATCGCTGCAAGAGCTACGTCCGGCCCTACCTTTCTACGGGGTCACCCCGGGGGCTGGCTCAGTGCCCCTAGGTCAGGTGCGCCTGCCCGTCACCTTCGGGGACGAGAGCAACTACCGTACGAAGGTCGTGGACTTTGAAGTCGCCAACTTCGACCTCCTGTACAATGCCCTGCTTGGCCGGTCGGCGTTGGTCAAGTTCATGGCGGTGACCCACTATGCATACATGGTGGTGAAGATACCAGGGTCTGGTGGCCCCATAATCATTAAGGTGGACAGGCCGAAAGCCTTGCGCTACCACAAGCAGGCATTGACCTAGCCGGCGCCACCTGCACGAGGCAAGTTGACGCTACCTACTCAGAAGCCCCTTTGGCGAAGACCCATGCCTCGCTCGATTCGTCCGATGAGGTTAAGGTGGTCTCCCTGAGTGTGGCCAAACCCGAGAAGACCGTTCAAGTTGGGTGCCCACCTTGGCGCCAGATAGGAAAGCGCTCTCGTCACCTTCCTCCGGTCTAACTCCGATGTGTTTGCCTGGCAACTGTTCGACATGACTGGGGTCTCCAGGGATGTGATCGAGCACCGATTGGCAATGCTCCCAAGAGTGCGCATGGTCTGACAAAAGGTTCAGAGACAGGCACCAGAGCGACAAGATGCCATTCGAGAGGAGGTAGAGAAGCTGCTACGTGCGGGCATCATCAGGGAAGTCTCTCACCCCGAGTGGCTTGCCAACCCTATGCTCGTCAAGAAGTCCAACGGGAAGTGGCGATAAAGGCCGACTTCACCGACCTCAACAAGGCTCGCCAAGGATTCAGACTTTGCCGCTGCTGATCTCATCATCGACTCTACGGCGGGTGCGAGTCAGGCTTTCTCGACACGACGGTACCACCAGATTAGCATGGCGGCAAAGGATGAAGAAAAAACCACTTTTGTAACCCCGATGGGCGTTTATTGTTATATCAGAATGGCATTTGGAAAAATGCCGGTTCTACTTATCAGCATGCTATGCATATTTTCTTCCGTCCGCAGATAGGACGGAACCTCGAGGTGTACATCGACGACCTGGTGGAGAAGGTCAAGAAGGGCGAAGGGCTGATCGAAGACCTGGAAGAATCCTTAGCCAACATCCGGAAGAATTGTCTATAGCTCAAACCTAAGAAGTGTGTGTTCGGCGTACCCTCCGAGAAATTGCTGGGGTTCCTTGTGTCCAGCCAGGGCATTGTGGCCAATCCCGACAAAATAGCGACCATCGAGCACATGAAGCCACCGACTAGGCTCAAGCAAGTGCAGTGTCTCAGCTGGTCGTCTGGCATCCCTCGGGCGGTTTATCGTTCGCTTGGGAGAAAGGAGTCTACTCCTATTCAAACTATTGAAGAAGACCAACTACTTCGAATGGACTCTGGAGGCCCAGCAAGCGTTTGAAGACTTGAAGAAGTACCTCTCCTCCCCACCGGTGTTGGTCGCCCCCAAGCCTGGCGAGCCATTGCTCCTGTACATCGCGGCTACTCCCGCAGTGGTGAGCGCAGTACTGGTGGTGGAGAGGGAAGGTATCCAAAAGCTGGTCTACTATGTCAGCAAGGTGCTACATGAGGCGGACACTAGATACCCACAAGCACAGAAGATGTTGTACACCGTCCTAGTGGCATCCAGGAAGCTGCGGCACTACTTCTAGGGATGGGAGACCACGGTGGTCACTGTCTATCCCTTGCGAGAGATCCTCCACAATCGGGAAGCTGAGGGTCGTGTTGCCAAGTGGTCGGTGGAGCTAGGGGAGTTCTGCCTCAAGTTCACCCCCCGCACCGCCATCAAGAGTCAAAAACTGGCAGAGTTCGTCGCCGAGTGGACCCCCGCCACTCCTGAAGCTGAAGAGATACCCACGCCTTCTCCCTGGACTTTATTCTTCAACGGCTCTTTCAGGCTCGAGGGCGCGGGGGCTGGGGTTATCCTGGTCTCCCCGACCGGTGACATCCTTCAGTACGTGGTCGTCCTGGACTTCAAGGCCACCAACAACACCGTCGAGTACGAAGGTTTACTAGCAGGTCACGCGACCTTTCAAGCTAGGGCATCCGCATCTCCAAGTCAAAGGCGATTCCCTGCTAGTCATCAATCAAGCGTGAAAGGAATTTCAATGCTCTGACCCCGCCATGGCAGCATACCTGGCGGAGGTTAGGAGGATGGAGCGCCGCTTCGAAGGACTAGGGTATATCCATATCCCCCGGCATGACAACCACATGGCGGATGGGCTTTGCAGCTCGCGTCGTCAAGAGCCTCTGTTCCGGTTAGGGTCTTTGAAGAAAAACTTACGCGACCATCCGTCGCTGCCCCCGTTCATGGTGGGGATGATGGTGCGGCTGTCTCAGCCTCCGACTCAGGTGGGGAAGGTGGCGCGGCTGTCCCAGCCTCCAGTTTAGGGAGGGAAGACAGCACACAGTTCAGCCCCGATTCCGGAGGAAGAGCGGTGGTGCCGAGGCGGTACTAGGGGAAAAGCCTGGCCAAGCGGAGTACCCAGGCGATCACCACATGATTAGCTACACTTGAACGGGAAGGTCGGTGGATGGATCCGATCCTAGCCTTCTTGCGGGACCAAGTGATCCCCGACGATGATGCATCAGCCGAGAAAATTGCACGTAAGGCCAAGTGCTATACTCTGGTAGGTGGGGACCTATATCGCTAGAGTAGAAACAGAATTCTTCTGAAGTGCATCACTCAAGAAGAGGGGAGCAACCTACTCTCTGATATCCATGGAGGCATGTGCGGGAGCCATATATCCAATCGGACGCTGGTCTGAAAAGTGTTCCGCCAAGGATTCTATTGGCTTACTGCCCTCCAGGATGCTTGCAAGCTGGTGAGGAGATGCGAGGCGTGCCAGTTTTATACCAGCAGATCCACCGACCAACCTAAGCGCTGCAAACCATCCTGCTCTCTTGGTCATTCATGGTTTGGGGGCTAGATATCTTAGGCCCATTCCCGCGGGCCACAGGATGCTTCACCCATCTGTTCGTTGCCATTGACAAATTCACCAAATGGGTTGAAGTCGAGGTAGTGCACGCCATCACGGCCTCCACTGCCATCAAGTTTATGCGTGGGATCTTCACCCGCTTCGGAGTCGCCAACCGTATCATCACCGACAACAGCACCCAGTTCACCAGCGCAACATTCCTGGAGTTCTGCGAAGAGATGGGCACTAAGGTGTGTTTCGCCTTGATGGCCCACCCAAGGAGCAATGGCCAGCAGAGCGTGACAACGCGCTGGTATTGAGGGGCCTCAAGATTAGAGCGTTTGACCGGCTCCACAAGCGGGGATTGCGGTGGACAGATGAACTTCCAGTGATGCTATGGTCACTTTGAACCACACCCAGCCAGGCGATCGGAGAAACACCTTTCTTCCTGGTCTATGGGGCATAAGCTGTCCTTCCGTCCAAGTTGTCTTTAGGCTCCCCGCACGTTTCGGCGTTTAGCGAAGAGGGCCAGGAAGACCAGCGTCGACAAGAAGCCAACATTCTAGAGGAGGTGTGCGATCGAGTAGCTTTGCGTGCTGCTCAGTACCAGCAGAGCCTCAAGTGGTACCATGCCTCCCGGGTCCATAAGAGAGCACTGGCAGTGGGCGACCTCATCCTGCGCAGAATTCAGACGCAGACCGGTCGCAACAAGCTATCTCCCCGTGAGAGGGCCCCTTCAAGGTGGTCTCACTATCTCAGTCCGGGGCGGTCCGGTTGGCCACTGAGGACGGCCAAGAGCTAACGAACTCCCAGAATATGGAAATGTTGTGAAAGTTCTACCCCTGAGAACTGTAAGTGCTCGATGGTTCGCTCTGATCAGCCAGGGAGTGAGCTCTCCCTTCATTAGCTGATGGGCGACGGCCAGTAATAAGTTAAGTTGTTTACCTTGTGGACTTTCAGTCTGTTTTTTCTTGTCCTTCCCGCTTATGCCCTGGTGGGTCATGTTTTATGTGCTTGTCATGGGTACCGATAGCTCGATGGCCCTTTGTCGATAAGCGGTAACGCCCAGCGCTTGCGCCGAGCAGGGATGGGTGACTAGGGGGTCAAGTTCGGCATGGTGTTCAACATGGCTAGTACACCTCGGGTTGTCACCGCGAGCACCGCTGGCCCAAAACCACTCCTGGGGACTTGCTGCCTTGCCACGCAATGCCATGGTCAGGTTTCGAGGGATCACAATTGTTTAAGTTCTGAAAGGCAATGGGACAGTGACAACCACACGCGCGGGGACTTGTGATCTTTTGGTCTATTCCTTGCGTATCTTGCATAACTTTTGCTCATATTTGTAGCGGTTATGCGTAAGTATAGGGAGAATGTCGAGCATTGACTCCATCTAAACCCCTGCATCTGCCATGGCAAGGTCAGGACCGGTCGCCCATGGCTTGGGCAAGCAGACGCGGGCAAACATACACACAAACAGGCATTCAGGTAAACGTAAAGGATGACAATTTCATTAAGTTTTGCTAAAAGGTGTATGTACATGGATACAGGAAAAAAAAGAAAGAAAGGAACAAAGAAAACAAGAAGGGCCGCCCGGGCCATCATTCATCATCGGTGACTTGGATGTGCCCGGCGTCGTCCCCCGCCTCCTCTTCCGCCATCGCAGTGTCAAGGGCCGGGTCCTCCACCTTCATCAGCCCCGCCACATACTCCGAGGCTTCGCACACGTGAGCTTGAGCCTGGGCCTCGTCGCCTTCAATTCTGGCCATGGTGGACATGGCGTCGAAGGAGGCGTCGCGCCGGGCGCAGAGAGGCGAAGACGCACCCCGGGCGATCAGGATTTCGCCTTCTCAAGTGAGCGAGCGAACAAGGTGGCGGGCAGGCCGGCGAGAGCTTCAGCAATGCGAGTGATGCAAAGGGCGTATTGCATCGCCAATGGCTCCAGCGGATCGCTCATCTCTAATCCCAGGGGCCGTAGGCTCCTAACCATGCAGTTGTACGCAGGGCAGAGCATGATGGTGAGGTTGTACAACGAGCGGCGCAGTTCATCTTCAGCTCGCTTCTGTCTCGCTTGGGCCTCCTCCGCTTGGGCGAGCAGGGCCACCACACTCGCCTTTCTCGGCGTAGCAGGCCTCCTCTCTCCTCTCCTATGCGGCCCTCAGCAGCAGCCCCATTTGCTAAGTCATCTGCGCCTCTTGCTGGGTGGCTGCCATGAGGAGGGCACCCGTGGAAGCATGCACGCTGCCAAGTTCAGCTTGTAGTGCTACCAGCCGAGAGGAGGGGGCGGCGAGGGCGCTCGATGTGGAGTTGACGGAGGTATCGGCACCGGTGACGTCCGCAAGAACCACTTCGGGAATGCCGGTTGGCTCACAGGCAAGATCTCCCGCTCGCCGGGCGCCTGCATGGCTTACTGGGGCCTCCTTGGGAAGCGCTGAAGCGAAGGAAGTGGAGAGGGCTCTCATGGGCAAGGGAGGAGCAGTGCAGATGAAGTCAGTGCCAAGGCAGGAGCAGAGGACATCGCCACGGCAGATGAAGACCATGTTCCAGTCGTGCCTAGAGGCACGATGGAACTGGAGGGGGCAGTCGTCCGATCATCGGCGCAGGGCCTCTTTGGTTCCACACCCAAGGCGTCCGAGGAGGATGGACGCTTACTCGCGCTCTGGTCATCCACCGGGGCAGGGTCCCTGATTGTCGGGGGGCCGCGGGGTAGCAACATCGCAGGCCCGGTGGAGTCCATTGCCGGGAGTGACTTGACAATCCGGAGACGCTCCACGAACTCTAGATCGCATAGTGGTCGGGCTTTGGCTGGGAAGTCCGAACCACTTAGCGTTGGCGAGAGCAGCCCGCCTAGCCACTTGGTGATAGAAGGGGCATCCAGATTCCCTGCGCCTGAAGAAAAAAGAAAAAAAGGAGAAAAGGGTTACCGATTGATGGTGACCACGAAAGATCAAAAGAAAAAAAGAACAGAAACTTACGGCCTTAGTGAGTGCGGGTTATGTCGTCATCACCCGTGTATTGCCACGCCGGTTTGGCGCGCCGACGCAGGGGACTGATCCTCCAGGTTATGAAGTCCTGACCACCAAAGGTCTTGCTAGCCCGAGTCCTGCAATGATTGATGGGGCCACCATTGTTCAGAGCATTGTCGTCTCCACGACAAAGTGAGCCCAGCTTTCATTGACTCACGGCATGAAGGGCATCTCCAGGCATCAAGGTCGCCGCTGCCGGCAGCACAGCCAGTCGCTATGCCACGCCATCCAGTTAGTCTTCGTCTAGAAGGGGATGTAGCGGGAGACCGATCCGTCGTGGAGACGAAAATGGCAGCTCCCCGCGACCTCACTGTCCGTGGAGTCACGGAGAGTATAGAAGAAGTGGAAGAGAGGAAGATTGGGTATTACCCCCACGAACATCTCATAGAGGTAAGCAAAGGTGGAGAGAATGAGAACGGAGTTGGGGATAAGATGAAGATGGTGGATCTCATAGAAGTGGAGGACGGTAAGGAAGAATTCAGAGAAAGGCAGGACCAGACCCGCCAACAGCGCCCAAGAGAAGATGATGATCTCTCCGTCTTCACACCGCGGCACGGAGGTTCCATGGTGTAAGCAAAGGGAACCCTCGGCGGTGGTCCGGGAGAGCCTCATTGCCATCTCCCTGTCGATGGTTGAAGCAGGAAAAGGCTGCGCCATTTGAACGAAGCAAGGTCTTGGGGCTAGAAAGTTGAAGCGGCAAGGAAAGAAGACAAAGGAGTCGAAGAGAGCGTGAACTGCCGGTCGTGAGCGCGCGTATTAATAGGTTTCTCGCGCTGGCGGTTCACGAAAAGGCAAAAGTACGCAACGCTTCGGGTCCCGAGAGAAGGTGGTGGAAGCGGAAAGGACTAGAGCGGTTGCATTAGCAGAGTGGTGGACCCGTCTGGGAGCACGTCAGCATTAAAGAGGTCTAAAAGGGCTAGCGTATGCTCCAGGATGGGCTCGGGGGCTACTGTCGCCAGATCTGCGAGCCGTGGTACCTCTCCGCCACTTGCTAGGAGGGGCCGCGAAGTGCCGGTTGCAATACCGAGGGCGTGGGCGATCAGCCCGACGCCAGCGACCACCATGAAAGCGGTGGGTGATCCCTCGATCAGCCGCGACGGCGGCGACCGGGCGAAGGGCGCATGGCGCGCCAGCGCTCAACTGGCGAGTGTGGGCGATCAGTTCTCGACGCTTAGCGCTGTTGTGTGGTAGCCTAGCGAGCAAGCGGGCGATCAGCCTCGACGCCAGTGGCCGCCACGTGATCGATCGACGAGTCGATGGTGCTTGAGGATCCGCCGCTACCAAGCGCGGAAGCATACATCGGCGAATGGGGAGCTACCAAGTCTTCTCCTCGACACACCGTGTCGTAACCATTGAATGTGCGTGGCTCGCTAACAAAGACAATAGCTTATCTCTCGCTGCCCTACACCTAACCCGCCCCATACAAGTCGCTCTGTGGACCCGCGGTTGGACAATGGTGCAAAGAATGAGGCCAAAGGATGGGGCTACAAAGAATCGATGTAATAAATGAAGTGTAATCGTGTGATGTCATCCTTCTCACATGCCCGAGCCACCAAATTTATATAAGGGGGGTTCAAGGCATGGGGAAGGGGCCGAGTCGAGTGGAAAAAAGAAGGACTTGAACGAACGAGCGAGAACGGGAAGAGCACTGGGAAAGCTCAAGAAGAACCCAGAGAGTAAGAAAGAGAGAGAGTGTAGATTGTGCGTTTGTAATCCACTCCAAACACATTAACAAGAGCAGAAGCAGGATGTAGGGCTATTACCCACGTTGGGGGCCCGAACCTGGGTATATCGGCGTGTTCTTGAATCTTTGTCTGCGTGGATCCCCCCGGAGAGCTCATAGGTGTCCTTCCGTGAAGATCCCCTCTATCGAACCCCGGACTCCGTCCAAACATAATAGCTACCGGCGAAAACCACCGACACTACCCAAATCCACCAAATCTCCCAACCCTAGAACATGCAAATCTAGTAGGACTCCTCCTAAAAACAGCACTCAAGCCACTACAAAACCTCAAAAAGAATTTTACCTTCACTTATTCACAAGGGGAAACAAGGAGGAGGATGGCATGCTGCAGGGAGGAGGCTCTAGGGGAAGCTGCTGTAGGGAGAAGGAGCAGTAGGGGCTCTGCAAGGAGGAGGAGGAGGCACCATGGAAAGAGGGGCCAGGAGGAGGAGGATGCACTAGAGGGAGGCGCTAGGGAAGAAGAGGGTAGGGAGGATTTAGCTGAGGAGGGAGGCAGGGTGGGGGAAAAGGAAGGAGGTGGTGGAGAAAAAATAGGAGGTTTCCCCCAACACAGACTAGAAATTGAACCGTGAAGCACACAGACGGCCGGTCAACTCTCGAGACTGTCTGCAAGAGGGTCCCACACTCCGACTTGAAAATTCCATAAATGGAGAATGATTTGCGATATTACATTCTCCCCCTCCCCCTTTAAAGGAATTCGACCCCAAATTCCTATAACGCCAACTAATCGAAATGGATAGATCAAAGAAAATAAATCACAACTCATACCCGGTAAGAACAACTTTGGAAATTCTCAAGCATGCGAGACTCCTAATCCCAAATCGCTTTTCTCTCAAATTTAGCTGAACAAACACCTTAACTCAACTCATTTTCTCTCGACCCAATACTCCCTCTAACTCCTCCTTAAATTGCATGGGATAAGACTCGAAGGCAAGGCCTTACTCAAATAACAAATACTAACAAAACTATCTCAATAGACTATTACATATTCTCGATCTCTTACAAATGGTTGACCCCAAAACCAAAGGACCAATACCAACCCAATACCAACGAAAGAAATTAGCCCACTATGGCATGATTTTTTTAACAACAAATCCACAATAATTTTTTTCTACCCAGCCTACTTCACCCCAAGGGACAACTACCCAAGATAAATGTTCGCAACAGAACATTTCACATCAGATTGACCAAACCTCCGCTACATCCAACCTAACCCAAAGTTCAATAACAATACGGAAATGCTAGAGCAAATACCAACAACTTCCAAGTGGTTCACGAATAAGGACTAAACAAGCACCACCAAGGAATGTAACAACCAAACGATTTCCTCCCAAGAAAATTTGGACCGAGACATGCAATACCTTCATTGCTCTCCCCTCTTATTCCATTTACGATCAACACTTAACCCAGATTAGGAACTTCAGTCGCTACCAACCCACACTTGGTTCTCCTTCTAAGGCCTCACCCAAAGAAGCAAATCAAAGAGTATAATCCTATTATACTCAACCAAAAACCCATGACCAATCATTTTCTATTCTCACACTAGAAAACAAAGGAAATCTTGATTCTCTTAAACCAAACTAACCACATTCATCATCTTCAAATCAATGCGATAAAATTCACATCGGGAGAAACACAATTTAAAAAAGAAATGCCACACAAATCTTTTACAGATGCGATCACATTAACCAAAGTAAATTAGCTCGCTTTTACCAACGCCAACAATTCGAAAAAAAAGAAAATCTGATCCTCGAATCAAACATCTATACCCACAACCATTTTCACTCAAGAGAAAGGGAAACTAATTTTCTAAAAAGAAACAATTCACCAACAAAAATCACTTATGATACAAACACAAGAGTCACTTTTTACAAACATTCACAAATACCACACATACTTTAATTAAATCCAACTCTAATCGAAATAAATATGTAAATATTTCCAACTCAAGAGCTTCCAATATATTCCATTATATCTATTTGTTTCCTTTAAATAGAAACTCCAAAGATAACTCATTTCATACACCAAAAAGCACGATCCATTCATACACTCTTGAGTGTCAAACCCGCAATCATAAATCAAGCTAAATAACTTAGTCAAGACAAAAGACTAACATGGTTCAATGAAATAAAGCATTCCAAAAACCATTAACAAATTGCTTCATAGTTATTCTTTATTTGATCCTCAATTTCAAACCTCAAGGTTAACTCTGCAGTTAGGCAGCATTTCCACTAATCTGGGAAGATCTATTTGTAGCAATATAGTTCTCCTAGGGAGGGTTAAAACCTGTTTTTCTAGTATGGAAGTTTTCGGGTTCGGGTCAAGCTTTAGGGCTATTGGGCTCTTTGTTTGGACATGTTGGGTGGAAATACTTTGCACTCATTCTCTCTCCCATCACTCAACACCCAAAGTTTTTGCCCTCTCCTTTCCCGAACCGAGCCCTCCTGCCTCCCCAAGCCAAAACTAAGTCTTTCCCTACCTAGCTTTTCTCCTAGGTGAAGATCTCCCTTTGAAGCTCCTCCCCGCCGGTGCCACCTCCTAGCTCGACCTCCTCTCCAGCCACCTCTCCCCTAGCCGAACCCCCCTGCCTCTCTTCCCCACTGTTGTTGGTAGAGGTAAGCTTGGTTTTTTCTGTTTTGAGGGCTAGGTGTTCTTGCATGTGGGTATTCTTTGAGTTCTTGCTAGGGTTATTCAAGTTGGGAGTTGAATTAATTGGGGATTTGGAGGATTTGAGCTGATTTGGTTGTACTCAGTTTGGGGGCAGATTGGAGCTCCTGTTAGGGCTGAGTTTTTGAGTTACTTAGAGGCCGAATTGGAATTTACAATTTCCTAGAGAGTTCCTAGAGAGTTGTGGGAAATTTTGTCTAGATTACTAAACTGTCATTGTTTACTTGATTCCATTCAGTATAGCAATTTTATAAGCTAAACATTGCATGCTGTTCTGAAGTTACTGAAATTTGGGGCTGAAACTTAACTTGTTGTTTGGAATTATTTAGAGTCCGAATTGGAATTTACAAATGCCTAGAGAGTTGTGGAAAATTTCGTATAGATCACTAAACTGCCATCGTTTACTTGATTCCATTCAGTATAGCAATTTTTATGAGCTAAACATTGCATGCTATTCTGAAGTTATAGAAATTTGGGGCTGAAACTTAACCTGTTGTTTATAATTATTTAGAAGCCGAATTGGAATTTACAAATGCCTAGAGAGTTATGGGACATTTCGTGTAGATCACTAAACTATCATCATTTACTTGATTCCATTCAGTATAGCAATTTTTATGAGCTAAACATTGCATGCTGTTCTGAAGTTACTGAAATTTGGGGCTGAAAGTTAACCTGTTGTTTAGAATTATTTAGAGGACGAATTGGAATTTACAAATACCTAGAGAGTTGTGGAAAATTTCGTGTAGATCATTAAACTGCCATCATTTACTTGATTCCATTCAGTATAGAAATTTTTATGTGCTAAACATTGCATGCTGTTCTGAAGTTACTGAAATTTGGGGCTGAAATTTAACCTGTTGTTTAGAATTATTTAGAGGCCGAATTGGAATTTACAATTGCCTAAAGAGTTATGGAAACTTTTGTGTAGATCACTAAAATGCCATCGTTTACTTGATTCCTTTCAGTATAGCAATTTTTATGAGCTAAACATTGCATGCTGTTCTGAAGTTACTGAAATTTGAGGCTGAAACTTAACTTGTTGTTTAGAATTATTTAGAGGCCAAATTGAAATTTACAATTGCCTAGAAAATTGTTGGAAATTTCGTGTAGATCACTATACTACCATTGTTTGTATGATTCCGACTTGTATATCAATTGTTATGATGGAAACACTTCATGTTGTACCGAGGTTGCTGAAAATGGGGGGCAGATTTAGTTTTGAGGTGTAATTTCACTTGTAGGGCTTAGAGTTGCTTATTTAATTGTTGGTTGTGCTGTCTTAAACATAAATTTCCGAAATGATATGACGTAGATGGAGTAGCCTCGAGGGTGGCATCAAGTTCACGCCCCGCCTTAGCGCATGACAAGGAGGCAAGTATAACGTGCAAAACATGATTCATGGGAAATGATTGTTTTGATATTATTTACTGGTGTCAATACTGCTATGCTATATCTTGATGATTCATGGCATTTCAAAGTTTTAGCTATTTTATCATGTCACTTGCATTCATAACATGAAATGATTTTGAGCCCGGTCAGTGAGAAAGTCATGTGGGGATATATGACTAATCCGGAGTGCTCCTGGGAAGTCCTACCTCATAGTTCCATCCACAGGGATGGATGGGAGCGAGACAATAAGAGTAGGCCCCTCCACCGGGATGGAAGGGAAAGGATGGATGCGACACCAACGGGTGTACATCCTTACTATACTGGTATAGTCTTGAAAGAGAGAATTTTTTTGAGCATAAATGCATATTGCATCGCATGAGTGAGTCACTAGCGTAAATTATTGTTGAGAATCATCAATTGCATATACAGAAAGAATTTTGACATCTTGCAATAGAATACTGTTGGTGAGCTTTTTTTATGTTATGTTTGTTATACTTTGCTGAGTTTTATGAACTCACGCTTGTGTTTATGTTTTTTTTAGGTGTTGTGAGGACAACATGCGGGAACGGGACTTAGCTTCACTTCCACTCATGTTCATGCCCTTGTGAATTTGTAGCTTGTAGAACTATCACCTTGTGGTCTATTTTGGGAACTAATAGTGGAACCTTGTATTAGTGTACTTGTAGTTGGTCGAGGCTATCTATGTTAGATCCTATTGCTCGTAGTGATGGTTGTAAGTATGTTCTATGTTGCTTCTCTAGCTGCTTATGTAGGTGATTGTGCAATTTGTGCCGAGGTGGTGTTTTGGACTGAGTTCTCGTATCGCTTTACTTGGCTTCACCCTCCTAGTATGTTCCATAGTTGTTATCTATATATAATGCTGCTATCTTGTTATTTGTTCCTTGGTCTACTGAGTAGATGACCTTATTTCTAGAGAGGTCATGCTGAATTTTTTTGTGAAAAATTTTGGGAGTCTTGGTAACATCTTGGGGTTATTTAGAGCTAGGGTGTTACACTATTACACATAATATAGAATGCCTTAGCAAAAGACATACCTCCAAAAGACCATACGAATAATTGATTCCATATTCCTTTAAAAGAAGGTTCACCTCAAATCCCACCATCTCTAGTATTCTAATACATTTACCGATAAAGGTTTCAATACTTATAATTTGCGCATTGAGAAGCCCCATCAAGATTTAACATGAATTATATAACCACTCTTCCTTTGATTACCTTCTCCTATAAGTATAACCACAATTGGCAATGTAATCGTTCAACCTTGAACCAAGTCAACAAGGAGAATCATATCATGATTTTAAGTACATCCAATGTGATAGTAATTCAACATACGACCGTACAGCAACATTTTCTTTTGGTCTACAAACCATAACGGACAATTGATCATACCACTTCATAATCTAAGTTTAATACATCTCTTTTCAATGAAACCTTCAGTAAGATTAACATGTAAAATTTGTACTACTCATAAGTCAATATCTTAACATTCAAAATCTGTTCCACCTATGAATGACTTCAACAATTAAACAATATCTCCTCGAGACATATTTCACTAATAAGGCTCCAAGACAGACATTCGCTAATTAAGGACAAACCAAGCCCCAATACAATCATTCCATATGTCCTCAATCTTTGATTACACATGGATTAAGTTATTTTGTTGACACACAGTATTAAATGATCCATAAGCAACATAAACCAACAAACTCTATTACTTTACACCATCACCTTGCTATAGTAAGATCATCAAACAAATGATTCAAGACCTTCTCAGTTGAGATCAATACTAGCCTTACAGGAACAAGATCCCATACTTCCATTTAATTACATGGCTCGTAATAACATGCAAAATAACTCTATTCAACTTTCACTTTAGGATCACCTACCATCACGATTAATTATCTTTACCAACACATTATTTTAGGTTGTCTCTTGTAGGATCGAAATATACACTAATGTAGCAATCAGAGGGGGTGAATGATTACGCGGAAGCTAATATCTAATTTTTGATGATTTTTTCTAACACACCCCAATTTAAACTCAAATTGATTGAAGACCAGTTCATGTAGTCGGTGAACAGTCAGGAGATCAGTTCACGAAGTCGGTGAACAGTCAGGAAACCAGTTCACGCAGTTGGAGAGCAGTCGGGCGACCACTTTCACAGTTGGAGAGCGATGGTGGCTACTTTCGCGAGCTTGCAGAGCATCGGGCGACTGGTTTACGAATCGGTGAGCGATCAGCGACTAGTTCACAAAATAGTAATTCGAAGATCCAACCGTTGGATTGATGTGAAATTTTAACTGTAGAAACTAGATTCAATTCCAAAGCTAACCCAAAAAGAATCGACTTGATCGGACTATGGATCTCGAGATATTACCTTCGCAAGATGATACCCTTGCAAGAGACCGAACTCCGTGATAAACTTCGTGACTGCTGCGACGGACAAAACTTCAGTCGATGCTCCAATCTACGCCAGACTAAAAACAACTCAAGGTGCTGAGAGCTCTTCAAATTCTTCTAGTTGCCTTCTTCATCACCAACACATGCATGCACTAGAATTTTCTAGCCGTGAGGATCCACCAAGAGAAAATCAAACACCAATCAAGAAAATCTCCTGGATGCGTGCAACGTCAGGCCCTGAACTTTCTTGCCGCAAGACACAAAGTTGCTCGGACTTCCTTTTTATGAGACGTTCCAGCCGCCAGACAAAAAGCAATGACTGTAAGAAAGATTTTTATTTCTCTTTGTCTAATAGTACTCCAAACAAAAGAGTACAAACCCTAATACTTGGCTCACATAAACAGGAGACGCCTCCCTCTATTTATACTGAGCAACCATAAAGAGATTGAATACAACTCCACTTCTAACAAGGAAAGAGTCTGTACACATCTCAACCTAGCCCAACATGGCTAAAAACAACTCTTGCACGTATGTACAGCCCACATGCTGTAATTACGTGACTAACCAGCCTCCATGTGCATGTTCTCTAGCCCGAACGTCTCGCATGACATTCTCGACCACCAAGACCTCGATTCCTCCTTAAACCTTGTCCCGAATCTTAGTTCCTCTATGAACCTAGTTCCGGTCCCGTCATCGACCACATTCGCCCTTGAGCAACACCTGCATATGAATAAACAAGAAATGCATCCTAGCACAAGTCCACGACTTGACTCACAATCAATCCATGCAACCACTCACACGAGCACATTGCATCAAGCAAAATCATTAAAATGATATCACTAGCATATCAATTAATTAACTGAAACAGTACATACACAAGCACCACACATGCCATAACCAAAATCACTTTGCAATGCCAATTTCATTACTTAGCCAATTTTTCAGCACATGATTTCACAATCTCCCCCTTGATGAAAACATTGGCAACACCATTTAGGACTGAATATTGGCATTTACCTCACAAGAAAATTTTAAAGAAATTTTACTTTTAAACCAAAAAGCAAAGTAAAAAATCTCTCCCTAAAAAGAAGAAATAATCTCTCCCTAAAAAGAAGAAAAATGTGTGTGTGAATGTCAAAATTCTCCCCTTTGATAATAGATTCATCAAGAATACAAAAGAGAGAACAAAATCTTTTTATTTATTTTTAGTCTCTCTTTTTATGTACTGAGCATTATAAGTCATGCACAAATGTAACAAATTCATCACCAAGTCATGCTATCAAAAGTACTTGCACCCTTAAATCTACACAAACATTATAGAGTAAGCATAACTAGAAATCAAGTACTATTAACGATTTTTTTGCATGGCATGATATCCCTTTCTCAACAATCTTAAAACCTAAAAACATTGAATTTTTTGTGCACAATATTTATGCTTGAAAAACTGATTCATTAATTGATTGCAACAATAACAATCGGAAGGAATTACATGCACCATCAACCTTACTTTTCAACCATGCCAAGCAATGACAAGCTTAAGGTTTATGGTTTCGGTCATACACAATCTCTTCCAAGTTTATATCAAAGTGCAATGATAAGCAGTCTCGTAAAAAGAAGTGCGATAGTACATAACCTTGTTCTTGCATTTATCAACAATCACACCATCTTCATCCGGATCAAGTGTGCAAGTGCCTCCCATGGGTGTCGTGATCGGCTTGCAGTCTTCTATCCCAAAGTGACGAAGCAAATTTTTGTGTACTTACTTTGATGAACAAAAGTACCTTACTTTGTTTGTTTGATTTGCAGTCCCCAAAAGTAAGTTAACTCACCCATCATACTCATCTCAAATTCCTTCCTCGTGGTTTCTGAAAACTTAGACACTAAAACATGAGAGGAACCACCAAAGATAATATCATCAATATAATTATGAACGAATAGTTGATCATTGCCTTGTTTGAGTAAAAAGAGAGTTTTGTCAACTTTTCCCATCGAAAACCCCTTTTCATGTAAAAAGGTTTTTAGCCTATCATACCATGCTCTAAGGGATTGTTTTAATCCATACAAAGCTTTTGACAATTTGAACACATGATCTGGATACTTGGGATTTTCAAAACCAGGTGGTTGCTTAACATATACCTCCTCATTAATATAGCCATTTAGAAAAACACTTTTCATATCCATTTGATACAATTTAAAACCTTTAGATGCAGCAAATGCTAAAAGAATTCTAATGGCATCAATTCTAGCAATAGGAGCAAAGGTTTCATCAAAATCTAAACCTTCAACTTGAGTAAATCCTTGAGCAACCAATCTAGCTTTATTCCTAACAACAATACCATCCTCACTTTGTTTATTTTTGAAAACCCATCTAGTTCCAATTATATTAAAATCAGGAGGAGGTGGAACAAGTTTCCAGACTTTATTACGCTCAAAATTCTCTAATTCCTCGTGCATGGCATTAATCCAAGATACGTCAGTTAATGCATGAGATATATCTTTGGGTTCAAAAGAAGCAACAAAAGTAGAGTGAGCATGAGAACCAGGAGTAATAAACCTGGATCGGGTGACTTTTTCATTTAAATCTCCAATCATCTGTTCAAGTAGATGTCTCTTTTGAATGTGCAAAGGTGCTGTAACTTCAGAAACTTCTCCTTCTCCTTCTTCATTTTCAGCATGTACAGATGATGTTGTGGCTTGAGGATGCTCAGCTGTAGGTAATGTAGTGGTAGGTGCCAAAGGTGCTATAGTTGGTTGTACAATAGGAATCAACACTTCATCCTCAACATCATTATCATCATCAAGAAAGATACTGTCCCCCTGAACATATGCATCTGTACCTGCATCAATTGGACTAGTGTCAGGACTAGCCTCATCAAAAGTAACTTCACAGGTTTCTACAATTTTGTTAGTCTCCAAAACAAGTGCACGATAGCCACATGTATGAGCAGGATATCCAAGAAAAATACCATCAGTTGATCTAGCTTCAAATTTGTCAAGATTTTCAGATTTCAAGACAAAGCATTTGCATCCAGAAACTTTGAAATGAGATACACTAGGCTTATGACCAAAACGAAGCTCATAAGAAGTCTTGCCTAGCTTTGATATCAAAAACACTCTATTAGAAATATAGCATGCAGTTGAAATCGCTTCAACCCAAAACTTCCTAGGAGTGTGATGTTCGTCTGGCATAGTTCTAGCCATCTCAACTAAAGTTCTGTTCTTTCTTTCAACTACACCATTTTGTTGAGGCACTCTTTGTGAAGAAAATTGATGATCAATTCCTTTCTCAACACAAAAGTGAACAAAAGAAGAATTTTTAAACTCAGTTCCATTATCACTTCTGATAGCTCTAAGTGCTCCTGGGTGAACGACAGATAATCTAATAACAAGACTTCTAAAATGACTAAAAGCCTTATCTTTAGATACCATAAAATAAACCTAAGAGTATCTAGAATAATCATCAACAATAACGAGTACACGACTTAGTCGAGGTCGGCCGGAGGCCACAAAACAACTCCTTTGGCCTCGACACTGGCGACCTCCGGACTTCTCGATGTTGAGTACGGATCACGAGCAGTTGGTGGGCACTGGCGGCGTCTCGACTCCAGTAGCCCAAGCCTTACTTGCGCGAATCAAATCGCGGTTAGCACGCTTTTGAGGCGCCCGGACTAGATTTGGCGGGATCGGGTTTATAAATCAGCGCCATATCGTGGTCGAAGGTCCTGCTCAGCGCCCTCGCCTTCAAGCTTCTCGCCGAGCAAAGCTCCCCTTTCCCTCGAGACCAAACCCGTACACACCGCCATGACTAAGTTAGGAAGGAGCATCTTTGTCGGACTTCGAGGATGAGGAGCTCGAGTCCACGGGGCCGCTTGGATCCGTTCACATGGCGGTGCCGCCGCACGAGATCGAGCCGCACCCCAAGGACAACGGATAAATGCGCGCGAGGCACTCGCCCTCTTTGGCTTATGGACCCGGAGAGTGAGTTCGTCGCGAAGGTCCTCTCGGTGCGACATCGAACTCATCAATCTGGTGCCAAACTCAGTTCTTCTCCTCACCATCTTTTCCCATCTATGTGAGGGGTTCACGGGGATTCTCCCGACCCCTCGCTCTTCTTCTTTGCAGATTTCTCTTCCGCTCAGGGAAGGACCCGTGGTCGGATGTGTCTACTTCGGTGCTGGTCGAGGCTCAAATGGGCCTTCCCAAGTTCCAACCTCGGATTCCCTTGGCCCGTGGAAGCAGCGCTGGTTCTACCGAAGAGGGGCGAGACAGGGATGTTTGGTGTTGAAGGACCCCATCGCCAACCGCAAGAAGGAGACCCCGAGTCGGACGACCTCGAGGTCGACGAGGAGGCCATCGCCCTCATTCACATCTCGCGCTTATGCGCTGGTCTCAACAGGCAGCGATCGCTAACGATTTCTCGGAACCGTGTGTCCCTCTTAGACGGAGGGAGCACCCGTTCTTTGAGATCCGGGAGCGACGATCCGACCCGTGAGGGCACGCTCAGTGAGTTTTCTTGCCCCAAGTGCGGCTCGTGCATACCCCGACCTTCCCTTGACAACCGCTTGCCCTGCAGCGCCGAAGGAATCCTGGGTCTCTGCCAGGATGGTCGAGATGTTTGGGAAGCTGGTGCACGAGTACATCATTGGCAACCCCGTTCCGAAGAATGTGCTTCGTCGAAAAGACGAGGTAAGTCTCCACACAGCGCTCGAAGTCTTTTTTGCGGCGGGCTCCCTTCGAAGCCGCTTGCTCACGAGCCCACCAAGAGTTGCTGGACACGGCCAGAGGATGCTCCGCACCACTGGCGGCGAGGGCAAGAAAGGGAAGAAGCGATCTCCACCGGCCGGATCAAGCCAGACGGAGGCGAAGAAGTGCCATGTCGAGTGGGGGGATCACGCCACGGTGAGAGCCCTTCTAGTCGAGCCCCCGAGCTTTGCGTTTTTCCGTGCCTTGCCGTTTCTGACATACCTTCCTTCGCGCAGCAGCAGAGCGCGGCTGCCGCCGCCAGGTCTTCGAGTACACCCCCGCTACCAGAGCCTCGAGCACGAAGCCCCGCCATGGCGGGCGATGCGGAGCCGGCTCGGACCCCGAGACCTCAGGTCGTGAGGACACGCAAGCGTGGCGCACCCTCAACATCGGGGCAACAAGGCCTCAGACGACCCTCGGCGAGGAGGAGACTGGCGGCCCAAGTAAGCCCCCGACACCCGATTCACTACTTTTCCAGATCTTTCCGCTTAGTGTATGCTTTTGATCGCAGAGCTTGAGCATCCGAACTCGAAACTTGCCCGTTTTGACGATGGCTGTTGTTCAGGGCGAGTTCGAGTCCGAGGAGGAGAACGCCGTCTTTGGCCCAGCGCATCGATCGTGCCGCCATGCACTCCTTGAGCAGACCCTTGGTCGGCGAAGTTCTACCAAAATTTGAACGACGTCCGTCGAAAGCGAACCGCGGCGGCGAGGACTTCGACATCAGGCGAGGCCCACAGCATGAATCTTGCCGGCGAGAGCTTCCGGCCACCGTGGAGGGAGGATGCTCGGGGCCTTGAGGCCGCGCTTGAAGTGACCTCCAAAACCCCGCCAACCACGGTCGCTCCGGGTGCTGAGACCATGACCCCGCCGGTCACCGGAGACGAACGGGTCGTAGACGCTTCGCCGACTCCCCAGCCGCGAGTGCGTTGAATGCCGAGGTCGTGGTGCCCCCGGCCGCGGAGGTCGTGGATGCCGCGGCGGATCCAGCTGCCGTCCCCTTGGCTCCTGGGACGAGCGGGGGCCCGATCGTGGAGATCGGGGCTAGCACCGCCGTCATGCCCCCCCTGTCGACGGGTTCAACCCGCCGGTGGAGGCAGCAGATAACCAGGCCGCCCACGTGGGAGGGACTCAGGGCCCTGGCCCAAGCGCGCCAGCGGTGGCCGAGGTCGACCCCGGCACCGGCATGACGGTCGACGAGGAGGAGGAGGAGATCCCTCGTGATCGCATCGATGATCGTGAGGAATTCACCCGCGCAAGTCTTGAGAGGCGCCTCCGCGAGGTAAGGATTTTTCCCCGCGTACTCCTCATCTTGTAGCTTGACCTCCTTGTCCCTTCTCATTTTCGGGCCACCCTTTTTTGTTGTGAAGGTGACCGACCATGCCTCTCAAGGGCTACAAGGCCTTCGAGAGCATGGGGACGTGCTAAGGAGTCTCCTTGACGTAGTAGAGGCGCGGGAGGCTGAGCGCGACAAGCTCGTCCGAACCATTGAGGTCGAGCAGGGGGAGCTTGAGCAGAAGACCCAAGAGCTCGACGATCTACGCCGGACGATGAGGGCGTTGGAGATAGCCCACGCGGAAGAGCTCGGCAGGCACGAGGCCTCCGAACGCGACTCTGCTTTTAAGGTCAGGAGCAGGCGGAGACGCCAGCCACGGCTGGGCCTTTCGGCCGAGCGGGCCAAGATCGAAGCTCTGGAGAAGGCTTCCGTGGAGGCGTCGACTCCTGAGCTCAAGGCCAAGATACTCGAGCTCGAGGACGAACTTGGGAGTGTCAACAAGACGCTTGAAACCGAGCAGGCCAAGGTCAAGGACCTGGAGAGGGCCGCTGCGGAGCAGGCACACTTGACAAGGGCGTCTCCCAAGCTCGAGGCCAAAATCCTCGAGCTTGAGGGGAAGCTCGATCGTGCCACCAAGGCACTCGAGGTCGAACGCGCCGAGGTCGAGGCACTGGAGAAGGCTCCCGCGAAGTCACCTCCTGGGCCCGAGACCAAGGTCCCTGGGCTCGAAGAGAAGCTCAAGCGCGTTGGTAAGGCGGCGAAGAGCACCCTAGCCCAGCTTGAAGACGAGCGACGTCGGGCCGTGGTCGCTTCCCAGCAAGCCCTCCAGCTCCAGGGGGAGAACGCAACCCTGAGGGAAAAAGTGGCCCAGCTTGAGCAGGAAAAGCTTGCCCACGAAATGGCCGACCTGTAGAGAAACATTAAAAAGCAGGGAATGCACTAACAGAGATGGTTTGCTTTCTATTGAACAAAGAAACCTCGTTCCAGTTGTGAATTAGTGGTTTGGGGATGCGTTGAACTCTCCTCTTTTTGCTTCGCTTGTTCGCCGTGCCCGTGCTCTTTAGGTCGTGTGCCGGTAGCGTAGCCTTACCCAGCCCCCGTTGGGCCCGAGGTCGAGTGACGCGTGCCTTGGGCACAAGACGTAGATACGGACGAGAGGCCGCGACCTGCAAGTTTGAGGAGCAATTCGCAAAGGCAGAAGAACACGAGGCGAACATCGTTAAGTAGATTTATGTTCGCACGGCCCTAACGACCATGTGCGTTGCTCGATCGCCAAAGCGGCGAGGTTCGTTGCTCGAGCCCGGGCATAGGGGAGAGCTAGATTGCAAAGAGGTTCGGCTTACGTTTAGCTCGTCCGCTGGGGGTGAACGTAAAAACCTGCATCACTTAGACTAGGAGCGAACGCGCTGTGGTCGAAGGTCGTGTTCGAAAAAGAGCCACCGAAAAGAAAAGCAAAGAACACAAGTGGAAGCAAGTATAAAGGGAAAGAATGAAAGACCAAACTTTTATTGAAATGTGAGGCATAGAGGTTACACATAAAATTTCCGGTTGATCTATGTTCCACGAGCTAGAGAGCTCTCGCCATCGGCACGCTAAGCGGTAAGCCCTCGGCGATCTGCTGAAACGACTCTATAGGGGCCCTCCCCCGTGGGGATAACTTATTGGCGCCGGACGAGCTCAATCCGCCTCAGGGCGTGTCCCCAACAAGGAGCTTCCTAGGTCGTGACCGACCGAGACGCATGTCCGCGAAGAGCTTGCGGTAGTGCGTTGATCGTAGCAGAAGGCACGGCATCTTACTTCTTCTGCGAGGGTAAGGTCGAGAGACCGCTCGTGCTCAAGTCGACTTGGTCGACTGCTGACTTCTGGCAGAGCCAGCCGTGACCTCCTGGAGGCGGGACGGGCCGGCATCAAAACGAGCCGAAGGGTGGACCCCGTGGCTCGGCTTGTCGTGGTAACGATAGACCATAGGACGGTGGGAAGTTCGTCCACCCGAGCCGCGGCCGTGTCGGTCGAGCTCATCGGCGACTCGTTTCTTGACGCCTCGACGATTTGCCCGCTTACGTTCCGCCGCCCGCTGTTCGGGGTGAGCCACCGGCGAAGCATATTTTGATGTCGAAGTTCTCGCAAAACTCCCCGAACAACTCAATCGTAAACCGTGGTACCGTTGTCGCGATAATTTTGCACGGAACCCCATACGGTGACCACGCTCAAGCGGAAAAAACGAATCGCCGCCGAGCCGTTATGGTCGAGACCGCTCACCTCTATCCACTTGGTGAAGGTGTCGAAGCCGACGTAACGTAAACTTTTTCCCCCCGGTTGCTTGAGGAAAAGGACCGAGAATGTCCAGTCCCCAGGTCGAGAAGGGCCATACGAGCGGAATGGTCTGGAGCGCGTAGGCGGGTTGATGCGATTTCAGCTGCGGAATTGGCGAGTTCGCAAGTGCGGACGATATCTCGAGCATCCTGAAGCGCCGAGGGCCAATAGTACCCCATGCGGAAGGCCTTCCCGACCATTGTCCTGTACGAAGAGTGCGCCCCACAGAGGCCTGAGTGAATGTCATGGAGCAGGTACCTACCTCCTCCATGGAGATGCACCGTGTCGATGATCTTGGAAACATTGCGTCAGAAGCTCTCCCTCGACAAGCGTGCAGGCTGCACCGCCTCGACGCTGGCTCGCTCTTCGGCGGTCGGGCGGCGGGCGCCAGTAAGAAATTGTGGATGGCCTCGCCCAGAGGGGATACCTCGACCACGACTATAGCCCTTGGTCGGAAATCGACAGGACCGAGAGCGCCTCTCGTGATGACGCGGGTGATGTTGTCGTCGAGGAGCCGAGCTTGGAGAGGAAGTTCATACCGGAGTTGTCCCGCCCGATGTGCTCTGCCCAAGTTCTCGAACCATTTCTCCATCTTGCGCACCTCGGCGAGGTACTTCGCCATCGAATCTCCCGAGCATTGGTAGTCCTTGTTGAACGGTTGATGACGAGCCGGAGTCGCCCTTCACGACAGTGGCGACACCCAAAGCCTTGCATGCTCGTGAAGCCGCCAGAGGGCTTCAGATTCCGCCACATTGTTGGTCGCTGAAGCCAAAACGAATTACGACTCAATCTGTCCGCCGCCTGGGTTATGATAAGTATCCCAATTTCCGAAGCGCTTGAAGGACCTCGAGCCGTCGAAGAACATGACCCAGGCTTTTCTTCTTCGACCGAAGCTCGGGAGCGGGTCGCGACGCCGCCGACCACAAAGTCGGCGAGTATTTGCGACTTTATGGTCGCGGCGGCGACGACACTGGACGCCGAACGCCGCCGCCCATGGCCCACTTGGCGATTCGTCCGCCACCCTCCGGATTCTCAGATGTCCCCGAGCGGAAGTTGCTCGACGACCACGATCTTGCCCGAAATAGTGCCGAGCTTGCTGGCCATGAGGAGAGCATATAACAACCAGCACTGCGGGTAGCGCTCCTTCGGTCCGTGCAAGACCTCATCGACATAATAAATGGGGTCTGCTGAGACCCTGCCCGCCACCAGACGGCACTAACGGCTTGAGGGGTGGCCGCGAGGTATAGCAAAGAATTCTCACCAAGTTGCGGCGCTAGTAAGGAGGGGTGGGGTCGACAGTACGCCAGATCGTCAAGGATCGTTGGGCCTCTGAGTCCACTCGAAGCCCCTATGCTTGCGCAAGGTTTGAAGAATGGGAGCCCTCATGCGAGCCTCGAGATGAACTCGCTGAGGGCGCCATGCGGCCGGAGGCTTTGCACCGCTTGATTGAGGTCGGGTGCCATCTTCTCGATCGCCTCGATCTTCTCCGGTTTGGGCCAACCCCGAGCCCCGATCATGTAGCCGAAAGCACCTTCGGGACCTTTCGCCAAACACGCACTTCTCGGGTTGAGCTTGATCTTGTGCTGCTCAGTTGGCGAAGGTCTCTCGAGGTCGCGAACGTGGTCGCCTCGGCGGGCTTTTGACGATGATGTCGCCCACGAGACTTCAAGGTTCCGCCCGACCGCGCTCGAAAGTCCCGGTCATCGCCGTTGGAAGGTGGCCTCGTGATTGCGCAGACCAAATGACATGGTCGTATAGCAATAGGTGCCAAACGGCGTGATGAAGGAAGTCTTGCACTCGTCCTCGACCGCCAGCTTGATCTGGTGGTATCCCGAGTAAGCATCCAAGAAGCTCAACATCTTGGCATTCGCGGTGGAGTCGACGATCTGGTCGATGCGCGGAAGCGGGAAGTTGTCCTTCGGGTAAGCCGAGTTCAACCCCGTATGGTCGACGCACATTCTCCACTTTCCTCCCTTCTTCTGCACGATGACCGGGTTGGCCAGCCACTCGGAGTAGTTAATCTCACGAATGAAGCCGGCCTTCAAGAGCTTATCAAGGTTCTCCTTGATGATCGCGACCTTCTCCGGGAGAAACGACGCAGCTTCAGCGTAATGGTCGAGTCGGATCCCACACGCAACTTGTGCTCGATCACCTCCTCGACGCCAGCATGTCCGCTGGCTCCCAAGCAAATATGCCCTTGTTGGCTGGCGAAAGTGACGAGCTCGAGTTCCTATTTGGAACTCAACCCGACCGAGACGTGGACGCACCTGGCCGGGTCACTCTCATCGAGCGGTACGGCCTTTGTTGCCCCGCTGGGCTGGATTGCCGCCTTCTGGCGGGCGTTCTTCGTCGTTGCCTCCGGGCCGCGCTGGGGCAGTATGCCAGCGAGAGCCAAGGCCTTGGTCTCGCAACCGTGTGCCGCTTGTAGGTCGCCTCGCACGGTGATGACCCCGTCGGGACCAGGCAGCTTCATGCACCGATGGCCATAATGGTTGGTTGCCATGAACTTGACCAAGGCTAGGCGCCCGAGGATGGCGTTGTACGGGAGGTCACCTTCGACCACCTCGAAGGTGATCAACTCGCATGCGAAGTTGTCGAGCCACCGAAGGTGACGGGTAAGACGACCGCCCTAAGGGGTGGTCGAGCTTCCGGACTATCCCAAGAATGGTATGGTGATGCTCTTGACCTTCGACCGGGGAATCGTGATCCGGCCGGCGCCTCCCGCAGCAAGTTAGAGAGCTGCCGCCATCGACCATGACACGACCGACCGTGGTGTTGCTTATGGTCGGGTCACAACCAAGGCGGTCTTCGTGTCTCGGCCATACCCGGAGTGCGCCCTCTCGAGAGAAGGTGATGGTGGCCCCACCCCACTTGGTGGCTGTTCGAGGGCTTCCAATGGCGACTGGTAGATGGTCCGCGCGATGGCCTTGACTTCGCGCCGTCCGTAGGCCGACGAGCCACCGAAGATGACGCCGATCCGCGCCGCCTTTGCCGAACTCCAAATCGAGGTCATTGTGCTCGCGCGGCGTTCACCCGGCCGGCCTGGTCGTCATCCTTCTGGAGCACGGGCATCTCACCCCGCCCATCGAGAAGGCGCCCGGCTTATTCTCGCTAAGCCCGCAGCCCATTGTGTCGGGCCGGCCGCCTGTGGAATAGGCGAACTTTGATTCATTATATCCGCGGCCCTTCGGGTCTCCAGGGCGAGCATCGCATTCGCCGGGACCGCACGTTGGCCCTCTGCTGGCCGGCTCTTCGCTGGTGAGGTCGGGTCGACCTTGGCGAGGCTTAGAGTCCTCCCAAGCTCGGCCTCGACTTCGAGGACCTCACCGCCATCCGCCGAGACGATCACCGCGGTAGCCTCCGCGCCTCGCGATCGCGCCGCTTTTGGAGGTGGTGCCTTGGTCTGGCGCCACGGAGTTGGACGGGCCGGCCTCTGTTTGGTTCAGACCAAGCTTACCTTGGTCGTAGTCGCTTTCAGCAGACGCATCGTCGGCGGCCCACGCCGCTCCGCCATGCGGAAGAGTTTGTTGACGCCGAGCCTCGGCGTGATCTCCGTGTCCCGGTGAGACGCCGATCACGGACCTTTAACTTGAAGGCCTTGATGACGGCCTCGTCGAAATGCTCAGATCGTGTTCCTTGTGCGGATGAATCGCCGCACAAAGTCGCAAGCGATGGCTCGTTCTTCCCCGATGACACGATCCAGTCTTTCTCCCGCCCACCGCCGAATAACTCGGAAGTTAGAGCGAAGAGCTGCTCGATCTGGCGCCACGACCGAAGGAACCAGCCGATTAAAAAGCCAGTCCTAGCGGCCTCGCCCGCACAAGAGGGAGGTAGTTTGCCATTACGAAGCTCGTTCTCCTCGGCC
Source organism: Guadua angustifolia (assembly GCA_036346375.1). NCBI lineage: Eukaryota > Viridiplantae > Streptophyta > Magnoliopsida > Poales > Poaceae > Guadua > Guadua angustifolia. The sequence continues at coordinate 51,278,094 of CM070503.1, forward strand.
GCCAGATGGCGGTCGAATAGATGGACAGAACTCGCGGGGTTCTTGGTCCCGCCGGTTACCATCAGCTGGCTTGAACCGGCCGCCACGCGACGCGACGAAGACCGCCGAGTACGCCATGCAACCGAGGCCGACAGTGCACGCCGGTCATGGTCATCGCCGACAAGATCCCGCCGCCGCAGACTTCGAGTCGAGGCTCCGCTGCCCGACTCAAGCGGGAACGACCATGGTGCCGAGCACGGACTCACCGGTTGGTAACGCAGCGGTCCCGGACCTGCGCGCCGGGCGAACGCCCCGGAGTGGTCCGCAGATCTGCCGCCTGCCGACTCGGAGCGGTTCGGCCAGTTCGTCTGGTTGGCGCGGTGCCGTGGGACGCCGCGCTCGTGTCGAGCCCCGCCCCGAAGCCTCGCCGCCGTGGGCTAACTCCCACGCAGGAGATGTCCGATGCGGGTGACGGCATGACGTGTTATCGTTGCTTCTCTAGGAACGGGTCCCGAGTGTTGGCCGGTCGCTGCGGGGTTCGACCTCGATCACAGACCGATCGAGCTCTTCGCCAGGGCCTGCCAAAGAGCTCGACCTTGCCCTATCGGGTCGGCCATGACCCGGCGATAGCCGAGGCGCCCCCGGAGGGAGAGCTCGGGCGCCCGAAGACGGCTGGCCTTCTCTCGGCCTCCTCACGGAGAGCGGTTATGGCTTGGTTGATGGCAACTCGCACCATCCGGCGAAGGCCAGGGTCCGCGGATCACGATCATCCGCAACTCCTCGGCGCTTGACCGCCCGCCACCGTAACGCGCCGCCGAGCGCGGCGGCGGCGGCGGCGTGAACAGGACACGGAGTCGAGTCCGTGCTCGAGGAAAATCCATCGATGAAAGGCGCCATGCTCCCGAGATCCCGTGTCGTTCTCGCGAAGAGCAAAACATTCGGCCCCACGGTGGGCGCCAATTACATCAACGATCGGGATCGCCAACCGCAAGAAGTGAGGTAGGGTCGAACGCTGACCCGAGCAGCGTTTTACTCGAACGGCGAAGGAAAAACCGGTCGTGGAGGTGGTCGAGCAAGACGGCAACGAAGCGGAGACAAAGGTTTATACTGGTTCGAGCCTCGTCAAGGTAATAGTTTCTCTACTCCAGTCACCTTGCGGCGGTGATTCTTGTTATATGGGCGTACAGAGCAGTGTTTACAACTCAAAGTAATAATGGTGAATCCTAGCTTGAGCTGCTGTATGCGCTGTGTTGTCCCTTTGGAGCTCATGCGTCCTTGATCTTTATACTCCTTCCGCCAAGAACGACGGGAGCGATCCTTGAAAGGGGCCTTCGTGCACCTTGAGGGTCGGCAAGAATCGCCTTCGAACCTGCCGCAAGACTCTCGGCCATCCGCGACCCGCTCTCGAAACCGCCAACAAACGCTAGATCCAAATCCCCAAGCGGACGGGCTTCAGATGAGACCACCGAGCCGAGGTCGCTGAGTCGAGCTCGGCACACCGCTGGCTGAGGTCGAGCGCCCAGCATGCACCTGTGTCGCGGTCGGGCCTTCCGAGCTTGGGGATCCGATTGACCGCGACGCCACTGGTCAAGGAGTTCCTAGCCCTCGTCACGAGTACATACCATTTGCCTCCAAAAGATTGAACTTGAGAAGGTTCAACCGTGTCAAGATGTAGTAGCTGTCCTGGAGCGTTTGTCATCACCAGAGTAAGAGGTGAATGTGAACCTGTAGTCATCTTACCATGTCTACAAGAAGAGCATACTAAATCGCTATCACCATTAAGCTTAGGCAAGCCACGTATCAGGTCTAACCCACTTACACGAGTAAAAGATCAAAACCAACGTGACCAAGTCTACGGTGCCAAAAGAATAAATCTTTAGAAACATTGGCAACTAGACACCTATACTTAGAAGAAGGTGATACATCAAAATCAGTTTTAAATACTCTTCCAAAGCGAGAAATCTTGAACATAAGATCACCTGAAGCATCTAAAACTTTACATTCATTTTTCTTGAAACATACTTCGAGATCTTCATCAATCATTTGTGAGACAGAAAGCAAATTGTATTTCAAGTCTTCAACCAGAGCCACATCCTTGAACATAAATTTGTCATTTACCTTCACTGTACTTTTTGCCACAACAAGAGTGGAAGATGCATCTCCAAAAGTAACACTTTCAGCATGAGATGCACGAGTGAGGGAGGAGAACCAATTTTTATCACCGGACATGTGGCGTGAGCATCCGGAATCAACTAGCCAAATGTTCTCCTTCCTCGCGCGATAAGCCTCATTGAAGTCGCTGTCGTGATCATCCTCGGTGAAGCTGTCATCACCCCTAGCCATGAGACACAACCCTGTCAATTCATGCTTGTTTGGACTTGTTGTGTCATCTTCACTGCTCTTTGAATCCACATCACTCAAATTTATTTGTTCAAGAGCAGAAAGAACCCGGTGGATAATTTTGCGGTTGATGAAGCTCTTTTTGTTTCAATCACTTGATAAGAACTTCTCTTTTCTTCTATCATTGTCCTTCTCCTCCCTTGATGTTTTACCAGCAAGTTTAGGACAAATTGAACGAATGTGTTTGAGATCACCACACTCATAGCATCTTGGAGGGCCACCACCAACTCTCTTCCTCATTCTCATATTCTACAAAGCTTTATTAAAACAAGAAGAGAGTAATGCCAAGTCTTCTTCAGGAAATTCTTCAATCTGTTCATCAGTTAGTGAAGACAAGGAAGATAGAGCAAAACTTGAAAAAGCATTATTCTGAGACATGCTAGATTGGGAGGTCAATGCAATTGATTTATTATCATTCTTTCTGGCAAGAACATCCAATTCATGAGTTTTTAATTTAGAGAAAAGAACATCTAAAGTAAGTTCACTCATGACAGTTGATTCTCTAATAGATGTAACTTTCATCTCCCAAATAGACATGTCTAATGCACCAATCAATTGTCTAGCACTAGTAGCTTCATCAAAGAAAACTCCAACAACACGTAAATTGCTAAGAATCTTATTGAAACGTGCAAAGAAATCATCTAGTGACTAACCAGGCTTCATCTCAAATTGCATGTATTCTTTTTTATATATATCTTGACAAATCTCTTTGATAGTGTTAGATCCCTCATTATAATCACAAAGAGATTTCCATACCTCATATGAGACTTGAGATGGATCACGCGGTCGAAGTCACTTCTTCCTAATCCTTGGATGATCAAATTCCGTGCTTTGCTGTTTGCTTCAACATGTGCTCGATTGGTGTCATTGACTTCATCATTCTCAGGAACTTGATATGGCTTGTATACCTTCTCCCAGATTGCAAAGCCCTGAGCTTGAATGTATGCCTCCATCTTTGCTTTCCAAAACTGAAAATCAACACCATTGAAAACACAAGGTTTGTCGAATACCTATCCATCGCTACGGTTTCTAATCAATAGTTAAGATCGAAATATACACTAACGTAGCAATCAGAGGGGGAGTGAATGATTGCGCGGAAGCTAATATCTAATTTTTGATGATTTTTTCTAACACACCCCAATTTACACTCAAATTGATTGGAGACCAGTTCACGCAGTCGGTGAACAGTCGGGAGACCAGTTCACAAAGTCGGCGAACAGTCGGGAGACCAGTTCATGCAGTCGGAGAGCAGTCGGGTGACCACTTTCATAGTTGGAGAGCAGTCGAGCGACCACTTTCGCAGTTGGAGAGCAGTCGGGCGACCACTTTCTACAATCGACGAGCAGTTTGGCGACTAGTTCACAAAAATAGTAATTTCTGAAGATCCAACCGTTGGATTGATGTCAAATTTTAACTGTAGAAACTAGATTCAATTCTAAAGCTAACCCAAAAAGAATTAACTCGATCGAACCTATGGATCTTGAGATATTACCTTCGCAAGAGATTGAACTCTGTGATAAACTTCGTGACTGCTACGACGGACAAAACTTCAGTCGATGCTCTAATCTATGCCGGACTAAAAACAACTCAAGGTGCTGAGAGCTCTTCAAATTCTTTTAGTTGCCTTCTTCATCACCAACACATGCATGCACTAGAATTTTCTAGTCGTGAAGATCCACCAAGAGATAATCAAACACCAATCAAGAAAATCTCCTGGATGCATGCAACAATCAGGCCCTAAACTTTCTTGCCGCAAGACACAAAACTACTCGGACTTCCTTTTTACGAGATGTTCCAGCCTAAGAAAGAATTTTATTTCTCTTTGTCTAACAGTACTCTAAACAAAAGAGTACAAACCCTAATACCTGGCTCACATAAACAGGAGACGCCTCCCCTTATTTATACTGAGCAAACATAAAGAGATTGAATACAACTTCACTTACAACAAGAAAAGAGTCTGTACACATCTCAACCTGACCCAACATGGCCAAAAACAATTCTTGCACACATGTACAGCCCACATGCTGTAATTACGTGACTAACCAGCCTCCATGTGCATGTTCTCTAGCCCAAACGTCCCGCATGACATTTTCGACCATCAAGACCTCGATTCCTCCTTGAACCTAGTCCCGAACCTCAGTTCCTCCATGAACCTAGTTCCGGTCCCGTCATCGACCACATTCGCCCTCGAGCAACACCTGCACATGAATAAACAAGAAACACATTGTAACACCCCGGCGCCAAGCGCACCGCGAATGCTACCAAAACTCCAAATACGAACGACACAATCTCGAAAAGACTGAAACTGAATTTAATCACTAAACTCTTAACTGGCCTAAGAAAAACTAAGTCACCGAAATTTACAAAATTTCGGCATGACTACTCTAGAATAGGGGACATCCACCCAGCAGACAGAAAACATACAGAAAATATGATATCATTCTAGCAGGTCCTTAGTTAACCAATCACACATCCAATAGACGGTAATAAACTCCACCATGACTAACAGCACATTACAACCTTACTAATTACAGCCAGACTTTACAAGTTAATTTAAATGAGGAGGTAGTAACTGAAGTCGTGCACGTGCTACTACTCCCATCCCGGCGAGACAGCTTCAAGGTACCTAGAGCAGGAAGTAAACAAGCGTGAGTTCAAGACTCAGCAAAGTGCAACAATAATAAAAGTAATAAATTTAATCAATTACTTTTACTCTAGAATTTAATATAGCCATTACTAAATGGAAACCAACCGTAAAAGAAGAAATAACGAACTCCACTTACCACAACCAACTCGAAAACATAACTAAATCTTACCCGCCTCAATAACAATTCTCGATGAGTCCACGCCTCAATCCTCAACCTGTTCTTCCCATTCTCATCAATCCCAATTATCAGTTGCAACCCACAATGCAATGGAATGCGTTTATGATTTTATGCTCTAGTGCACAAAACATACAAAAGAATAATCTCATAACCGTACCTCACAATCAACTCACTAAACATGATTCATTATTATCAGTGAAATACAGATGCAAATATGCCTTACAAAAGAAGAATTCATATCCATACACCAGAAAAAGAAGAAACTCATATCCATACATCACAATCAATGCATAAAACATGATCCATATTGACAATGCAATGCAGATGCAAATATTCTATACAGAAGAAGAATTCATATCCATACACCACAAAAAGAAGAAACTCATATCCATACATCACAATCAATGCATAAAACATGATCCATCATTGACAATGCAATGCAGATTGCCCAATTTCCATGCATATGATGCATCATGCATGCTCATCTCCTCTTTAGCACATACCAGATGGCCGAGTGCACACCCGGTGTGCACCTCTCATTCCCTTCCACCCCGTGGTGGAGGGTGCCTACTTCATCGACTCGCCCCATACAACCACATATATGGGACTACGAGGTAGGACTTTCGTGCTCACTACATGTGAGCACAGAGGCCCGTGATCAGATGGGTCGCCTCTTCCATCGTGAATGCACAAATGCAATTAACATAACCAAATTTGCAATCTACATTCAGTTCTCACATTTGCCTAGCCATAGCCAACTACGTAAACATCACCACTTCTCACATCCATAAATTACCATTTCTCAACATTCAAATCACATTCTCAACACTCATATCCATATTCTCCACAAATCTCATCAACATGGTCAATCATTAACACTCGCACCAAAGACATAATTAATTTTCAAGATAGCAACTCAACTTTTCCTATTAATCCGACCTCACAACTTTATTATTCACGCTCACCTCTCATAGTAGTAAGCAATCTTATGAACGTGTGATATAGCAATATATCTATTTGGCATTGTACGGGTCCAACAAACAACCCACAAAGCATTCACTCCAAAGATGCACTTTTCATAGACACATATATGAAAAAGGCCATGCTCAACTTTCATATCCATAAGGTCACATATATCAGCAATATTCACGTAATCGCCACAATCGCATATCATGACCACAATTCGAGCTATTTTCATAACGAAATCTTATATCTTCAGTGTTCCCATTAGCCTAATCATACTAGGGAGCATCATCAAGGCATATATAAAATGAAACACATGGCATATTGACAAGGCATATGATTCGTCAATCAACACACATAACAAACAAACAAACATTGATGCACTTCATATAATCTAAGTTTGAACGATAGCATAACCAATTAACCATTCCCATTCATCACATCGCAAGCAAAATCAAACATGAAAATATTAATATAACACATGGATAATTATATGCTTGCAAAACCAATTGGCCACCTAAGCCACAACCGAAGTCAATACACTTGCCTTCAACTTCTTGAGACGGTGTGGCGAGACGAGATTTCCATCCCCGGGGTCACACCACCTGCACATGGATATAATTCACCAAAACACACCCACAATTCAACGCAAGACTCATAACTAAGTTGGCTTCAGAACCTACTCCTAAAACCCGAAAACAAAAATCTGCCAACCCGGGGCAGCACTTCGTAAAACGGGCATAACTTTCAAACGGCTGAACAAAACTTAGCGATTCTGGGCTTCACTGAAAGGTAATTCGATTATCTACAACGTTTTCTATAGCCGACCGACCGGGAAAAGCACCGATTATTCCCAGATTTGCGACAAACAGCAGACAGCCGCAAAAATACTTCTCTCTGGACAGCACGCGGTAAAATAACCATAACTTTCAAATGGCTGAACGAAACTTGTTGATTTCAGTCTCTATTGAAAGGTAATTCAATTATCTACAACTTTCGTTATAGCCAAACCCCCAGGAAACGCTGGTAGAATTTTCAAACAGCAGCTCTAACAAGGGACGAAAATCTGCTCGAACCAGAAATTTCAAATCACCCTAGTCTCTCCCTTTCCCCAACTAAATGCATCACCAAACAAGGATCCTAGCTGGGCATTTACTCAAACACCTTACATGCAAGCATTTCACCCCCAAAAATTCTAGGGTTTTACCTCCAATCTTACTCATGGAGGGAAGGGGAGGTGGAGGAGCCGAGGCAAGGTCGCCGGGAGGGCTCGGCCGGCACGGTGGTAGCTTGCCGCCGAGAGGGAGGCTCGCGAGCTGCTGGCTGCCGCTTCCTAGCTGCCGCTGCCGCCGGTGGTCGGGCGCTGGTTGGGGGGTGCAAGACCACCAGGAGGCGAAGGAGCAAGGAGGAAGAAGCATCGGCAGGAGGAACCAGGTGCAAAGCCGGGCTAGAGCTGCTCCTACATGCGTGAAATGGCATTCGCCGTAACAAATGAAGAAAGGAGGGCAATGCTGGCCTTCCAACAAATCTCAACCACACATAAGGGAAGGGAGAGAGAGAGGTTAGGTGAAATCCCTAAAAACCCCTCCTACAAACAAAAATCAAGCTTTTAACCAAAAATCGCGACCCAAATAATTTAATTCTTGGCGCGATAAGACAAATGACAGGATAATCAACTTGTCGCAGAACTAAACGGCTCGGAGAAAACAACCATTCCGATAAATATTTCACTAAAAAACTCAAAACCTTTAATAAATCATGAAGCGACAAAACTTTTCTCCAAGAAATCCTTGAATCAAGAAAATGAAGACAATTCCGGCCAAAAACACAGAAAACAATTTGGCAAGATACACTCTTCCTTTTAACAATTCGACTCGATTCAACACCACAAGAACTCCAACAAAACAACGGAATCGATCGATAAAGCGAAAACATCCAAAAGAACAAGGTTGCAAACTTCCCACGACGGACTCCAAAACTCGAAGTCACCTCCTTTCCACTTGAGAATTCACATCTCCCACACGCAGACGCTAATATACCCGAGCAGACTGCACCAAAATTCCCAAATCATACCACCAACCAACGACTCATGACAATACGATTAACACAAACCACAACACTCTATCAAGCACATCATGAATTCTATTCGATTAAACAGCTTGAGGTTCTAAACCCAAATCTCCTAAGAACAAAGGAAACCCTGATTTACATTTCTCCTCAATAGTTAACCTTTATAGCCACATAACCATTAGCAACTTCTAACCGAATCCGAATATACCACTATTTCTAACCAATTAACGCCGGGATCCTCTAGGAATTAAAACACGACTTTTATCTTTTCAACAGATCAAAAATCATTTTTACTATTGAATTGATTAGCCCCACATGGCAACCATCAATTTCCTCACAACACAAAACCGAACTTGACCTTCTTTCAAACTTGTCTCACACAACGAGACAATCACTCAACGAAAAGGTTTGCAACCGAACCATCCATTTCCGACTGACCCACATTGAGTCTAACCCATAAACCGAGGGTTCCGACAACTTACGGAAATAAAATATTTAGCGAGTGACTCCACCCAAAAGAATCTGAATCGACATCACAAGGCTCCATCATAATCCACCTTTAACTACTTGAGATCAACGCTAGCTCATGCTAGGATCGCAAATCAACACCAAACTACACTTAGTTCTTTTCTTATGAGGGTTTCGCCTCACAATCTTTCACTCACATAATCAAACCTAAGAGTATAAATCCTTACTATACTCAACACGATACCACCTAACAAATATAATCTTTAACTCCAGCTAGAATGCGTAAGAGATACAATTCTCTTTAAACCAATAAACCACACATTACCTTGGAGAAGGTTTAACAAAAACCCATGATCGCTCTATTTCTCTCCTAGGCCAAATCGCAAAGGCAAATTCAAATCTCGAACATCTCGAGAACCACTTTTATCATTTTCAAATCAATGCGATCAAATTTACATCGGGAGTACTCAAAATAAAAGAGACTCACAAGAACCCTTTGATGTAAGCTCTCAATAACCAAAACAATTTAACATGCTGTCATCCAAGCAAAACTGCGTATAACACCAAAATCAACACTTGGGAAGAGGAAATCGACTCTCAAACCCGGCATCCGAACCTACAATCAATCACACAATCTCTTAAACAAAAGAGGGGAAACTCATTCCCAACAGAGACCTCTTCACTAGCCGACATCACTTAATTAACAAGTTCCTCAACCAAACTTGTTATTTCTTCTGTGACACAATCATTTATAACCGTACACAAACATCATTTCCAGATCTCCACTTATATCCATGGATCATCATGACCCACAAACTACTTCTTGCCATCTATCCAATTAGGGTCGATTACCTTAATCCCAACAACACAAACATATACTAATCCTCTACGGGAAGATCTTCAATCACCCACAACTTACTCTAACTATCGGGTTTTTCCTTTCCAGAAAAGCCAACGAAAACTTCCAAAGAAGCTCAACTCTCAAAAGACTTAGAAAATGACAGGGCTCAAGCCATGTCATCCAACAAAACTCAAACCAATTATCAAACTCCAAAATTCCACTAAGGAAAGGAGTCACACAAATCAATTCACGGAAAGGAAAAGCGAATCGATCGAATAATACTTTTCCCTTTAAAGCCCCAAATCTAGAACTTCAACTTGGAGAACGACAACACGAAGAAATCCATGTCTTTCTCCGCAAAGCAACCAAAAAGGGGCAACACAAAACTCTCTTCTTTGCCTTAAATCCAAGAAGACCAAGGAAAACAAAATTCAAATACGCACTCCAACAACTCTCCGATTTATGACAGAAACACAAGAACTCTCCTTCGGTGCTGGCTCTAAACTGCCGCACCATCAACCACAGCCACACGACAAGGCCAAACCCTTCGACACAAAGAGTCCCACCGGACTCCACTAATCAATCTACCACTTCATATACATAGCCATAAATAATACCATAATCTTAACAAGACTAACATATAACATATTAACAAGTAACAATATAGCATAAATCTCAAAAGAACATTGTAAAACAATACAACGATATCCCATCCCTTTCCTACTGTGCATCAGAGTGTGTCAAATTTTTAGATTAATTCATCATTCTACATCAAGTTTTACGGGTATTGCCCTAGGGCCACAGCTTTAAAGATTCAACTCGAACCATGTTTCTACCTTCACACAAAGAAAATTTTAATTCATTCTAGAATTAATCACTACATTCAAACACCACGGACTCAAACCCGCTCGATACTAATCAGAACACTCGGCGCCAAGCGCCGCGAATGCTACCAAAACTCCAAATACGAACGACACAATCTCGAAAAGATCAAACTGAATTTAATCACCAAACTCTTAATCGGCCTAAGAAAAACTAAGTCACCAAATTTACAAAATTTCGCATGACTTCTAGAATAGGGACATCCACCCACAGAGCATGAAAACATACAGATAATATGATATCATTCTAGCATGTCCTTAGTTAACCAATCACACATCCAATAGACGGTAATAAACTCCACCACGACTAACAAAGACATTACAACCTTATTAATTACAGCCAGATTTTACAAGTTAATTTAAATGAGGAGGTAGTGATCAAGTCATGCACGTGCTACTACTCCCATCCCATGAGACAAACTTCAAGGTACCTAGAGCAGAAGTAAACAAGCGTGAGTTCAAGACTCAAAGAAAGTGCAACAATAATAAAAGTAATAAATTTAACTGAATTACTTTTTACTCTAGAATTTAATATAGCCATTACTAAATGGAAACCAACCGTAAAAGAAGAAATAACGAACTCCACTTACCACAACCAACTCAAAACATAACTAAATCTTACCCCGCCTCAATAACAATTCGATGAGTCCACGCCTCAATCCTCAACCTCGTTCTTCCCATTCTCATCAATCCCAATTATCGCTTGCAACCCACAATGCAATGGAATGCGCTTATGATTTTATGCTCTAGTGCACAAAACATACAAAAGAATAATCTCATAACCGCATTCTCACAATCAACTCACTAAACATGATTCATTATTATCGGTGAAATACGATGCAAATATGCCTTACAAAAGAAGAATTCATATCCATACACCAGAAAAAGAAGAAACTCATATCCATACATCACAATCAATGCATAAAACATGATCCATATTGACAATGCAATGCAGATGCAAATATTCTATACAGAAGAAGAATTCATATCCATACACCACAAAAAGAAGAAACTCATATCCATACATCACAATCAATGCATAAAACATGATCCATCATTGACAATGCAATGCAGATTGCCCAATTTCCATGCATATGATGCATCATGCATGCTCATCTCCTCTTTTAGCACATACCGGTATGGCCGAGTGCACACCCGTCGGTGTGCACCCTCTCATTCCCCTTCCACCCCGTGGTGGAGGGTGCCTACTTTCTCGACTCGCCCCATACAACCACATATATGGGACTACGAGGTAGGACTTTCGTGCTCACTACATGTGAGCACAGAGGCCCGCATCAGGATGGGTCGCCTCTTCCATCGTGAATGCACAAATGCAATTAACATAACCAAATTTGCAATCTACATTCAGTTCTCACATTTGCCTAGCCATAGCCAACTACAGAAACATCAGCCACTTCTCACATCCATAAATTACCATTTCTCAACATTCAAATCACATTCTCAACACTCATATCCATATTCTCCACAAATCTCATCAACATGGTCAATCTGTCATTAACACTCGCACCAAAGACATAATTAATTTTCAAGATAGCAACTCAACTTTTCCTATTAATCCGACCTCACAACTTTATTATTCACGTTCACCTCTCATAGTAGTAAGCAATCTTATGAACGTGTGATATAGCAATATATCTATTTGGCGATTGTACGGGGTCCAACAAACAACCCACAAAGCATTCACTCCAAAGATGCACTTTTCATAGACACATATATGAAAAAGGCCATGCTCAACTTTCATATCCATAAGGTCACATATATCAGCAATATTCACAGAACTGCCACAATCGCATATCATGACCACAATTCGAGCTATTTTCATAACGCAAATCTTATATCTTCTGTGTTCCCATTAGCCTAATCATACTAGGGAGCATCATCAAGGCATATATAAAATGAAACACATGGCATATTGACAAGGCATATGATTCGTCAATCAACACACATAACAAACAAACAAACATTGATGCACTTCATATAATCTAAGTTTGAACGATAGCATAACCAATTAACCATTCCCATTCATCACATCGCAAGCAAAATCAAACATGAAAATATTAATATAACACATGGATAATTATATGCTTGCAAAACCAATTGGCCACCTAAGCCACAACCGAAGTCAATACACTTGCCTTCAACTTCTTGAGACGGTGTGGCGAGACGAGATTTCCATCCCCGGGGTCACACCACCTGCACATGGATATAATTCACTCAAAAACACACCCACAATTCAACGCAAGACTCATAACTAAGTTGGCTTCGCAACCTACTCCTAAAACCCGAAAACAAAAATCTGCCAACCCGGGGCAGCACTTCGTAAAACGGGCATAACTTTCAAACGGCTGAACAAAACTTAGCGATTCTGGGCTTCACTGAAAGGTAATTCGATTATCTACAACGTTTTCTATAGCCGACCGACCGAAAAGCACCGATTATTCCCAGATTTGCGACAAACAGCAGACAGCCGCAAAAATACTTTCTCTGGACAGCACGCGGTAAAATAACCATAACTTTCAAATGGCTGAACGAAACTTGTTGATTTCAGTCTCTATTGAAAGGTAATTCAATTATCTACAACTTTCGTTATAGCCAAACCCCAGGAAACGCTGGTAGAATTTTCAAACAGCAGCTCTAACAAGGACGAAAATCTGCTCGAACCAGAAATTTCAAATCACCCTAGTCTCTCCTTTCCCCAACTAAATGCATCACCAAACAAGGATCCTAGCTGGGCATTTACTCAAACACCTTACATGCAAGCATTTCACCCCAAAAATTCTAGGGTTTTACCTCCAATCTTACTCATGGAGGGAAGGGAGGTGGAGGAGCCGAGGCAAGGTGCCGGGAGGGCTCGCCGCCGCCGGAGGTAGGCTTGCCGCCGCCAAAGGGAGGCTCGCTGAAGCTGCCGCCGCCGCTGCCCCAACTGCTGCTGTCGCTCCTAGCTGCCTGCTGCCGGTGGTCGGGCGCTGGTTGGGGGGTGCAAGACGGCCAGAGGGAAGGAGCAAGGAGGAAGAAGCATCGGCAGGGAGGAACCATGGTGCAGCCGGCTAGAGCTGCCCTCCACGCAGAAATGGCATTCGCCGTAACAAATGAAGAAAGGAGTGGCAATGCTGGCCTTCCAACAAATCTCAACCACACATAAGGGAGGAGAGAGAGAGGTTAGGTGAAATCCCTAAAACCCCTCCTACAAACAAAAATCAAGCTTTTAACCAAAAATCGCGACCCAAATAATTTAATTCTGGCCGATAAGACAAATGACAGATAATCAACTTGTCGCAGAACTAAACGGCTCGGAGAAAACAACCATTCCGATAAATATTTCACTAAAAACTCAAAACCTTTAATAAACTCATGAGCGACAAAACTTTTCTCCAGAAGAAATCCTTGAATCAAGAAAATGAAGACAATTCCGGCCAAAAACACAGGAAAACAATTTGGCAGTATTACACACATCCGAGCATAAGTCCACGACTTGACTCATAGTCAATCCAAGCAACCACTCACACGGGCACATTGCACCAAGCAAAATCATTAACATGCTATCACCAGCATATCAATTAATAAACTGAAACAGCACATACACAAGCACCACACATGTCATAACCAAAATCACTTTGCAATGCTAATTTCATTACTCAGCCAATTTTTCAGCACATGATTTCACATCTCTAAACCACAACGAATTTACTTTAGCAATAACGGTAGTTTACATCATCTCAAGATTCTAACTATACATCAAAGTTTAAATTTTAAACATTCTCATTGGTCACCTACCCTTGAAATAACCAGGGTGTGACCCCAATCTTTAAGTAAATCGATGGCTCTTAAGCATGAATAATCATAATTAATCATTTTTTCTTTCCAGAACACCCCAACCATAAATCACAATGGAACTTGACTCTCAAATCACAAAATGTCCAAAACCGAACTCTGACATGTAAAAGTTCTTCAAACAATCTCAAGATTGAAAACTTCCACAAAGGAAGATGGATGCAAGGATATTTTTCACAAAAAGAAAAACCAAGCGATTAGCCAATCCTCTTCTTGTAAAGTCTTAAAAACTGAAATCCACACAACTTAAGTTTTGCACAAAACTTCAATAAATTATTTTAAACTCAGAAGATGACAAACATAAGGATAAAACACTAATGTTCTCCGCGAAGCAACCAACAAATCCGATCGCCAAAACGGTAGAGACAGCAATCCAAAAAGAATCATCGCTAATCTCTTTCTCTTTGTCTCCAGCCATTGAAGGCAAAAAGAAAGCAACCTACTCCACTCACTCTCTGATCTATGACGTAAAGACAACGACTCTCACCTACGAGAGGTTCCTAAACCTCAAGTAGTGGCTCTACCCGGCCACAGCCACAACCAAGGCCCTTACCATGGCCAAAAGAATATGGTCGAAAATTTTCAACACAACTATTTCACAGAAACATAATGATTCAGTCAGTTCTTTCATGATCCTAGCAAGATGTATCATCATATTTAGCATTCATCATCAAAACTCAAATAAAGCATTAAAGAGTAATGCAATAATTACCCATACCCCTTTCTCCTGCGCATCAGAGTGTGTTAAGTTTTAAGTTAATTAACCAACCTACATTAGATTTTTAAGTTTACTGTCCTATGGCAAAATTTTAAAGAGTATATACCTAAGCCATGTTTCTAATTTTTCAAATCAAAATTTTAGGTCACTCTAGAGTAATTTGCTAATTCCATGCACCATGAACCTAAAACCCGCTCTGATACCAACTATAACACCCTAGCACTCTGTGCCCCGAATGTCATATCCAATGTTTTTAATCATATCCAACCTTTTTAAATTGTAGGGAGCAAAGTGGTTCTTTACTCATTTTATCTTTTTCTATTATTGATTTATTTGAAGATAGAATTCCAATTGTAATTTTTTTAAAATTTTAAGGTTTTTATGATTAAATTATTCTATTGTAGAAATTTTAGTTCAAGATATTTTATATTTATGTTGTATTAATTCTGACATTATCAATTCTAAATTTTCTTGTTTTCAATTTTAGAATTTTTAAAGGAAAACAATTTGATTATTTATTTTGATATTTTTGCTAGAGATTTAAATATTCGTGCATAGGATAAGATAAAAATTTTAGCTCGAGATAAGGTGGGTAAATTTTTATTTTATTCTCGACAAACTAACTATTCATAGTCAAACTTCATTAATTCATATTCTTACCATTAATAAATATATTCAAATGGCTTTGGACTGTAGCAATAGAGTTCTTGAGATATCCTATAATTAAATATTTTTTCAATTTTGTTCCTATATATTTTTATTTTTGTTTATTTATCTTTCACTAATTCAATAGAAAAAGGGTTTTTCCTGTAAGGCAAAAATCCAAGAAAACCAAATAATGCAAAAAATTCAAAATTAAGCACATTCAAATTTAGAATTTCCATTTCTATAATTTTGTAATGTTACAGGAGTTGAGCTTGTATAATTTTGTTTAATTTGAAGACCAAACTCAATTGGAATTGAAATATATGAAAAGGTTGTCTTTTCCATATTTTTCATCATATTAACAATAATTACAATATGTCAAAACATCTACAAAATGATTCAACTAATTGACTCAATATGTATACTAATACAATAACTAGCATTCTGTCCACCTCTCATTCCTCTGCCCAGCTTATGGAGGGTGCACACCGACAGGTGAGCACCTAGCAATACCGGTATTAGCTATGAAAATGTGTATTATGAGCATGCATGTGCATTGCATGGTTAAAGGATAAAGAATATTAAGTTATAAAGTTGCTCTTGTGTGCCAAGGACTTACCATGTTATAATTGTTTTAATCTTCTACTTTAAGTTATTTGCATTAATATGATACACCTTGCTGAGTTGTATGAACTCATGCTTGTTTTTGTGATGCTTTATTTTTAGGTACCTTCAGAGCGGCATTTTAGGAGACGGGCTAGCACTATTTCACCCAAAATGACTATCATGTAGTTAGAGTAGTTGCCACATCTCTTAGAGTGATGCTATGCTTAAAAAGAATTTGCTTTTGAATAGATAGCTTTGTAAGTAGTTGATGGTATTGAACTTTGTATCCTTGGTTATGTAGTGTCTTCACTGTATAGTTCCACTCTTTTGCATCATGGTTGCCTTTTGGAATACTTGCTCTTCCATGTTATATGCTTATTCAGTCATGCTAGCTAGTTAGATGTCATGAATAGCTATATATATGTTGACCATTTTGATTGTTGTCTTGTTTGTCTGCTGAGTGGATGTCCGAGTTTTAGGGGAGGTGCTGCTGAAATTTTTAGTTAAGTTTGGCAACCTACTAGTATTTTAGCTTACTTTGCTAAAATTTTATGGTATCTTGTAATGATTGGTGCTTGAGGGTGTAACATTCAGGGTACGTGAGGTGCTAGGGTGTTACACATATCTTTCAAATGCGATTGGGTTTCGTAATTTTGCACGATTGTAGAAGCTCATCTCCCTAATGTATGGTAATATTTTAAGAATTTATCGAAATTTGTACACATAGGTTTGATGGAGTTTTCATGATAAGGGGGGTTTCACTTCATACATACATATGTATGTATGTATGTATGTATGTATGTATGTATGTATGTATGTATGTATGTATGTATGTATGTATAAATGCATATATACATATACAAATACCTATATACATATACACTTAGACATATAAATATATGTAACTGTACTTCTTTATGTAGGGACCAAAATGTAAATTGCATTATAAAAGGACTGGACTACGAATTTAATTGTTGCTTTTGTTCTTTTTGCTAATATGGATGAATATGTGAATGATTTATTCACTTAGTGATGTTTTGCTATCAATTGTATGATTGTAAAAAAGTGATTGAATTAATATTGAGGTGTCTAAAATTTATGTTGTAATTATAAATACATACACATACACACATGTATATATACACTTATACACACACACATATATATACATACACACACATATATATAGACATACACATAACTTTTGCACACACAAGTATATATACACTTACATATATATACACACACACATATATATACATAGACACACATATATATAGACATACACATAACTTTATAGTCTTCTTGATAGTCATGTATTCTGAGTGTTGCAAGGTATCAAGACAAAATTTACTTAGTGTAATAATAGAAAATAGAAATACAATAGTTTATTAATGATTTTAACGATTTATTGACTGAAGGTCTATCGGTGGCATGACGTCGTAGGAAGCACAGCATGGCTTAGGTTGTGGATGGTTTTAGCTTTTGGGGTGAATTAGGTTATCCAGGGACTTGTTTCTTAAATGTACATTGTATGAAGTTAATTAAATAACTAGATTTACGTGGCATTTTTAGCTATTGATGTTCATTGGTTGACTGTGTATGTGTTTTAGCACCAGAGAGTAAGCCTTTAATAAGTGTTAGCATTTAACTCCTATTTTCATAACTAGTAATCCCCATATTGTGACTTTGGTGTAAATGCATGTGTCCATTCCAGAGGACTATAAATCTATAATGCATGTCCATTGGTCTTATGTATCGGACTGCTATTTGTATCACTTTATACTTTAAAGTATACATTTATAGTGCAATTCATAATCGCCATAGGTGTTCGACCTGAGCATTGATTACGTAACATGTGGCAAATATAGGATTGAGCTAGAAGCCCGCATTGGTGCTGAATAGAGGGATGTTTGAAGTAGCGTTAGCACGCAATTTGACATTCATATTTGGAGTCATATCATGTTGTTATTAAATTACATAGCTATGTTTAGAATTAAGGGTGCCAATATTTATTTATGATAATAAAATGCATGTGTGGTAGACTAGAGTGTGTTTATTTATAATTTCAAAACATATGTACACCGATCGAACTATACCTTCAATTATTGTATCAACCCCCATTTTTGTATAAAATGCGAAAATGAGAATCTCATGTGCATATAGTACCAGTCTCATGATCAGTGGATAGCACGCACATTTACAACAATTAGAATTATAACCATACATAATGATATTAAAGTGGAAGCAATTTATACATTGTATTTACAATTTAGAGTATATATATATCACAAAAGAATCAAAGTCTTGTAGTGTGCCCATCCAACTCTTAGACAACTGACAAGGCATAATCCCTAGAAAGATCGTATTGTTGCAGTTCTTGTATCCTACATCGAAAAGTAATCTTGAGAGCCTTGCTTTTTTTTCCACCTAAAACAACACAACAAACAAGGTTGAGTACTTTTGTACTCAGCAAGACTTAAGGTGATATTTGCAAAATACATAAATGGAGGCCATGTCAAAGGAAGTTTCTATGGTTAATTTGCAAAAAGTAACATTGAATTTGTAAAACAAGTTGTAATTTAGAAATAGAATTTGTAAAAGCATGTTTGACTGATATAAAAGTAAGTAAAGCATAAGTAATAACTAACAGACCTTCCCTGCATGATTATCGGATTATCCATTGTCAGCAAACATCACAAATCTGCAACAATAACCTTCCAACAAGAGTTCACAATCCAACCATTTAGAAAATACCAAAACTTCTAACTATGTGATGACTTTACCAAGTGCCCATAACCGTGGGCGCGGCTAATCAATTAGATTTACACTCTACAGAGGTGTATAGTTTTACCCACAAGTCATAACCTTTTCATTTTGCTGTATGTTTTACACACCTTTGGTGTTTGGCTAGAATGTTCATGACAAAAACCATTACATTACCTAGATTAACTTTGCACCAGCACAATGACAATAAACCTATACTATGGTGTAAATGTTTGTATAGTCACTGTAAAATAAATGATTAAGCATATTTATAGTATGGCGTATATTGTTGTATCGGTAAACATTTGTTCCATAATCACTTCAGTGTGGACATCACTTCAAGCAACCAGTCTTTGAAAACCCATACTACTCCAGCCTTTGAATGTGCAAAGTTAAATTAGAAAACTTAATTGGTTTAAGATTGTCCTATACCAACACTTGTGGTTGTACGTGTTTCTTGGCTTCAAAACAATCCATAGTTCAGTCCTTAATCTGACATGGGCGACAATCTTCTCCCTACACTCCGTACAAGTCTCTTGCACATCCAGCTATTGCCAATAATCACTTGTGTCAAAACCATAGTTCTATTTTGGGTTTTTAAAAAATTACCATTGACCACATTAACCATCATCATGTCTCAACAACTCCAATGATCAGTTTAGCCAATTTGTTCATCCCAAATCTAAAGCATGGCTAAGCATGATTAGCAAATCGTATATATCCATATTGATATTATGTATTGTCTAACCTTATTCTACGGTTATCAAGGTTCACATACTAATACTTATCAAAGAGGTTTCATGAGACAACAAGCATATCTGCCCATACCATGGTATAGCGAATTTACAAAAAATACGCCCATCCATAAATTGATTTGGTGAAACAAAGTAAAAATTAAATACTGGGATCAATATGATCAAAGGGGTGCTTGCCTTGCTTATTTGTTGTTTACGTTGATGTCATAGTCATTGCCGACGTTGCTGATGACAGAAGTAGTGACATCGAGTTCTGCACGTCGTTCAACAAAAATATAGCAAATAACAAACTTTAACCTAGCAAAAATATGGCGGTAGAAGACTCCCTAGCGACGGTGTTGTTGGGACTGGATTTTCAAATCTGAACCCTCTGTGTATAACCTGTGCTAGTCCAGAAAAAGCTAGCACACACAGTGGAAACAGTGATGACAACACATCCATATCACAAATCAAATAATATTAATTAAGCAAAAAAGATATCAGCCTTATGGCCAGCCATTACAAATAAGCAGCCTCTTAGATTAAGTTCAAGAAAGTAGCAGCAGAAACAAAATAATAGCAATAGGATAAGCCCAACCATTTGCCCAATAGGCAATCGACTGAGGTACGCATCCTACTAATCTGGATCGCCTTTATCATAACCACAAGTAAAGAACTCGTTGTCGCTTTCAACTTCCATGCATTGCTTTGTGGAAACTTGGGATGTTGCAAGGATGAGCACAAAATGTACTCCGCAAGTCTTGGAAACATAATGCATGAAGGCCAAATAAATGAAGGCATAATATGGCTCTTTTAGCATAAAGCAAAGTTTAACTTTAATACAAAATTAATTTAATAAAGCATCATTTAACCACAATTTAATTGTAATAGCTAAATTTGAAATGACAACTAAATAGGTTTTAACCATCTGATTGGCTCCAACCGTCAAACCACAACCTGAAAGTTCCATCCACTCACGGATTCCCAAACCATCACTTTCATTTAAAATAAAACCATAAAATCTACAATGTGCAAGCGTACCTCGCTGCCCTTGACTATGGGCATGGCTACCTAAGTAGTTTTAACTCAGTAGAGTATGTATAACTTTACCTAAAAGATGTGATTGTCTTATGTTGCCATGCAATTAAGACACTCCCTTTGGTGTGTCAGCAGAGAGATTATGACAAGGCTTTTACAATATACAATCCTGCTATTAACCTTGCCCGCTAAAGTTTTACCGTTGAAGGGTCTATCCACCCAGTCAGAAGCACCCTCTTGCGCCATGTGGGGAATCTCCATCTAACACTCACATTCCACGAACTGAGGAGATGCATAAACTAATTAGTCTGGTTGTACCCATATAGACTTGTGATTATACGGTAATGCTCGGTCCATAATAACACACACTTCGGTCCTTAATTGACTAGGGTAGAACATTCACTTTTCAAGGTCCCGTGCTTAACTGCACCCGCCAAACATCCATCCGCCCAGGCCTAAATCATTTTTCCACTTTATTTCATTTAAATAACAATAGCAATACCAATTACCATAACTTCATAAATAAGTTTAAACAATGTTTGAAATGATTCCTATAATGGTATAATACCGAAAAGTTTAACCTGAATCAAGCAAATCTACCGCCCATACTACTCAACTAGATCAAATAGGGATGGCAATTTGGCGGGGCCCATGGGGGAAATTTCCTCGAGGGTAGGGGCAGGCGGGGGCAGGGAGTTGATCTGTTTGCATAGGAGAATGGGGTTTGGCTCCGTTGCACCAGCGAGGTGGGTACAGGATCGCCTTGTCCCCACGAGGCCATATCAATGTTCAAAAACGCGGAATAAAGCGGCGCCTAGGCGGCACCTAGGCGCTCCGCGGCCGGCCGCCGCCTCGCCTAGGCAGGAAAGCGTGCCCTAGGCGGAGGGGACGCCTAGGCGGCGATCGGCGGAATTAGGCGGCCGCTCAGGCGGGAATAAGCGGTGCTCGGCAGTGAAAAAGTGGCGCCTAGGCGAAGAAAGGTGGTGCCAGGTTGGATAAGAGGGGAAAACAGAAAACCCGAGCGGGGGGGAGAGGGAAGCTAGGTTACCGAGTCGTGTGGGGGAAGAGGGAAGGGGAAGCTAGGTCGCCGAAGATCGTGCTCTGCCGGCGAAGATCGTGGTCCGCCGTCGGTGCCCCCGAGATCCTCCCCGCCTCCCGTGCCCGGATCCTCCCCACCTCCCCACCGCTAGCATCCGAGATCCTCCCGCGCTTGGCGCCCAAGGGTGAGGTCGCTCTTCGACGGCGCGCGCCAATACCGAGGCCCTCTTCCCCGACTCCGCGCCGAGGTCGTCTTCACCGACTCCGCGCCGAGGCCGAGCTTGTCTTCCCCGACTCTGCTCCGAGCTTGTTCTTCCCCGCCTCCTCTTTCTTCGCGCCGGCGCCAGAGCATCCCGCACCGCCAGCATCCAGCAGCTCCCGATCTGAGGTGAGGCTAGCGCTTGCCATTTTTTGTGAGTGGGCGACAGGGCCTCAGGCTCAGGAGCTCAGCAGAGGAAAATAATGGGGGAGGGGGGCAAGCACAGCATCAGGCCGACTGGGGGTTGGACAATATTGCTTGCTGGGGCCTGGGGGATCAGAATTCAATTGATCTGAGAATTTCATTAGCAGATTAGCTGACTAGCAAGAGATCAAGAGTAGTAGCAGAGCAGCTAGAGCTGATACATTAGTAATATGGTATGAATCATTGAATTGATCTTGCACATTGAAAATTTGTACATTGTGAATAAATGGTATGTGAATAAGAAAATAATAAAAAACAATCTCAATTCATAATGTACCATCTTATTCTCTTATTCACATACCATTTATTCACAATGTACAAATTTTCAATGTGCAAGATACATGAGTTAAACATTGCTCATTTATAGAATGTCGTCAAAGGGATCGGCGGCAACAACTAATGAGAGCACGGCGACTCTTAAGAGGAAGTCGGATGACGTAGGATGGGCTTATAGGGTTCTAGTCGATCCATCCAACTTGGACAGAGTGAAGTGCATTTTTTGTGGCCATGTGAGCTCGGGAGGGATTTATCGTCTTAAGCAACACATTGGCAAAGTTGGCAATAGTGTTGCTAAATGCAAAGCAGCCTCAGAGGAAGCTCAAGATAAGTGCAAGAAATCTCTTGAAGAAGCAAAACGAAAGAAGAAACAAAAGCAAGACCGTGAAGACGAAGTTAGAGAAGATGTGAATGTTTCGTCAGTTGGAGTAGAGGAGGACGGTGGAAGCTCGGGACCTAACAAATTAGGCCCTATGGACAGATTTGCACGTCCTATTGATCCTAAAGTAAGCCCAGCTGAAGCCAAGCGGCAACAAAATATTACCGAGGCGCTAATTTGGAAAGAGAGAACACATCAAGTGCGGCAATATGTTGCTAGATGGGTGTATACACATTGTAAATCTTTGTATCTTTTACATTCCATTTATTGCTCATTGCTACCTCACCAATCTCTTGTTTGTATTATTTTAATAGGTGTACCATTCAACGCTCTTGACAACGATGAGTTCAAGCAAATGTGTGAAGCCATTGGTCAATTTGGCCCCGATTTTCAACCTCCTACCCAATATGACCTTCGGGAGAATTTGTTGAGTGAGGAATTATTGAGAACTAAGAGTTTGCTAAAAGAACGTGAAGAGGAAAAGATAAAGAATGGTTGCTCTATTATGACCGATGCTTGGACGGACATGAAGAGGAGGAGCATAATGAATTTGTGCACACATTGTAGCATGGGAACAAGTTTTTTAAAATCAAAGGAGATGTCGGATGTGTCACACACAAGTGAAGTCATATTCAACATAGTGGATGAAGCAATTGAGGAAGTAGGTTCGGAACATGTGGTGCAAGTAGTGACGGACAATGCTTCTAACAACATGGGAGCAAAGGCATTGTTGCATGCCAAGAGGCCAAATATCTTTTGGAGCTCTTGTGCAACTCACACTATCAACTTGATGCTCCAAGGAATTGGCAACTTGCCAAAGTTCAAGAAGACACTTGACCAAGCGAAGGCATTCACTATCTTCATCTATTCACATCACAAGACGTTGGCATTGATGAGGCAATTCACAAAGAAGAGAGATATCATAAGGCCGGGGGTGACTAGATTTGCTTCCGCTTTTCTTACTTTGCAAAGTTTGATGGAAAAGAAGGAAGAACTAAAGAAGATGGTGGTTGATGGAGAGTGGGAAAATTTGAGTCATGTGAAAACAAAAAAGGGCAAGGATGCAACGGCGACGGCTATAAATAGGGCCTTTTGGAATGGTGTTGCTCTGTGCTTGAGGGTTTTTGAGCCTTTGGTGCAAGTTCTTCGTTTGGTTGATGGGGATGTCAAGCCATCTATGGCTTTTCTATATGGAGAACTAATTAAGGCAAAGAAGGAACTCAAGGATGCCTTTGGAAATGTAGAGAAGAACTACAAAGATGTTATAGCCGTTGTTGAGAAGAAGATGAAAGGTAGACTTGATTCCCCATTACACTTGAGTGCATACATGTTGAATCCATACTATAGCTATGTTGATAATGCAATCTTCATGGATCCAAACATTAAGGAATCATTCATGTCATGTGTTGAGACTTTTTATCATGGTGACGATGACAAGTAAGATCTGGTTGTAAATCAAGAGTTGATCAAATTTCAAAATAGAGAAGGTCTCTTTGGAAAGAAGCTTGCAAGAAGTTGTCAAAACTTTGACTATAATCCAGGTAAACTTGTGCTTAATTCATACATTTTGCAATGCCAATGCATGGTAACTTGTTAATCAACTAATATAGATACACATATACTAAATTGTTCTTGCTTTTCTTATTGATAGCATCTTGGTGGAGGCTCTATGGAGGCCAAACACCAGATTTACAAAAGATGGCCTTAAGACTCCTCTCATTGACCTCAAGCTCTTCCGGTTGTGAAAGAAATTGGAGCACTTTTGAATCGGTTAGTCTCTACTCTTGAGTCCCAATAATCCAATATTCAATACTCTAAAGTCTCAATTCTCAATATTATGTAATGTCTCAATCTACTTTGCAATTCGTAGATACATACCAAAAGAAAAAATAGGCTAACTACTGCCCGTCTCAACAATCTAGTCTACATACAATTCAATGCTAGAATGTTGGCCAAGAAAGAAAGGATCATGGCAAAGAAGAACATTGATGTCCTCCTATGTTGTGATGCTACCGAAGCTCAAGGATTTCTATATGAGGGAGGGGATAATCATGCATTGGTTGTTTTTAGGGATGAGGAGGATGCCGAAGAGGTAGTGCCCGGTATACCATGGGGAGTACTTGATGAAGCTATGGGTACTACTGAACAACTTGAACTTCGTAGAAGTGCAAGAGTGAGAGAGCTTCATGATGATGAATTTCAATCCGAAGAAGAGGAGGGCAATGAGGAGGAAGAGGTGGATGTTGGGTTTGAGGATGACGAAGACGAAGTGTTGCCACGAAAATTCTATCCTTTAGAGGATTGATTATTTCAGGATCATTGGCTCAAACTTTTGTTGAACTTAATTATATGTTGGACTATGTTTTATGACTTTATTATGTGAACTTAGTTTTGTGACTATATTATGTGTGAGACTATGTTTTATGACTATATTCCATCTTTTATGTATGTCTTTCACTTTTTTGTTTCATTATAGCCTGCCATTTTGTAATTTCCGCCTAGGCGCGCCTAGACGCCGCCTAGGCGGGCTAGGCGCTAGGCAGTGGGCCTTCGCCCGTCTACCGCCTAGCGCTTTTTGGAACCTTGGGCCAGGGACATATAGAGACCCAATAAAAGTTATAAATATATTATTTTATCTATAATCTATCCTTTTCTTATTTGTTGAGACTAAAACGTGAATATATAAGTTTTGGATATAATTTTTGAAGCTATATTTTTTTACAAAATACATAAATACTTATAAATTAATAAATAGCCATAGTCATATTATTTTTTAAAACATAATTTAACCTATTGTTTAAGCCTACATGTTAGACCCTTCCGAAGGCCAGGGACAAGGTGTCCTCATCTCCTAAGAGGCATAGCGGGGATGGGCGGGGCTACCCTAACATGGGGCAGAGGGGGGGCATAGGAGCTTCTCCTAGGACCCATACTCATTACCACGGTAGTCGAGGTGCGGGTGACATCTTATGGGGTGGGGCAAAGGTGATTGTGACTGATTAGCATTGCTATAGTTTATGATTATAATAAGAACAAGTAAAACCAGCTAAAATTGTTCAATATAAATTCAATGATAAAATTTTGAAAAGCTGATGACTATCTATTGTCTTTGTTTTATTTAAGTAGCGAAGTATTTTTGTATGAAAAGATATTATATCTTTCTAATATTTCTGGTCTTAGTTTTTTCAGGTCCAAGCTGCTCAAGATTTATTTGTGTGGAAGTGCTTAATTCTTTTTATAGTCTGAACTCTGAAGGCGAACTTTGCCTTATTAACTTGGAAAAATATCCTGTGCAATCACCCCTCTCGGTAAAACCACCGTGCAACTGAACTAAAAAAAGTTTCAAAAAATTCTGAAAAAAATCATGGATGTACATCTCAACTTACCCCACCTACATATAAAATTTCATGATCAAATTCATCCTATACTAGCAGTTACAAAAAGACAATTCAGCCCTAATGCAGTGATTTTTACTGTTCATCACTATTCATTTTTGCTGTTTGTTTTTTTCATATCTTTCAAATGCGATTGGGTTTGGTCTTCAAATTTTGCACGATTGTAGAAGCTCACCTCCCTTACATATGGTAATTTTTTGAGAATTTTTTGAAATTTTTTTTAGTTCAATTATACGATAATTTTACGGAAGGGGAGGATTACACCGGATATGTTGCCTATTAACTTCGTCCATACCGTCCGTTCTACCAGAGCGTTCAGATTTGTTACCCAACTGACCAGTGACGGCCAGATAGTGTACTCTCCCGGCTCCCCTCCTGCTTCCCGTGCAAAGTCAGACCTCAGACGTTATACGCTTCCGGACATCACTTCGCCCTCCAAAAGTAGCGACCGAGAGACCTCTCTTCGTTTCCACCGTTCGCGTCCCCGTTCTCCGGCGGCCGCTTCGGTGAGCTCTTCTCCTTCCCTTCCTTCGTTTCCACCGTTCTCGAGATCTCCCCCTCCTCCTTCTCCGGCGGCCCGCGCGGTGAGCTCTTCTTCTCCCCTTCCTTCGGTTCCACCGTCCTCCAGATCTCCCCCCTCCCCCTTCTCCGGCGGCCGGCGTGGTGAGCTTCAGCCCGAGATTCCCCGTCAACATCCTCGTTGGGGATCATATCTTTCCTCAATCCATGCGGTTTGTTGCGTGGTGGAGTACTAGTAGCAGCTTATTTTCCAAAATTTTTGGGGGTTCAACTGAACCCCCCATGCCCCACGTTAGGTCTGGCCCTGGACATTGGTCCTATGTTTGCACCCCGACCACCATAATCTTATATCCGCCG
This sequence comes from Guadua angustifolia, assembly GCA_036346375.1. Lineage (NCBI taxonomy): Eukaryota > Viridiplantae > Streptophyta > Magnoliopsida > Poales > Poaceae > Guadua > Guadua angustifolia. The sequence continues at coordinate 51,305,307 of CM070503.1, forward strand.
GGGTGCATTGATCAGCCAATGTTCTGATACGGATGTTTGTTACCCGAATGTAGTACTACTACTAGCAGCTTAATTTGTGGGCTTCAACCCAGGACGGAGAGCACGAATTAGCTAGCTAATGGACTTATTAATTAAGTTATCAATACTCTTCCTTCGTTTAATTTGTGCAGCCTAGATTGGAAGGATCCAAACATGCAAAGGGACAGTGGCTCTGGTGATGGATCGGTGGGCATTGCCAGCCCCACCAATGGTGGCCGTGTGAGGCACCGGAAGCGCTCCAGCGAGGTAGTCTTTTTTCACCTATGAGGTCTCATGGCGAACTTCTGCTTTAATCTTTGTACATTATCGGTTTTCAGGTTCCTGCTGACGTGAACAAAATAAATGGCTCTAATTTGCTTGTGAATGACCGAAACAAGTACAAGTCAATGCTTGTCCGCACGTATTCCTCGCTATGGATGATGGCTGGATTTGTGTTTTTGATATACATGGGCCATCTTTACATATGGGCTATGGTTGTCGTCATCCAAATCTTCATGGCAAAGGAGCTCTTTAATCTGCTGAGGAAGGTCAATGAGGACAGGCAGCTTCCAGGGTTTAGGCTGTTGAACTGGTAAGTTGCCAGGTTATACCCATAGTTACTGGGTTTGCTGTAAACCCCTGTGAATCGCGAACCGGATTCGTCGAACTCGAAACCGGTTTAGGGTATTGGATTCGTGTTCGTAGTAGAAATTGGAAGAAAATGTGGCAAACCGCGAACCCAAACCCTGTACCGTGACTCGAACAAACCGCGTTTTTGGTAACTATGGTTATACATTTATGGTTGATACAGTGTATAAGCTGTTGAAGGTTTGCTTGCATTTAAATTATTCTTTATATTATTTTGTTATGGCAGGCATTTTTTCTTTACTGCGATGCTGTTTGCGTATGGCCGTTTCCTCAGTCGGCAGCTTGTCAACACTGTCACTTCAGATAAGTTATTGTACAAGCTTGTGAGCGGGCTCATCAAGTACCAAATGTTTATTTGCTACTTTCTCTATATAGCAGGTAATTGTAACAGTTTTTCGTGTGCCCACAAGATATCATTGGCAACTACATAGATAAGGTCAAACATTTTTGACTAGATGATAATGTTCAATATCATGAGGGCTCTTACTTCATAAACCTTAATTTTGTCAGTGAGTTATACCTTTTGTTTAGTTTGACAAAAGAGGTAGAGGTGCTTGTTTTACTTTCTTGGTGTGTTGAGGAGCTGCTCAGTACACAAAATGCAATAGCTTTCTCTGTCATAACTTTTTAGGTTTGTTAAGCATTTAAGTTGCAATAGCATAAGCCTTTAATATAAATTTGGATGCGCACACTTATCCATTGTTGATATAGAAAATGAGGCAAATGCACTAGTGATAAAATTTGAAAATTGTTTGCTTGTTGCCGATGTATCAGTGTGTTGGTCATTCCTGTCATCCAGGTTTTGTTTGGTTTATCCTGACGCTAAAGAAGAAGGCATACAAATACCAGTTCAGTCAATATGCATGGACTCACATGATCCTTCTGATGGTATTTGCACAGTCATCTTTCACTGTGGCCAATATATTTGAAGGAATATTCTGGTAAAATTTCTAACTTATGGCATGTTCTTATACTTTGATCCAATAAGATAATAAACTGGCGATGCTTTTCTTGAATGGTGTAGGCATATTTATCAGCTGGAATCTGAAATATTTTTTACTACCTTTTCTAGTTTGTTCATGCTTGTTAGTGGTTTTGCTCATAAATATATTTCATGCAATGAACTTCATGAGACTTGCAAAACATTAGCTATATAGTTATTAGTTTAAACTTAAAGAATGTTCATGACAAGTTGTAGTAAAATGAGCATGATGATGTTCTAATGCTGTAGTAATTCAAAACAATAGTGAAGAAAACATCCTTTTTTGGCTGTTTAACTTTCAAGTCTATATATCTGTCAATTGAATGCAACATCAAAGCAACCTTTATCAGAAAGAAATTTTGGATTATTTTTACCCATTTCTGTGCTTATTGATTTGTGTTTTACTCCATTTGTATTTATTTAGTTTTCGCCGGTAGCATGCAATGAATATGTGCTTGCAGATCTAGAAGACTGGTCTATAGTCAGTTTTGAGCCTTGACACATCCAAGTGATCAATGTAAGGCTGCCATGACATGGTGCTTTTGTAGGTTCCTTGTACCAGCTTCATTAATTGCGATCAATGATGTTGCTGCATATTTCTTCGGATTCTTCTTTGGGAAAACACCCTTAATTAAACTCTCCCCAAAAAAAACTTGGGAAGGCTTTCTAGGTGCCTCAGTGGCTACAATGCTTTCTGCATTTGTGGTTAGTATGTGCTTAATTTGTTTCTTAAATTACCTGCGTTTGTGCATTTGATATTTCAGTATTTCTCCTTGCTCAGTTATTTATTAGTGTAGTGCTTACTGTTACGTGCACGATCCGCACACGCAACGGGGATGAGATAGGGCCCTTAACGGGGGTAAACGAGTTGTTGTCGGCTTAGCGCCTTGGTCGCATTTGAGCCACCGGCGATTATCGATGGCGCTACCGATCCGCTAGAGACTTGGTTTCTCATTGCTTGGATGCATAAAGTGATACATGACATTCCTTTTATAGGGATGGCTAGACTTGACCCCTAAGAAACCTATTCTTGTATTAAGGAAACTAATCCCTATTACATGGAAATAATTTAAAAGGAAACAAACCCAAATAATAAGGAAACTAATTATTCTAATCCCAATTAATGACATGCTGCCATGCACCACGTCCTGGCTGTTATGGCTCGCTCGACCATAACATTATCCCCCCCGTGCGAATCAACCTTGTCCTCAAGGTTGAAGTTTGGAAGATTCGCACGAGATGACGCGTTGGGCCTTCGGTCGGCGAGGCGCGGAGGTTGGAGATGCGATCTTCGATGGTCATCGTGGTAGGAGGATCGTCGGCTCTGATACCAAATTGTTACGTGCACGATCCGCACACGCAACGGGATGAGATAGGGCCCTTAACGTGGGTAAACGAAGTTGTTGTCGGCTAGCGCCTTTATTGTACTGAGCCACCGCCGATTATCGATGGCGCTACCGATCTGCTAGAGACTTAGTTTTCTCATTGTTTGGATGCATAAAGTGATACATGACATTCCTTTTATAGGGATGGATAGACTTGACCCCTAAGAAACCTATTCTTGTATTAAGGAAACTAATCCCTATTACATGGAAATAATTTAAAAGGAAACAAACCCAAATAATAAGGAAACTAATTATTCTAATCCTAATTAATGACATGCTGCCATGCACCACGTCCTGGCTGTTATGGCTCGCTCGACCATAACACTTACTGAGGGCCATGCAACTGAATTAACTGGTACATAAATACCCCATCTCTATCCAACTTGAGTTCTGTTGGTGCCCTTCTTTCTTTCAGCCTTTTTGCTTATTGTAGTGACTATTACAAACGTTTTGTTATGTTTGCTACATATGTAGTAACATCCATCTAATTGGCTGCAGTAGTGACTATTGACTCCACTATTCCTTTCAACCATAGAATTATTAATTATTCATCTACCCTGTGGTAACCATCCATTCTGTTGAAGGGGTTTTGGTGTGGCTGGTTTTATTGGTGGATCAGCCTGCTACATTATTTTTAATATATACATCTCGTGAAATTATTTTACATTAATTATAACCGCATTTCACGTTGGGACAAAAAAATGTCTATGCCATATGTTATTGAAGGCAAGTCTTGATCCTCACTGATTTACATAAACAAAAAATGTTGCATCTAGGTTGGGATAATCTACCTGCGGCTGAGCACAGCAGATGGGTCAGAAATTTTGGTGCGAGTCAGGGATAAACATGCCCCAATCAAGAACTCTGCCTAAATGTCTGACTTGAATTTGTTCCACAGCCCATCCTTCACCACCACATCTTACATTACAGGCAATAGATATTTTACTGTCATAGATAGTCTCTGTAGTCTATTATATTTCCATTGGTGTAACAGGTACTTTACTATTAAATGTAATGGAGCAACTTTCTTTTGACACTCAAATTCATTTAAGCTGCATCTTTGGTACTGTATTTTAGATCTGTCTGGCACCTAAGCTAGCTAATTTGAACATATTCTAGTTCAACGGTTTAAAGTCAATTATATTTACTGTTGATGTTTCGGCAGCTAGCTAATTTCATGGGCCATTTCCAGTGGTTAACATGTCCAAGAAAGGTACAGTTCCTGCTTTGTCACAGAGCAGCAGTATTTTCAACAATGTTGTAACAGTGTAACTAATGACTAATGTCTTGGTTCATCACTCTAGGATCTGTCAACTGGATGGCTTCATTGTGATCCTGGCCCCATATTCACTCCAGAAAGTTATGCTTTACCGGGATGGATACCGCAATGGGTGAGCAATCACTTCGAACCTAACTCATAAATATTCCATAGCTCACATTCACGTCTTCTAGTCCCTGTTCCAATTAGCTTTTTCTTTATCCTTTCTGTTTTGCAGTTTCCTTGGCGAGAAGTTGCAATTATGCCTGTTCAGTGGCATGCCTTAGCTCTTGGCTTGTTTACTTCAATAATAGCACCATTTGGAGGGTTTTTTGCAAGTGGCTTTAAAAGGGCTTTCAAATTCAAGGTGCTTATCTGATTAGCAGTTATCATTTGGAAAAAGGTATTTCAATATTGAAATCTTATTATGCATATCCTTTTCAGGACTTTGGTGACAGCATACCTGGCCATGGTGGATTTACTGATAGGATGGATTGCCAAGTAAGTAATTTGGTCTTTATATATTTCTAAATATGAACAATTATGTTGGTTTGAATTTTGTATGGATGAAATATCACGATATACCTTCTAGTGTGTTTCTAGTGTATGCTCTGTGCTTGAATTCTGTGTCACAGTTAACTGATTTCTGCTTTAATAGACAAAATGTTTTTTTTTGTTGGTCATTCAGCTCACTTGCAGGTTCCAAACTTAAAAAAAGCTGTCTAATTATGGATAAGTTTTTCTCTAAATTTTGTTTTTTGAAGTTAGAATTCAATATTTAGTGTAGCTGAGACTTAGACCCAGTGTTGGACATGAACACGAGAGTTGGAATCCGACTCGAATTTGGGGTGTCCGATTTGGCAAATTTTTTTGGATACAAGAAATGCTACTCGGAATAGGACACAGGTGTCGGAATCCGATTCAGATTCGAGTTGTCCGTTTCGGCAAAATTTTTTAGACATAGATGTCCGAGTAACACTGCTTAGACCATAATCTTCATTTTGTGATATTGCAATTCTCAAAGGCTGACACGCCTTCTTTTATTCATGGGCGTTCTAACCATACACTGAGCAATGTTCATTGATATCTTGCAGATGGTTATGGCTGTCTTTGCCTACATCTATTACCAATCGTTTGTGATAGTACAGGACTTATCTGTTGATATGATCCTGGAGCAGGTAATTTGGACTCTGAGCATTCATTGCATTGTTTTAGATAGAAATGGATCCTTCCTGTTAACTCCTTGCCTGTAATGCAGATACTAAGGAATCTCACATTCGAGGAGCAGCATGCTCTATATGAGCAACTAGGCAAGTTACTGACAAGAGGATCCTGATGCTAGTGTGCAGTGTTTGTTTAGGCCTTGTTTTAGATGTAAAGCATGTACAGCCCTAAACACCCTAAAATCGAAACGGGGCATCATAATGCTGACGTCTTGTCTGCTCCAAATCGATCTATGATATTTTGGTTATACTGCGCCATGCTCTTATCTTTGTTTTCCTTCAGCTGTCATGTTTTTTGCTGCCACGAAGCTGGCAAATTGACTACTCAGGTGGCAAATTGACTAATCAAAGATTCGTTGTCATGATTTTTTCCTGCAGCCTTTTTTTTTTGTTAGAATGATGTTGTCTTCTGTTTTTGCATTATGGATAAATTGAGGACTAATCTTTAAGTGGAAATGCTAAACATCTCGCATGATTTTCTTTTTTTTTCTTTGCGAAATCAGTAAAATTTTGACGTTCGGATCTGCTTGAGGATTGTTACTTTGGCCGGCGGCTTCTTCACCGGTGAGGTCGAGCGCCTGTGCACCGCTGCTAGCAGCAGTTGGCTCGCTTCGCCGGCAGCGCCGCTGCCGCTGCCAAATACTTCCTTTGCCAAGCACCGCTCTGACGAACATAAGCTTCACCGTATGCCCCTTTTCTTGTATTAAGGAGATCTATCAAAAGAGTTTCGTGGTGCGGGGAACGATGATGTAGAATGTGTGAGGGAAGCATGCTAAGTGGGCACAGTGCCGACAAAAATGCGAGGCTTGGGGAAGGAGGAAGGGTAGTCTGTGGTGGAGCTCCAGTGGCCTCGTCGGAGCCAGCGAGGCGCTGCGTGGGAGCGCGAGCAGGAATCTGGGAGGTGGCCATGGATTTGTTCGATTCCGAACGATGGAAACAAGACATGGAGAGGACCAGCTTTGCCTCTAGGCATATATGAGCGGTTCGATCTGCATCCGATTGCCGAAAATTCGACTGAAAATTTGAAGAGATTCATAGACAGTCCCATTTTTTCATCAGTAGAAAGGATGTTCTGGAGTCTGCAGTATGTTCTGTGCTGCATCATGTTTACGGAAACCAAACACAGCCTGATTTTGTTTCCCTCCCGTTTGTCCATCCTAGCTGTGTTCAAGCCAACCAAAGCATGAATGCAAAGACTATAATCCGTCATGCCAATGAATCTTGCTTAATTTATTTCAACGAAAAGTGAACTTCCACAAATAAATTCGGAAAATGAAATGCAGGAAAGGAGCAACAATTCACTATATCATGGAGAAACCAACATTATTAACCCTTGCAATTACATTACACAAACCAGCTAGGTTTAGTACTAGTGAAGTGTCTTCACAACCCAAACAAGCCCTTAGGCCCTTTACTCCAAATTTTCATGGACAATGTGATTCTCACATAAAATTCGTAGTAACTTGTACACATAGTGAGTGTTTCCTTTCATCCAAAAATTCGTACAAAATCATGCCATCAAGATTAGCCTTGCATATGTACTAGATCATAACATAAACTTCCCTTAGTGGATGGTTCCAGCATCTTAACGTCACCTTTTGTTCAGTGCTATAGCCTATAGGCACTTCTTTCTTCACAACTTCCTGCAGAACACTTACTCCGTTTCTAAATATCATTGTAGCATCTTGCACACGTGAATCATTTCACAAGTGCAAAGAACCATAATTTGCATGCTTTAAGGGGAGTAATCACACTTAAGTCCCATATGCAAACGCAGTTTCCCCTACACTATAAATTCGCGTCAGACAATTCCACCTCTGCAACCAGCAACCAATGACATTTGTAATGCTCCCTCTAATCACAAATAGATGTCATTTTGGATATTTATACTGTCTTCAAAACACAATTTTGACCACTAATTTCTATTGTAATATATTTGTAAAACCCAATGAAAATATAATATTATGAAAGTATTTTTCAAGAAAAATATACACATATGATTTTCATGTATCCAAATTACATATTTAAAAAGATATTGGTTGTCAAAGTTTCAAATGTTTGACTGCACTTATGTCTAAAACAACATCTATTTGTGACCGGAGGGAGTATAATTTTTGTTGGAAAAAGTAAAATTTCATTTCTCGATAGGATAACAAAGTGAAGAATGGTAAAAATGTCACGTTAGAATTGTATAATGGCATGTATTTGATAACTGTTGAGATATAACCAGACTCTTGGTCCTAGTTGTTGAGATATGAATGGCTCTATCTCTTTGTGGGCGAATCCAAATCTATCTCTAATAGGTTTTTCACTATACATATGACACTCTATTGTGTAAGAGAATCAATTTAATAAAGAGAAGATAGTTTTGCCTCCCTCTATCGTTTGTGTTGTTCATGAGTGTTCTGGTTATTTGGTCGGTGCTTTATGATTGATCTACGGCAATCGTCATCGTTTTACAACACATCATTAGTACAAAACTCTCCAAAGCTGAACAAGATTCTCTATCTGTATCAATTTTTGATCGGCATCAAGCGATTAATCTTCTACAAGCCTTACGTAAGTACGAAGCATGTAAGTTAGCAACTGATCAGTTTTTAATTATATAGATTAATTTTTCATAATTAAAAAGATTAGTCGTTCCTAATCGTCAATTAGAGACAAAATTAATCCAATTGTTGGAGTTAGGGTTATGGTTACTATTCATAAGAAAAAAGAAATGCTACACAACTGGCCACATGCCTGTAGCATGCTTTACCCACAGGATCATGCTGCACCCGCAGAAAACGCGCAGCACACCCATAGCGCTACCTACCACCGCTCCCACCAGGGGCCACGTCTCGCATGACAGCGCCACTGCCACCTTCACCAACCATGCCCGCGTCTGCCGTGCCCATTGCTTGGTTGTGCTCACCACATCCCTCATAGACCGCATATTTTGGACCCTGAAGTTTCCAGTAATACCAAAAAATAGTTGATAAATTCTGAAAATTTATAGAAATTGAATTTTTAGGTATGTGGGCTTCCATGAATTTGTTGAACCTCATACTTAGCACACATTGGAAGCTTCATATCCCTGGGTTTGTTTTTCTAGCATAATTCTATGTTTATATGTACTAAATTTATTTTTTGTTATTTAGTAATTCTAAACATTGCTTAATAATTAGCAAAAATTATGAAAAATATTAGGAAATTCTAAGAAATTTCCTTAAAGGAATGCTATGACTAGCAAAGATCTGTTCTACTACTAGAAGTATGGCACAAATGGGAGCCTCCTATGGTTCTAGAACTATGGCCATAGAAAAGGCCAAAGGCATAAAGGGAAAAAATAGAAAAATGATAGAATATAGAAGGAAAGAGGCAAGCCCAAGGTGAGGATGCAGTGGCCATTGGTCGCATAACTGCCGCACCCCGAAGCATTTGATAGACTTTTTAAATGCAATCCACTTAAAAAATAAAAAGACCCATGGAACAATGTTGAGCCACAGTTCACCGTTTAACCTGTTGTTAACACAAACACTGAGAAATGTGACAATATGGTTCTTGATCCTACTGAGCTCATGGAGTCCTTGAAGGGCGCCAACAATTCATATGGAGACTTGAATTAGTCTCCTAATACTCCATCACTTCACTAGTTGGCGTCACATATTTATTATGAGTCTCCTTACCAACTTAGTCCTACTTTCTGAATGAATATTGGTCTACGCTCATATTGAGTGATTATCATTTAAAGTTGAATAAATTATTATTTCTCTAATATTTGATTTATTTATTGTGATATGCTTGTTCTATATTTTTATGTTCTTGATGTAACAATTGTTTGATTATTATTTCATTCCTTTAATATAGAACAAAGTAAAAAAATCTAAAGTTTATGTTGCAATGAAAACTATACTTAAAAATGCATAAATATTTAAGATCTAGCATGATCTACTGGATCATCCTAGGCTGAATATGATGAGAAAAATCATCAATATTTTTGTTAGTCATTACATAAAAACTACCGACTTCTCTAGACCTGAAGAGTTTTTATGCCCTGTTTGTGCTAAAGGAAAACTCATAATTAGGTCATCTTATCTAAAAGTTAGGGAAGAATCACTGAATTTTCTGGAGAGAATTCAAGATGATATTTGTAGACCTATCCAGTCCCTATTGAACCCCTTTAGATACTTTATGGTACATATAGTGTTTCTACTAGATGATCCAATCTATGTCTCTTATCTACTCGAAATCATGCTTTTGCTAAATTAATTGCCTAAATTATTAAATTAAGAGCATTTTTTCTAGAAGAAAAGGTCAAGTCTATTCGGATGGAGAATGCTCGTGAGTTTACCTCAAAGATATTTAATAATTATTGTATGGCTCTAGGCATTAATGTAGAACAATCAATACCTGATATGAACACACAAAATGGCCTTGCAAAGTCACTAATTAAATGAATAAAAATTATTGCTCGGCTACTCTAAAATCTTAGAAGTGAGCCATCTTGAAGATAGTAATCACATCCCTAAAGTGAGCCATTCTAAAGATGATAACCTCAGTGAATATTTGCACACACAATCTGACTTTGGGAAGTAGAAACACCTAGACTCTATCATTGTGGGAAATCATAAGGAGCTGAAAAATTTCCACTAATTATGTGGGTTCAGTAAGTTTTAAAAAAGACTACCATTGTTGATATATGAAAACCGCTTAGTGACGAGATATAAAGTGAGGCTTGTAGCACAACACATAGAGACTTGGCATCAATTACACTGGAACTTACTCTCATGTAATGAGTGGAATAACTTTCCGATATTTAATATTAATGGTAGCTAGCTTGAATTATCAATGTAGTTGATGGATGTAGTGACCACTTATTTATATAGGTCACTAGATATGGATATTTATATGAGAGTCCTTAAAAGAGTCAAAATTCTAGATCCTAATAAAAGTAATCGCAACATATATAGTGTTAAACTGCAGAGGTTGGTATATGAATTAAAATAGTTGGGGAGAATGTGGTACAACTAACTTAGTGAGTTCCTCCTAAATAAGTTATACTCCAAAAATGATGATTGCTCCTGTTTGTTCATAAAGAAGTCCTAGAATGGATTCCATATTATCTCAGTCTATGTTGATGATCTGAATATCATCAGAACTACAAAGACATAAAGGAAGCAAATTCTTAACTTATGTTGGAGTTTGAGAGAAAAGATTTGGGTAAAATCAAATATTGATTAGGCCTAGAACTAGAGCATTTCCCTGAAGGAATGTTTGTGCATCAATCTGCCTATATCAAGAAGGTATTGGAAAAATTTAATATAGATAAATCTCATCCTTTGAAAGCCTCCGTGGTTGTAAGATCCTTTGAAGTGGATAAAGACCCATTTAGACCAATGATGGAAAATAAGGAAGTCTTAGGATCTGAAGTTACATACTTAAGTGTTGTTAGAGTACTTATGTATATTTGAATTGCAGAAGGCCTGATATTTCATTTGTAGTAAATTTGCTAGCTAGACACAATCGACCACCAATCAAAAGATATTGGTCTTATTTTATTGAAAGGACTATGACTCAACCATGGTGGGATATATATGGATGCTAGCTTTTGTCTGATCCCCACAATGTCAAATTTCAAAATGGGGTTTGTGTTTCTTTGTGGTTGTATAGCCATTTCTTGGAAGTATTTTAAGCAGACCTTGGTAGCTACCTCTACCAACCACTCAGAGATGTCAAAACTATATAAAGCCTCATGTGAATGTGTTTGGCTAAGACATGTAATTAGCCATATCCAGGAGTCATATAGCATTAATACTATCAATACTTCCATAATTATCTATGAAGATAATACTTCTTGTGACGGTCAAATAAAAATAGGTTATATTAAGAGCAATCTCACAAAGCATATAATAGCGCGTGATCATGACCGATTCGAACATGCAGTGGACAAGCATCGACAAAGGGACGTGTTTCTTTTTGACCATATTCAATAATGTCTTTGCACACCATTATGCTAAATTGTGTCATTCTAAATGGTGTTGTACCTTTCAATTGGTATTCTTTCAATTGCTATTTCAATTGGTATCATTAATTGGTATCTTTCAAGAGGTATCCTCTAATCCTAAATTGTTTTGAAGTGTCATCTAACTTGCATTTGGCATTATCAAGAATTAAAAGGTACATATGGGTGACACATTGCAAAGAGGTATGCCCTTGATAAGTTTGTGAAATTCTAGATCATGAAAGCGCATTTTACTTATACAATTTTGATTCATGATCTTGTATACATCTTGTGATCATATAAGCAATTCTTTCCTGTGTAATCTTCTCTATATGATCTTGATTTTTAGAATTGAATTTGATCATAAGCATGTGCTTCAATTGTATAAATTTGCTATATGATCATGATCATGTTCAATTTGCCATATGGAATCATATTCATGTGTCATGTTTTAAGCACCACTTACATCTTGTGAACCATGACTACATTTAAATTGGTATCATTGAAAACATTCTTTACCTAAATCTTGGATATAATTGATATCATATCTTGCCTAGATTTAGGGGGAGCTTAATATTATTATCCTATTACTAGCTCCTTATTTTTATTTTGTTCTCCTTAATCTTTTTTATTGAGTGTGCAATCAAGGGGGAGAGCAGATTTTATTGAATAAACAATAGGGATCTTTTAAGCACCTTTTTGGGATTAATGACAAAAGGGGGAGAATTTATGAATTTATCAATTGTCCCCTTATCGATTAACAAAAAAGGGATAATTTGTAAGTATGATCTCTTATTGTTTCTTCATGCTTGTTTAATACTAAATATCTTAATATTGTCATTTGGTGCAATTAATAATAGGTTTGTCATAAATCACCAAAAAGGGGGAGATTGAAAGTGCATTTAGGCACTAATGTTATTTTGGTGATTAATGACAAACGCATATAATGACAATCTATGTAATTGTGTAAATGGTTAACTTAGTGCTTAACAAATGACAAACCTCTAATATGATTATATTGCTAATGAGACTAACATGTTTATTGCCAAGTTGAGTATTAGTGTATTAGTCTCATCTATTTAGAGGAAAATCAAGTGGATAGTTAAGCAAAGATAAGGTATGCAATCTCGGTATCCCTTCTATATTTGTTATTGCATTCCTTTTGTGTAAATGCATAGTGAACTCCAAGCAACATGTTGATTATATATATGTACATTGGTTCATATCATATTTATTTGTGCATATATATTCACTTGAGTTCATTATGTGCTTTGCTTTTAGTATGCATGTATTAACTAGAGTTAAACTTCACACTGCTATAGATTGAATTGGTGCATGCATGTTTTAGTTGCGTATCTTCTTATGCACTTCTCTTAGTGAAGTTTAATCTAGAGTTGGATCACATATTTACTCTTATTCAAAATATTATTTGCACATATACAATTCGTGTATATTTCATTATGTGCTTCAATTAAGTAAAGACTGTGATCCTTGCCATGATTTAATTGATTCGTCATATCGGCAATTATCTCTCTAGTGCATATAGATCAATTACATATTCATCATGATGCACTTAGTAGAGAACATTTCTTATGTCAAGTGTTTCCATTTATATTGTGCCTCTTTATATGAAACACTTGTGGTACTTAATTGCTCACAAATATCAATTTCTTTATATCTATTAAGCTTTTGGGACTAATGTCTTTTATGAGTGGTTTGGAAAGAATTAGGTCCCATGTGTGTATGATGACCAAGGTATCTTGGAGGATGATCGTTAAGCCGAGGTCAACAAGACGGCGGTGTCACCAAGAGTTGAGGACTAAGTCAAGATCGACTTGGCGTGGAGATCGTCGGAGAGGATGATCAAGTCAAGGTTGATAGGACGAGAGTCTCATGAGGTGAATCGAGTCAAGTTGGACAAGGCGAAGATGTCATCAATTATATGGTGAAGGTCTTCATGCACCGGCATTAAGAAAGAAGACGGCAAGTGACTATTTCTAGACTTGTATTATCTTTGATTTAATTTGAGTCTAAGGATTGCCGTACTATTAAGAGGGATGCAACGTCGAATGACTTTTAGATGTGTCAAGTGCTCAAGTGATCCATCCTTGTGAAACTTAGAGAGAGAGTGGTGTTGGTGGTGCCGGAAAGTGAGAATTGTAGGTCTCTCTTGGATTCTCTGTGAAATCTGGATTTATCCTTTGAGATTTGGGTAGTGAGACCTTGTTAGTTGTGTATCCCTTGTTCTTAGCTTTCAATAGAGTCCAAAATCACTGAAATCGGAGTCCGGAGTTAAAAGTTATGCTTGTTTTTCGTCGGCTGCTCGATTGCCGATTCGACTATCCGAAGTGAGTTCGGACTATCCGAAGATTTCGGACTATCGAACATATTTTCGGACTATCCGAAGTGAATTCTCTGTTTCTTCGAGTTTGATGCGTTCGGACTATCCGAACTTGAGCTCGGACTATCCGAACTTGAGCTCGGACTGTCCGAATTGACCTGAACGTTGAGGAAAACGGCTAGTTTTTGGTGGGCTCTATTTATAGCCCCATCCTCCCCCATTTTGAAGGTGCTCTTACCCCATTGATTTGAGAAGCTATCCTCTTGTTCTTGAGCCCCCAAAACACCTCTTTGCCCTTAGATCTAAGTGATCCTCTTTGTGAGAAGGGTAGGGAAGAGTGTGAGGAGTGAGGTGCTAGGTTGAGTGAGATTCGAATTTGTTTGAGCACTTGATTTCATCTCCAAGCTTGTTCTTCGTGAGCATTTGTTACTCTTGGAGGTTGAGGACTCCTAGACGTCTAGGAGGTCGCCTACGAGCCACCGGTACTTTGTGTGGTTGGCCGTGGGAAGTTTGTGAAGGCCGGATTTTGCCTCCGCAAGGGAAGGAATCAAAGAAGTGAAGACCGGCGAGTGCATTTGTGCAACACCGGGAGGAAGAGGGTTGAAAGAGACCCCGGCTCAAGCGTCAAAGGAGTTGAAACCGGCGAGTGTATTTGTGCAACACCGGGAGTAAGAGGGTTGAAAGAGACCCCGACTTAAGTGTGACCGAGCCGCCTCAACGGAGACGTAGGATCCCCTCAAGGATCCGAACTTCGGGTGAAAAATCATTGTCTCCAAGTTTGCTTCTTACTCTTACTTTAGTATTTGATTTTGAATCTTGACATTGCCCGATCTACTTTTCTAGTGAGTTTTCGGCTAGACCTCTATTTGCTTCAAGTATTCTATGCTAACTAGTTTAATTTGGTGTATTTAATATCCTCCAAATAGCCTAGATATCATTTGCGAGCTATGTGCTCTGGAGCATTCGGAATATCCGAATAGAACTTTGGATACTCCGAATAATCTCGGACTATCCGAATATAATCTCGGACTATTCGAACCACTTGGACAATCCGAAGTATATTTCGGATACTCCGAACTGTTAATTTCCGCTGCGATTTAGTTTTAAATTTTAATTCGCCTATTCACCCCCCCTCTAGGCGACATCCCCTATCCTTTCATGGTCAAATAAAAATAGGTTATATTAAGAGCAATCTCACAAAGCATATAATTTCGTCTGAAGAAATTTTCTTTCACAACATATGCCACAAAGTGCTATTTAGGCACAAAGAGATGTTGAATTTCCATCAAAGCCTCCAAAAGCAAATCAATTTGGATTTTTACACTGAAAGCATTGCAAAATATTTTACATACATAATAGAACAACGAGATTAACAACAAACATTACAATAGTCAATTTATTTATAATACTGCCCTTCTTGATGATCTACTCGCATGTAATTGGTTCCATGTGTGTCGTCATCCCCGCTAAGACAGGCCCCATCTGCAAATGGAGGTATTTCATCAAATTGGTTGTACTCTTCTTCATCTACGATATTTTCAACTCCTACAATCCACCCTTTGCCATGAAGAATGACGTGCACCTTGGATTGGCTGGATCACCCACGTAGAAGACTTGAGTTGCTTGCTTCGCAAGGTCAAATGGGTCATCTTTGCAGGCGAGCCTGCTAAGATCCACAACAGTAAAACCTCTTTTGTTGACCTTCACTTCATGTGGAAGACCCCCCAATTATATCGAAATAATGGAACTTGGTATATTCCATAATCGAGCTCCTAAATTTCTTCAATCATCACGTAGTACGAGTTCATTGTAGTTGAGGACCCTCTTTTCGAATGATGATCATCGAAAAAAGTATCTATGCTCACACCACTATTTTGGATAGTACTCTTGGCATCTTGTCTCTTAGTGTAAAAGGTGTAGGCATTAATATTGTACCCCTACCATGTTTGTACATTAAATCTAGGTCCGTTAGCCAACCATTTGAGAAATCTATCGTTGTGTTCTCGTGTGATGGAAAGCTCATCCATATGTGGATTCTCTTCCCACAATATCAAATTGTACTACTCGATATACCCTGCAACTTCTGCGCTGTGTTGCAAGACTGTGAAATGCGCTTTGCAATATATATCAAACTGTGGCCTCGTTAGTTTTGACCCAACGCCAGTAAGTCTACCCTTGTGGCGAGATACAGGAACACCGATTGCTTGTTTTTTATAAGATAGTCCACGTAGAACTCAATAACCTCTTCAATCACATAACCTTCAATAATACTACACTCAAACTTCGACTGATTCCTCACGTATGACTTTAATATACCCATGTACCTCTCGAACGGATACATGTAACATAGGAATACAGGTCCACATATCTTAATCTCTCAAATAAGATGTATTATAAGGTGGACCATCACGTCAAAGAAGGACAGGAGGAAATGCATCTCAAGCTGATATAGAGTCTGCACCATCTCATTTTGTAAGTTATCTAGCACATCGGGGTCAATAACCTTGCAAGAAATCATATTAAGGAAATAACATGGCTTTGTGATTGCGAACCTGGCATCTTCTGGCAGAATAGTTCTGATTGCAATGGGGAGTATTTATGTCATCAACACATGGCAGTTATGGGACTTCATTCCAACCAACTTTAAATCATCCATGGACACAACCTTCTTAATATTTACGGAGTAGCCCGATAAAACTTTAATACCTTGGAGATACATGCAGAGGTCTTCTTTCTCCTTCTTGAACATGGTGTAGCATGCAACGGGGATGTACGGATCTTTTCTATCCTCTTCTATCATGCAAGCTTGGGCCTGATTCCCATGTAGGCCATATCGCGATGAGTATTCGCACCATCCTTGGTCTTGCCAATGATGTTCAGTAGGATGCTAACCAAATTGTAGTAGACATTCTTCTCAATGTTCATGGTATGGTATCAATACAATATCGGACATCTAACTCCTTCTAGTACGGTAAGTCCCAAAATATCGACCTCTTCTTCCAAATGGTCGTGGGCCAAATAGATTTATGGCTCTTTCCAAACTGAGGAATGATATTCTCCATACGTGAATACACATGCCTTCTACTCATAGGCTGCGGGGTCAAACGAACTTCCCTCTTCCCATCAAATTTGTCATGCATCTTACGGTATCGATAACTTTGAGGTAGAAACCTACGATGATCCATATACATAGTTTTTTTGGAATTTGATAGCCAAAGGCTCTCAATGTCCTCTTCACAAATAGGACGCACTTTGGCTCCTTTCGTACTGTAGCCTGCCAAATTACCAATGGCTAGGAAATCATTTATGGTACAAAATACCATATCCCGTAGGGTGAAGTGATTTCTTTTGTATGCATCCTACACCACGACCTGCTCGTTCCACAGTTTTACCAATTCTCGATCAGCAGAGCAAGGTACACATCAATATCATTTCCTAACTGTTTGGGTCACGAGATTAGCAACGACATCATGATATACTTTTGCTGCATGCACAGCCAAGAAGGGAGATTGTAGATACATAATAGAACTAACCAGGTGTTATGATGACTGCTCATGTTACCAAATGGATTCATTCCATCCGTACTCAAGCCAAATCTCATATTTCTTATTTTGGCATCGTACTCCTTATATTTCTAATTGATATTTCTCCATTGAGTCGAATCAATAGGATGTCTTAGCTTGCCATCTTCCTTTCAAGACTCATAATACCAACACAACAGTTTTGCCTCTCTAGGATTTGCAAACAACTGCTCCAAATAGGAAATGATGGGCAAGTACTACAATACTTTGGCCAGTGCACTTTTAGTGACCTCTTCACTGTCGTTGGACCGGCTCTTACGCTTCTTGTCATTACGCTTCTCCTTTTGTTTGTACCAAGGTACACCATAAACTGGATAAACATGGAGCTCTTGATACGTGTTACGGTACAAGATGCAATCATTTAGACATACATGTATCCTTTCTATTTCCATTACCATGGGACATAGTAGCTTCTTCGCTTCATAAATGCTTGTTGGCAACTCGTTTCCCTCCGGAAGCAGATCCAATAGAAGAACTAGAAGTGCATTGAAATTTATATCTATCCAACGGTGTTTGCCTTCAGTTCGAACAATGTAAGATTGAACCAAGTTTGGTGTGTTCTGCTTTGCACCTTAAGAATAGTGGTTTGACATCGTCTTCTATCAAGTTTTTAATCTTTTCAAACTCTCTTTCCGTGTAATTTTCCTCCACATCCTGCAACATTTGCTCAAAATTATCCTCCTCAAACATATTATGCTGTAACTCATCATCGGGTTCCACCATATCTTTGTTGCATACCAAAAGGGTTCTACCAGTCTCCCCGTGATGGATCTAACACGTGTAATTCCTCACGAAGCCATGTTGAATCAGGTGGTGCTCAATTTGAGCTGAGTTGTTAAATCTCCTGAGATTGGTGCAATCAATGCAAAGGACAATATATGAAGGTTACACCCCTCTTCACCATGTCCTCTTCTGCAATTGTTTTGAACTCCTGAACACCCCTCTGAAATTCATCACTCACATGGCTTTTCTGATACATCCATTCCTCATGGTCCATCTGCAATTAGACTTAGCACAATAAATTAATCAAAAACTAGAGCGACAGCTAGCTAGCTATTTCAAATATTGAGATATCATTTCAATTAATATTACCTTTGCAAAATAGAGGACATGTTTCAGGATATATAAATGTAGTCCTAAACGATAGGTAGCTTCTTTCCTAGTTAAGAGTTTCCAATTCCCTAGTTATGAGACATATATTGCAAACTTCAACAGTGATATTGAATAAACTAAACTACTTATATAGTGTAGTAGCTTTTAAATCTTTTTGACTTCAATAAAACAAAACAAGGGTGCCAACGATGACTCATAATCTCTAAATAGGTTAGATCCTAATCTCATTCGAGGATATGTGATTCGGACAAGATCCTAAACTGTTGTACAACTCTATAGAAAATTTCGGCAGCATCTCTCTGCTGTTCTCCAGATACACGTTTCAAAAACAGGTCAAGAGGGGTGTGTACCTAGAGAACACAATAGAGAGATACTACCGAAATCTACTCTGGAGTTGTGCAATAGCTTAGAAACTTGTCCGAACTACATATCCTCAAACTGTCCAAAGAATGTGGACAATTCGAGATTGCTTGCTTATAAATATGCCATTTCGATCGACATATTTATAAACAAGCACCTTCGAACAGAGACGTAGGTTTCGCAGCCTAAACTCTAATATTCATCATGTGACATCAACAATATAATTCTAAATTAACATGAGAGCACTACAAATTAAGATAATTCAATACATGTGTGCTTATCAAATAAAGAGTGTGAAATCTGATAGGATATACACAATACTAGTGCAACCTAAACTTTCTTTGTGACATCAAAATTACGTAGTGCAAAATTGAAGGGGTTTGAAGGAATGTTGACATTTTGAAGAAAACCATAAATTGTGCAAACTGAGGGGAAATCTCCTCTAATTAGGCTTCAAATTGACCCTCTTAATACCCACCCTTGAGGATTTCAATTTTTCTCACCCAAATATTGCTTCTAACCAGAGAATATGAGCTGCTTTCTTGGGTGGCCGTAGAGAAATCTCCGTTGAAAAATAGAGGAGAGTTCAGCCCGAGTGGTATAAATAACCTAGCAAGGCACATCAAAATTGGTTCTTCCTTGAAAAGCGATAATGATGTTCATGCTCATCACTATCGGTATCTAAATAAGAAGCCATAGTGATGTAATCATGCACATTACTATCGGTTCTTATGTGAGAAGCGATAGTGATGTGCATTATCGTCACTATCGCTTCTTAAGTAAGAACCGATTGTGATGTCTATGTTCATCTATCACTTTTCACACAAGAACCGATTGTAATGTGACCGTGTACATCACAATCGGTTCTTACTTAAGAAGCGATAGTGCTGATCATACATATCACTATCGCTTCTTACAAGAGAACCGATTGTGATATAGCACGAGTCTTCTAACCTCATAATCAATAGTGATTATTTTTACTATTCCTCCTAAGTCATCTATCACAACCGTTTTTCTCTAAAAATTTAAGAACCAACCTAGATGAAGTGATAATGGTGCATCATTCTGTAGTAGTGATTCTATATCTCTTGGTTATAAATAAACACATACCTAGGAATGAATGATCATATTAAATTTAGAATACGCACAAATGAAGAGGGCCGTGTTGAGGGGGTTCTAGCAGACCGGCACGTTCTATTCCTATTCATGTGGATACTCATGGGATTATGCTATTTCATGTGGATACTCGTGGGACGATGCTGTTACTGCCTCGATCCGGCAATTCTTCTTCCGTTTCTACGAAGTTGCACCAACTCGTCAAGTAGTAATGCTAAAACCATAATTTGTAATCTTAGATCTTATACAAAGAGTTTTCTGAGTTCGGATAGATGGAAAAATTTTTACCGCCCTTATTTCCCAACATATTGTACCTTCGTGAGGGTTTAGATATAAAAATCGTACATCGCGATGTCATGGCCAGCAACATACTACTAGACGCCAACATGAATCCAAAGATCTCGGATTTTTTTAGAGCAAAAGGTTACCCCTGTTTTATTCCATAGAATAAAACGAGTTCAAGTTTACGTATTCAAGGCGCGCCCGCCGCATCCCATAACATCCAAAACATATCAAAACTTACTAAACAAAAAACTGGCACCAGAGCCTTTTACTCCCCAGCCGTAACCAAACTTCCCCAGAAAACAGAACCAAAAACTTACTAACAAACATCAACCGCTAGAGCTTTTGCTTCCAGAACCAAAAAACTTCACAGCCAGCGACCAAAACTGAAAACTCTCTGCTCCTCCCAGATCAATCAGTGAGCACCAAATTTACAAGCAACCAAACCGCCCCCAGATGCAGGTGGAATCACCGGTCTGGACTTCTTGCGTGCACGTGCTGACTCCAGCCAATCCTCAGCATCATTCCAGCCTTTTCCTCCAGACTTCTTGCCACTTCTTCCACTTGCATTCCTTGATCTTCCTTTAGCAGGATCAGCCAGCTTCTCAGCCTCTTTGCTATCTTCCTCAATACCACCCGGGTATCCTTCCATCCTTCTCCCTGAAAACATATAGAATTTCGTAATTTCCAAATGGACCAAAGAACAGCAGATGTACAAACATTAACCCCATTATGCTTCTTCCTACTAATCCACCAACACGCCACATTTTCAAAAGAATTACCCAGATTCATATTTAGCACCTCAGCCATCTCACTCCAGACAACCCTACTAACACAACAATTGAAGAATAAATGCGATATGGACTCAGGCTCTAAACAAAACAAGCAAGCAATATCATCTACAATTTGTCTCTTGTTTAGGTTATCTCTAGTCATTAATCTATTATGAGCCAATAACCAGAGAAAAACATGAACTCTCGGAGGGACATTGATTTTCCACACCGCAGGGATAAACACAGGTTTCACCCCTCTAAAACTGATAACCGCATAAAGAGACTGCACTGAATATACCCCTTTAGAGTTAAATTGCCAGATTATAGAGTCGCAATCATCATTAAAGACAATTGACTCCGCAATACTTACTAGATCTTGCCACATATTAAACAATCTTTGAGAAACATCTCTTCTAAAGGAGAGCCTCAAATTTTCACCATCCCAAACATCCCTGACACTAATATTCTTATCCATAGAGATCACATACAGAGGCCAAAACTAAATAGCTAAGCTAGAATTACCAAACCATTGATCTTTCCAAAACCTAACACTTTGAAAAGGTGTGCTTTGGACGGCTAATGCTGCTAAAATGGGTTATATATGGAAGATCTCAGATTTAGGTCTGGCAAGGCTCTTCCACGGTGCCAGAATTACGAGCTTCACAAGCTTAGTCGTCGGGACACTGTAAGCAGAGAGCCTTGATTGTTGACAGCTTCCTTGGCACTGCATTCTGTTTCCATATTCTGAAATCCATCGGTTGATTTCTTCTCTTCTCTGGCAGAGGGTACATGGCGCCAGAGTAAGCAGTACTAGCGCATTTGTCAGTCAAATTAGATGTCTACAGCTTTGGAGTTTTAGTCCTAGAGAACGTGACGGGAAGAGGAATACTGATATCTTCCATTCAGTTGAAGAATCCAACAATCTGTTGAGCCATGTGAGTCCTAGCCAGTGTCCAACTTGTTAGAACCGGTGGTATCTCCAGCATGAGAAGCACGATCTTATAAGCAATACAAGTTCAGCAAAGTGTATGTTCCCGTAGGGTTTCCAACCCTAGCCTCCTCAGCCGCCGCCTCCTCGACCGGATCGTCGCCGCCCGGTCTACGCCTTCAGGCCACGCCGCCGTAGATCGGAGCCGCGTTGCCAGTCCAAATCCCTACGGTAGACAGATGGAAAGAGCCGGAATGATCCAGGCATTTGGCGAGGCTAGGGTTTCCAACCCTAGCCCCCTCAGCCACCGCCGCCTCCTGGCCGGATCGTCGCCGCCCGGGTCTACGCCTTCAGGCCACGCCGCCGTGGATCGGAGCTGCACCTCCTCGCCGGTTGGGCTGGCCTCCACGCCGAGAGGCCGCGCCTTCGGCCGAGCGACCACACCGGAATGATGCGATGCTTGCGCGTCGAATGGCCACGCCGCCGGCCGAGTGGATGTGCCGAGAGGAAGCTGCGCCATCGCCGTGCCCTTGGGCTGCGTCACCACCGAGTGGAGAGAGGGCACGGCATCGGGGCGCCGGGCCGTCGCGCTGTGAGGCCGCGCCGTTGCTGAGATGAGGGCTACTCCTAGGTGACTACTCTTCACTTCAGCGTCTTCATCTCTTACTAGCGTTGTTCATACATTTCTTTTGACCTATGTCATCTTAGCATCGATTCGCGGATTCGCTTTCTTAGGCGACACAACTCATTTTTTAGATGCACTCTATGGACTTGATGATCGTGTGCCTATCGGCTAGCTCGCGAATCTGTCATCGTAGAGTCGAACATCTAAAAATTGTTTGTCTGGCCTTGAGAAGGTGGCCGTTGCGATTGGCTAAGATTAAGTGGTATGGCGGCACTAGCTCAGAATGAGGGTGGTTGCATCACTGGGATCTCCGGTACTTCGACTTCAGGAAGAAATCTCTAGGTCTGACCTTTGTTGGTTGGGCCTGACAATGGCCTTGTTGAAGGCATTGTTTTGTAGTCTGAGAATTTACTCTCTGAGGTGAAAACCTTTGGTCTAGCCTTCACTGGTTGGATCATGGCAATGGCGGTGCGTATGCGTATCAAGTCCTTCTTGGAGACGTTGTCATTGGAGAGCTTTTATCGCGGTCCAAGTGTTGCTATGATAGTGGATAGCCTTGAAGACAATATTGCGTGATATAGTTTGCCGAGACGGTTCCTTTGTCTTTTCTTGTGTGTGTGTTTGGCTGTGTACACCCTAGCTATGTAGAGGCCGGGAGTCTTCTTAGTATAATTGTATCACCTTGATGTAATTTACTAAGATTAATAAAAGCTTCCTTTATCGAAAAAGTATATGTTCCCAAGAGCCGAATCACGGTGGCTCTATCCGTGTGAGTAGTTTGATTAGAGTTACAAGGACAGTATATATTTATGAGCTCTTTTACGTATACTAAATTTAATATGATCATTTATTCTTTTACGTATCTATTTATACTTTCCCAGTAACATAATAGAAACACTCTCAACAAATCAATTATTAGATTTAATTTCTACTACCATCGTATACTATTAGTATAATATACTGTAAAATGTCTTATATTTATACTTCGGTTACATGCTTTTTGAGACACAGCCACCTCTTTTTGCGTGTACGAGCCATACGCGACACAGCGGTCCATATACAGCAATGACATTGCATGCAGATACTAACCAATTAAACAAGAACCACGCCCCTTATCAGTTATGGGATCGCTAGTTGAAGGGACTGGAGATCACGAACACGTCACTGGCCGGGCAGACCCCCGGAGAGCGAGCTGCTCAAGTGCGTCCATCTCGGGCTCCTCTTCGTCCAGGAGAACCCGACAGATCGGCCGACGATACTGAGCGTCCTTACCATTCTCCACGGCTCTATGTCTGAGTTGTCGAGCTTTGCTTCACCATCTAAGCCGGCCTTCGCCTTTGCGCACGGTCGGAATGGGACGACGAGCTCTAACCGAAGGGCGGTCGCGTACTCGGTGAACGAGGTGTCCGTTTCAGAGTTTCACGCTAGATAGATGGGGATGGTTCGTGTAAAAGTGCAATACGCATGGTAACCCACTGTGAGACTGGTAACTACGTGTTTGCACCAGATTTTGGAAATCTCAAGAAAGATCGGTAGAATCGCACAAGTTTAGATAGTGCACGGAGCATCTTCGGGAAGATTGGATAACGTGCGGCAAGTATTTGGAAACAAGAGTCCAATTAAGGAAACTACAGCCAACTCGGATTATGTTACCGTGACTGAACAGGACTCGGATCGGCTAACGGGTATATAAGGCGTGCCAGGGCTACTTGAAGAGGGGATCGACAACAAAAATCACATCTTCCAGTTTTTTGTTTCCTGTAGCTTTTAGTCTTTTAGCCTTGTAATTCCCTTTTATAAGTCGACATCGATCAAATAATAAAGTTGCGTATCGCCGATTGTTTGATCGTCTTCGATTTATTCAGATTTGATTTGTTCTATCTTGTTGCGCATCGCTTTTTCGGAATCAATCTAACTTTACCCTTCTGATTAGCCTTGATCGGTTAATCTGTTTACCTTTTGATCGGCCTTTGGCTGATTCTACTTTAGCCGATTCATCTCTAAGGATCGGCTTAGATTGAATTTCACAAATTCTTCCCTTATCGATTGCAGGGTCAAATCGATTGGTACGCTCCGCACTTGAATCCGGTGTTCGTCCGGTGTGTTGCGAGCGAAACCCTACATCACGTTTTTGGTGTCAACACATTTTTGGCATGCCCGGTGGGACCAGATCGGAAAAATGACTGCGAGCAAATCTGTTGCGCCAACCAACGTTAATACCGACACCATAATCGTCCCTACTTTGGACGATTTGACTCCAGAGCAGCGCAAGGAGATTGAAGATCGGAAAGCTACCTTCGAGGAATTGATGTTGGGTTGTTATCGAAAACCCGACGAGGGGTCACGCAGAAGATGGTGCTTCCAACACTGAATCCCCTTGGTGAAGATGGCGTCGCATCGAATCCGGTAAGCCGATATATACTGGCTCAAGCCGAATTATCTGTTATGATTGAGCAATCTGTGCATCATGCTTTAATCAATCAATCATCGGCTTTGGTTACAACCTTAAATCCGATGATAGAAAATAGCGTAAAAACGATCGCGCAGGAGTTGGTAATATCTATGGAGGGTTATTAGATCCATTGCAGCCATTCCCCATGTATCTAGTGTACTCTGTGGCACCAAATGCCAACACGATAAAGGTGTCGGCACCTATGCCCACGCTAATACCGACTCAACCTACTGTGTTGACACCGACAAATCCTCGTCCGAGTCCAGTTACTCATTACCATGCATATACCGATGCTGCAAAGGTAGATCCATCGGCATCAGGGACTTCCTACGTCCAGTCGGCTTCTCAGCCGATTGAATTAGATAGAAGTTATAAACCCCAAGGACCAATCCAAGTTAGAAATCCGATTCCACATAAGGTGGTTTCATATGCAGAGCCGTTTGCTCCATTGCTCGAGGTCCCGGCTGCCAGAGCCGATGGGTACGAACCATGGCAACACCAGTATCCGTCGGCTAGGACAAGCCGACCGACCGAGTTTGCACTCGGGGGGCAGGATGCTATTCATCATAATTGGCCGAACCCTAGTGCTACATCGGCCAATAGCATTAATTGGGCAGATCAGATTTCTACGGTATTGAGAGATCAATTCGATTTACAGCCCAAAGGAAAAACAATCGGCTATAGAAAGCCATACCCAGATTACATCGACCGTATGCCATATCACCATAATTTCAGGATTCCTGATTTTGCAAAATTCTCAGGAGATGATTCGGTCACTACTTTAGAACATGTTGGACGGTTTATCGCCCGATTGTGGCAAAGACTCGATCGAGCGGATTGAAAATTAGACTTTTCCTTGTCATTATCGAGGATCTGCTTTTACTTGGTTCACAAACCTGCCTCCAAATTCGGTCCATTTTTGGAACGATTTAGAAAGCCAATTTCATGAATACTTTTTCTCTGGTAGTTTGAAACTAAGGATTTCAGACTTAAGTGTTGTCCGGCAAAAATTTGGTGAATCGGCTGCCGATTATATTATAAGGTTTAGAGAAGTGTGAAATCGATGCTTCAGTGTAGTGTTGCCAGATAATCAATTAGCCGATTTAGCATTCCAATGGCTGATTCCCCCACTCAAGGAAAAATTTGCTGGACAGGAGTTTACTGATCTAAGCTTCATCGTGTATCGGCACAAGAGAGCCGATATTTAAGTAAAGAATTCAAAGATAAACTTAGGCTAAATGGCCATGGCAAGGATAAGGCCAAAGTAAATATGGTTGATTATAGTTCGAGTGAAACTTCTGAAGATGAAGCAGACGTGAATATAGCCGAATGGATAAAAGGTTCCAAAAGGCCACTTATCTATTCATGGCTTAAGCCGACGAAGAGTATGTCAGAGGTTAAATATGCTTTTGACGTATCCAAATGTGATCGCATATTTGATATGTTATTGCACGAAAAGTTGATACGACTACTAGAAGGACATACCATACCATCGGCCGACGAGATCAAAAAACGACGATACTGTAAGTGGCATCATTCTTTTTCCCATAACACTAATGATTGTAATATCTTTCGGCAACAGATATAGGCAGCCATTGAAGACGGTCGGCTCAAGTTCGCAGAAGAGCCGGCCATGGAAGTGGATGTTAATCCCTTTCCAATAAACATGGTTCAATGCTCAAGTAAAGGAAAGGAGATTGTCGACGAAAGACCTAAAACAACACGGCAAGTCGACATACAGTCTAGCTCAAAAGGAGAAACACTGAAGATAACAATCGGCTCACTACAAATAGAGGCCGATTAAGATGGAAAAAATTCAAGGACAGTTAAACCAAAAGGAGAATTGCAGGTCGGACGTTGGTATGAAGCCGAACGGTCTCCACCTCGAAAACCAGCATTCAAACCTAAGCCGACTTTCTCATAGTTACTCGAGAAATACGAGAAGATAAGTCATCGGCAAAAGCAGCAATCTCACCGAGTAGATAATGTGCATCGGAGAAATAGCGTGTTCCGGCCAGATAATTTGTATCGGCTAGACAACATGGAAAGAGCTCATAGAGATGCCCCTTTTGGTAATTTTGTTGGGAAAGGGGTGTGATATTGCCTTCCCCAAGATCATGCCCCATGGAACATTACCCACAAAAGGATTGGCCAAGGCGATCAGTAAAAGAATGGCTATCCGGACTGATTCCTGAGCGAACTGAATCAAGGAACAAAAAACCGATAAGTGAAAGGCTAGGTACGCCGAACCAAGACAAGGATGTGGAGCTCACAGAAAATCTAGCTGAAAAAATTCGTAAGCCGATTGAGCCCAGACCAAGGTGG
Source organism: Guadua angustifolia (assembly GCA_036346375.1). NCBI lineage: Eukaryota > Viridiplantae > Streptophyta > Magnoliopsida > Poales > Poaceae > Guadua > Guadua angustifolia. The sequence goes on from CM070503.1 coordinate 51,332,700, forward strand.
TGCCCAATGGGACTTAGCCGATCACAGTCATAGACAACTTCAGCACCTAAGGACACAGGAAATGAGGGAGGCTGAAGAGGAAAAGCAAAGGGATGAGACATTCAATGAGTTACGGCCGATAAAACCTATCAAGAGGGAATGGAGAAGAAAAAAGCAAGCCGATGATGAATCAGATTCTTCAGATGATCTGCTGTCACCAATGATCCGAGATGATACAACTCTCATGGATATCAATATGGTCTTCACCTTACTAGCCGAGTTCAGGATTAAAACTAAATAGGTTAAAGATACGTTCGCTCAATTATGCCTAGGAGCACAAGACGCCGTATTTGAAAAACCACATGATCCTCATCGGCACTTGAAGCCATTGTATTTAAAGGGGTATATCAATGGAAAGCCGATATCCAGGATGTTAGTAGATGGGGGAGCTACTGTAAATCTGATTCCACTCACTACTTGCAAGAAATTGGGCAAAACCAATGAAGATCTAATCAAAACAAATATGGTATTAAATGATTTCACAGGTGACCCTACTGAAGCGAAAGGAGTAATGGTTACGGAATTGACCGTCGGTAGCAAAACTTTGCCGACCGCATTTTTTGTGATTGAAGCTAAAGGAAATTACAATGTGCTTCTTGGACGAGATTGGATACATGCCAATTGTTGTATACCGTCAACCATGCACCAGCTTCTTGTACAGTGGAACGGAGATGAAATTGAAGTCGTCTCAGCCGACACATCGACCCACATTGCAATGGCCAGTTCTGATGCGAATTGGCCGCACGAAGAAGCGGAGTGCATATCGGGTAAGACTTTAGACGATTGCGACTTTATATGCATTGGTAAGTCAGGATTGATGCTGATCAGTGTTAAGCCAGGCACGTTTGATCGGGCAAGCGAAGTCTTAACAAGATGGGGTCAGAAATGATCCAAGCTTTGCAAGACAAAGTGAGGAGCTATCGGCATGTGATAAATTCTTGCGAAGCCATCGAAGATTTTCAAAACGAAAAATTGGGTCAAGGCTTCACGTCGGCCGTCATGCTTGAAGAAGTCGATATAGGAGAAGGCGATAGAAAAAGACCAACTTTTATAAGTGCGAAGCTAGGTCTAGAGTATAAAAGCAAGTTGGTCGAAATACTTAGGAATTATAGGGATTGTTTCGCTTGGGAATATTATGAGATGCCTGGGTTAAGCCGACAATTAGTGGAACATTGGCTGCCTATAAAGCTGGAGTATCGGCCATATAAACAATCTCCTCGACGTTTTAATCCAGAATTGTACGATGTGATAAAAGAGGAAATTGAGAAGTTGTTGGAGGCCAAATTTATAAGGCCTTGTAGATATACCGAGTGGGTGTCCAACATTGTTCCTGTCATGAAAAAGAACGGTAAGCTTCGGGTATGTGTGGATTTCAGGGATTTAAACAAAGCTACGCCAAAAGATGAATACCCAATGCCTATAGCGATATGTTTATCGATCTTTGCGTCGAGTAATAAGATTATTAGTTTTCTTGATGGGAATGCAGGATATAACCAGATATTTATAGCAGAAGCCGATGTCCCTAAAACTGCCTTCAGATGCCCTGGTGCTCTGGGTTTGTATGAATGGGCTGTAATGACATTCGGCTTAAAAAATGCAGGTGCTACTTATCAACAAGCAATGAATTTGATTTTTCACGATCTAATCGGTCACATTGTTGAAATATACATCGATGATGTAATAGTAAAGTCCAAAGATGATTGGCAGCATTTGGCCGATTTAGAGAGGGTGTTCCAGAACACAAGGGCTCATGGATTAAAAATGAACCCCTTGAAATGTGCGTTTGGTGTGTCGGTTGGCCAATTCCTCGGGTTTATGGTCCACCAGAGAGGAATTGAGGTCAATCAAACAAGAGTCAAAGCCATAGTCAATACAAAGCCGCCGACATGTAAGAATGAATTACAAAAGCTGATCGGCAAAATTAACTATCTAAGACGATTTATTTCATATCTATCTGGTAGGATTCAAGCTTTTACGCCTTTCCTAAAATTGAAGGATCATCAAGATTTCGTATGGGGAGCCGATCAGCAAAAAGCTTTTGATGATATAAAGCGGTACTTGGCGTCACCACCCGTACTGGCTGCGCCAAAGAAAGGGGTCCTGTTCAAATTGTACGTATCGGCTGAAAATGAGACTATCGGAGTAGTGTTGGCCCAGGAAATTGACGGCAAGGAGCGAGTAATATTTTATTTAAGCCGACGACTCTTGGAGACTGAAATCAGGTACCCTTCAGTAGAAAAGCTATGCTTGTCATTATACTTTGCTTGTACAAAGTTGAGGCATTATATATTGGCATCGACTTGCATAATAGTATGTAGAACCGATATCATCAAATACATGCTGTCTGCGCCTATCTTAAGAGGACGACTTGGGAAGTGGGCTTACGCTCTGACCGAGTTCGATCTATAGCATGAATCGGCTAAAGCCATTAAAGGTTAGGCGATAGCCGATTTCATTACAGGGCATGATACTATGGCAGGTATGGTGGATATGGCTCCCTCGCAACTATATTTTGATGGATCGGTTTACCATGAAGGGAGTGGGATAGGCATGGTGTTAGTTTCGCCAAAAGGGTACAGCACTGAGTTTGCGTATCGGCTTAATAGTCGATGCTCCAATAACCAAGCTGAATACGAGGCATTGCTCAAGGGGCTCCGATTATGAGAAAGTATCGGAGTAAGTAACGTGGAAGCATATGGCGATTCATTACTGGTCGTTCAGCAAGTTAAAGGGGAATTCCGATGCAATGATGAAATATTATCAAAGTATCTGGAGCATTGTTTTAATATCATCAGCACATTTACTTCATTTTCTATTAGTCATGTACCCAGGGAGATGAATGGCAAAGCCAATATGTTGGCTCAAGCAGCATCGGGCTATAAAGAAAACAACCGATATGAAGCATTTGACTCAATTGACAAAGCAATATTGTGTAGTGACACTGCCGATTGGAGAGCAAAAATAAAAGACTACTTGGTAAATCCATCCAGGCCCACTGACCGCAAAATTCGACCGCAGGCATTGAAGTATGTTGTGTTGGAAAATGAGTTATACTATCGGACAATGGAAGGATTATTGTTGAGATGTTTAGGCGATGAAGAGGCAAAGGTGGCTATGAGTGAAGTTCATGAAGGGATTTGCGGGTCACATCAGTCGGCTTATAAAATGAAGTGGGTATTAAGACGAGTAGGATATTTTTGGCCGACGATGTTAGAGGATTGTTTCAAGTACTATAAAGGGTGCCAAAGTTGTCAAAAGTTTGGAAATGTACAACTCGCACCAACATCGGCTTTACACCCGATTATCAAGCCATGGCCGTTTAGCGGATGGGGAATAGATGTAATCAGCCAAATATTCCCAGCATCGAGCAAAGGCCATAAATTCATCCTTGCAGCCACAGATTATTTTTCAAAATGGGTAGAAGCCATTCCACTCAAAAAGGTCACCAGTATAGAAGCTATCGGCTTTGTCAATGAGCATATTATCCATCGGTTTGGTATTCCGCAGACGATTACAACTGATCAAGGGACCGTATTTATGTCTACCGAAATGCGAAGCTTTGCAGAAAGTTTAGGTATCAAACTGCTTAACTCGTCACCATATTACGCTCAGGCTAATGGGCAAGCCGAGTCATCCAACAAAACTTTAATCAAGCTGATTAAAAGGAAAATCGATGAAAGGCCTCGAAATTGGCATGCTACATTGTCAGAGTCCCTGTGGACTTATCGGCTAGCATTCTATGGATCGACTAAACTCTCACCATATCAATTAGTGTACGGACAAGAAGCTGTGTTACCTGTGGAAATAAATATTGAGTCAATGCGAGTGGCAAAGCAAAATAATCTATCGACTGACGAATATAGAGATTTGATGTTGTGCAATTTGGACGATCTAGTGGAATTGAGGCTGATTACACTAGATCGGCTAGAAAAGAACAAGAGAAGAGTTGCGAGGGCTTATAACAAGAAAGTTGTGCCTAAGTCGTTCGGTGAAGTCGATTTAGTTTGGAAAACAATATTGCCAATCAGATTCAAAGACAATCGATTTGGCAAGTGGTCACCAACGTGGGAAGGTCCTTATAAGATCAATCGGCTTGTTGGTGGAAATGCATATATACTAGAGACGCTAGAGGGTACCGTGTTACCAAAAGCGATCAATGGAAAATACTTGAAAACGTACTACCCTAGCGTATGGATCATCGCATGAATAGTTAAGGAATATAACGGGAATTTGAAAAAGGATAAATATAATCGGTTAAATAGCCGATTAGGCACATTACAAAGGTAGCAAAAGTATAATGCAAGCATCATTTTAAAACATCACTACAAAAAATTACAGGCCCGATCCAGGAAGTCTGGCTCCTAGAGCCGATAATGCTGCTGCCGCCTTTGCAAGAGCATCTTGGATCCCGTCCACCGTCTTCTGATCGGATTGTGCATTGCTAGGCACAGGGGCTATCTTGGCCGACTGCTCCTTAACTCTGGCAACAGCCTTATGCTTTGGCTAACACTTGCACCTGCTCATCGGTCAGTCGACTTTGAAGCTTGGCCAGTTCTTTTTCCAACTGTTTTTTGACCGATTCCAACTGAAGGATCTGGGCCTTAGCTGACTTCAAGAAGGCAGCATCTTTGTCAAAATTCTGCTTCATCGACTTCACCTCGGCCACTAATCGGTCCAATAGCTGGCGATCAGCTTGTTGAGTCTCTCGCTAAGCGATACGCGCTCGGGCAGCTTCCACTTCCGTCCGTTGGTCATCTAAATGGCAAACTCCCAGGAGTGCTCTCATAGTATCGGGGGGAAGATCGGCTTCGACCATAGCCATGGCATCCCTCAGCGGCTGAGTGTTGGCAAGAAGTTCGGCTTCGGGCTGGCAGACTTCATGGAAAAGCCGATTTAACTTCTGCAGCATGTTGGGCTCCGATTGAACAACCGTGGCCGACGCCCTCAAAGAGATGTCAATGATGGTACGAATGTCGGTGACATAATCATCCGAAGCCATCACCTCTGGGTTGTCCAGCTCGTCCAAGGTAAAGCCGAGCAGATCAGCAGGGTCGATCAATTCTTCCAGTGCAGACGTAAGGGGAGCCGATTGAGGCGGTGAGATGATAGGAGTTTGAGTTGGGGGTGGCAATGGGATAGTGGCAGACGTGCCCTGAAGATCAGCTAAGATCCCACCACAGGCGTATATGCGTCGGTGAAAAAAGGTTACTATAAGGTTAGAATCATAAGACTAGTTACCCTTTGGCATATGAGAAATACAGTAAGAGGAATTTACTTCAACAAAAGCCGATGTACGAGGGGAGCTCTCGGCGCTTTGTTCTGTACGTTTTTGTCGCCGAGCGGAAGCTTTGGTGGATTTGGGTTTCTCTGTGAGATCGGACGATGGGAGGTTAGTAATAGAAGGTAAAGGAGCTGTTATCAGCTATAGAATACTTACTTGGCAATCGGCTTTTCTCTATCTCCGATATAGACGGGCTTTGTACCCGAAGATTACTGGAAGAATAGCCAGTCAGGCCAGTCGACTGATGCGGCCTTTTCCCTTTGGACCCACCGGTAGATGGATCATAACAACTTTATTGCGCGAGCGGTATCTGAAAAAAGAAGTAAGATGTTTAGTGGTTGAAAATTGGAATCAAACTAACAGGTATAAAAATTTCTTTGGAAACAAGCCGATACCTCTACAGCTACAGACGAGTTAGTATAACCCGAAGAACTGGGAGAACCCGAAGAGCTATCCTCACTTGAGCTGCTGCTGCTGGAAGAAACTACCGTCGGCTCATGAAAATCTGGTAGGAATTTTTCTATGATAGCCGACGGGGAACGGTCCAGGTAGAGGGCTTCTGCCACGGTTGACCACCAAGCAGAGAATTGGCTAGCTCGGCGAGAATTCAAAAAGAAGGGTGGTAGATCAATGACTTGGAGTTCTTCGGCTAGTTCTAAGACTATTTTGGCCGTGGTTGTGTTTGTCACCCTGGCCCTTGGCTGAAGACGTTCGAGAAGAGGTAGGCAAGGCACTACTTGGCCGAAACCCAATTGATGGGCATAGACTGAAGGGTGATAAAACTCATATGACGGCTGAAATGTCCTATTCCTAGAATTCAAGCCGACATGGAAGATGCAAGGAGAGATAAAAATCCGGTAAAGCTCCAAAGTCGATTCTGACATTAGTGAGCTATCAGCATCCAGGTGCAGGAAGGAAGGCCATTGGAAATCGGCTATGTTGCTGTATGAAAAGAAGTCTTGCTGACCGAAAATTACATTGTCCAAATTCAAGAAAAAGGATAAATACTTCTTCAAACCAGCCGGAGTAATTTTTGTATCCCCGCTTGAACACATGATTAGCCGCTCCCCATGTGATCGGCTAGCTCTATACTGCGGGATGGTGTTTTCAGGATAATCTTCGCGGGGGAAGGCTGAGTCTTCCAAAGGTTTAGAAATCAGAGATCGGCTGAAGATGTTGTATAACCAGAGCTGAATGAACCATAGTGGGCCACCGACGTTGCCAACCACGAACTTGGCGAAGCCAGAGAAGAGTCGACTTCTTATTACGTGCATCATCTGATAAACGGCTCCCAGAAGTATTTTGCCAAGGGTAAGCCTACGGCCCTCCACCAACTGCTCTGCTACCAATTGGTACTTGCGTCGGACCTAGGGAAGCTCCGCAAAATAAAAATCGGTCTAGCCATAGGTTCAAGAAAGCTGTGTGTTCTTCATCCGATACTAAACCATTGACCTTGTTGTTGTGCTGAATGTATTTTGACTATCCTTCACCTTTTGATCAAATTAGCTTGTATCTTGGCTTGCCACTGAAAGCCGATGTTTGATCTCCATCCGGCCTGAGGCAACACAGCTCAGCTACGTCCAGAAGGGTTGGGCCGATTGGGCCTGAACGGAAGAGGAAAGCATTTAAGGTATCCGACCAGAAGTAACATGCCGTGGTCACCAAGGGCTCATTGGCTTCTGGGTTGACTAGACTCAATGGAAGACACTCGGCTATGCTCATCCTCTCCCATTCAGATTTCTTTTGAGCCGATACTCGGATATACCAGCTCCTCTATCCTTTCAACGCTGTCGGCCAAGCCCTAAAACTCTTTCCCCACTCTTCTACATTGTAACCATTTGCCGATAAAGGAAGTCTAGAGATGTCTTCGTTAATTACTGTTTCGGCAGTTAGATTCCCTACCGGTCCTAGGTAATACTGATCGTTGCTTTCTGGGATTGGAATTAGTACCTTCGAAGGATCCATTCAGCCGACTGAGGTGGGAAGCCTGGTCGCAAGTTCAGAAGTCGAAGAACAGAGAAGTCGATTGAATGAAGAAAGTCGATTGAAGGGGTTCGAGAGCTGGAAAGCGTGAAAATGACCGTGGGGGTCCCGCATATATATAGCACGGTGAAAAGTTGAAATTGGCGGGAAACGAATTCGAAGCGACACGTGCAATTAAACCGCACCGAGATTCTTACGGTGCAATTAATGCAGCGATCGTTTGACCAATTCTGAAGCCGATAAAGGAAGAAGCCGATAAATTTTTGAAAGATAAAATGGGGGGCATATGTTTGCACCAGATTTTGGAAATCTCAAGAAAGATCGGCAGAATCGCACAAGTTTGGATAGTGCACGGAGCATCTTCAGGAAGATTGGATAACGTGCGGCAAGTATTTGGAAACAAGAGTCCAATTAGGAAACTATAGCCGACTCGGATTATATTACCGTGACTGAACAGGACTCGGATCGGCTAACGGGAATATAAGGCGTGCCAGGGCTGCTTGAAGAGGGGATTGACAGCAAAAATCACATCTTCCAGTTTTTCGTTTCCTGTAGCTTTTAGTCTTTTAGCCTTGTAATTCCCTTTTGTAAGTCGACATCGATCAAATAAAGTTGCGTATCGCCGATTGTTTGATCGTCTTCGATTTATTCAGGTTTGATTTATTCTGTCTTGTTGCGCATCGCCTTTTCGGAATCAATCTACCTTTACCCTTATGATTAGCCTTGATCGGTTAATCTGTTTACCTTTTGATCGGCCTTTGGCTGATCCTACTTTAGCCGATTCATCTCTAAGGATCGACTTAGATTGAATTTCACAAATTCTTCCTTTATCGATTGCAGGGTCAAATCGATTGGCATGCTCCACACTTGAACCCGGTGTTCATCCGGTGTGTTGCGAATCAGAAACCCTACATCACGTTTTTGATGTCAACACTATGCTAGCTAGATAGAAACAGTATTATGCAACGATGCAAAGATGGCACGCGGCACACGCCTTGTATATGCGGCTGCTTGACCGCAATATTACATTGCTTGGCGCAAAGGACAGCATCTAGGTACAATGCATATATATTAAACGGTAAGACAGTATATGACTGTGTACACACATTGCCGGCCGTACGTACGTACATCGTCAAGGCTCCAAGCCATGCCCACAAATTCATTGCAAATCAATCCCCCAAGGCAACGCTTGTGTGACATATGCATTGATGCAAACGCCCATGGTTTCAGAAGCAGCCACACGAGTTAGGAAGCTTCCCCGTTGACCGTATCCTCTCGGCCTTCTCCCTGACCTTCCTCTCGGCGTTTCTCCTCTTCTCCTCCGCGGCCAGCCTCGACGCAGCGGCCACCTTTTTTATCCTTCTCATCTCGTCGTTGTACTCCTCCAGCGCCTTTGCTCGCTTCCTCTCCGAGTCTCTCTGCAGCAAATTATGCACGGAGCTGGCAAGTCGTGATGAAATCCAGATAATGCTACTATGAATTATGCGAGAACAGAAGTAGCAATAGATGGAGAACGAAAAAATGCGCTGTTGTTATGGATTCTAGGCAAGCAGAAACCTCTTTCTGTTCCTTTTGACGCCTGGCCTTGTCCTTCTTCTCAGCCTCCCATTCAGCTATTGTTGCCATCGACTCATCGTACCTGGAAGTTTACAGTTTAATATATTAATTAGCTCCAAACTAGCACTGTACCAAATGATCGGAAACATCGATTTCGACAATTCTACTTACTGCTTCTTGATCTTCGCCAACTTCTCCTTCTGCCACGCATCCGCCATCGTTTCCGCCTCACTGGAAGCTCCACCCACTCTACCGGAATACGAACTTGTTGGTCTGGCTGCCGGTGGTGACCTCTGATTCGCCTGCTCTTGCTCAAACTTCTTGCTCTCTTTCTTTTCTCGTGGAGCAGAAGTCGTTGGCCTAACCTCTGGTGTCGCCTTCTGAACTGCTTGCTCTTGCTCAAATTTCTTGCTCCCCTTCTTTTCTGGTAATCTTTTGGTAACACTCGGATCCTTCTTTATGCTTGCGGTAGAATCAACCTCCCTCTCACCTGAAGTTGCACCTTCTGGCCCCTTTTTCTGTTTTAGTGGCCTCCTCACCGACACATTAGCTGAAATTCACCCAGTTTTAGTAGTACACTGTCATAGGTGGTTGCAGGTTTTTCTACAGTACCAGTTACCATAGAAAAGATGCTGTCCAAGTAAATTGTATTTGAATCTTATACCTCCTTGTTCATCGTCATTGTCATCTTCTACAGGCTCCTTACCGCTAAACCATCTCGAGATTTTGCTGCCTTCAGTGGGCTTTTTCATACTTTCACCCCTCCTGGGTGACTTCAGAGATGGTACGGCTGCAGGCTCAATGATTGCGGCAGGCTTCTTTTGAGATTCTAACCCCTCCGTGACATGCTTCTCTTGATATGCTAACTTCTCCTCTCTCGCTGCAATAGCATATGCTACTGCTGCCACTGTGGCAGCGTATGCAGCGTCGTATTCTTCTCCATTACTCATTTGCCCTGATAATGCCAATTTCAGTCATCTGCGCACTTCATTTCTTTCATCCTTGATCAGTGTAAACTCAGACTGATTAAAAGTGCATATTTTGATGGTTTACCTCTTCCAAATAGTGTGCCTTGCTGTGGTTGAATTGTTGTAGTTTGGCTGCTATCTTGATCTTCCTGTCTTACACCAGAAAACCGGACCCTGAAAAGTGAAAATCAGCAACAAAATCTTCAGCTGCTGAATAGTTGGTGGCTTGGTACTTTTGCAAAAGAAAATAAACATATTTGCGGATGGTACAGCCTAGTGATGACTAACAACATTCTTTTCGAACTCCAGAACCTTTGGAAAGAACAATAGAAAAAGTAATTGTAATGCTGCATTACAAAGCATTCACAATCTTACAATTAGATGGCCAAACGATCTGATCGCAAAAAAAGGGCAGCCAAATGAATTGATCGCCAAAAAAAAAAAAAAAAGCAGCCAAATGGAAGAACAGATGGAGCTCTAAAGAATATTTCTAGCAGATGCTACCTCAGCTGTTTCATCACATCATCCATGGTGCACAATTGGATTGTAAAATGTACCAAGGGCTCTTCTTAATCTTGTGCTGTGGCACTCCAAGTACAAGCTTAAGTTGTAAGCTAAGCATTGCACCACAAACTGCCTGTTAGTATATATAGGAGGTTTAGACACAGAGATGGAGGGCAAGAAACCAGTTGTCTTGGAGGCAAGCAAGTGGAATCGCTTTGCCCTATTGAAGTCTATAAGAATCCAGACCTTTTGCTTGCGGTGTGATTGCTACTGCCATTTGATTCTTCTTCCCTTCCTGAAAATTTGCTCCTCACCCTTTCGAGTAGTTTCGCATCGCCATACAGAATCCAGTCTAATCACATTAACTAGCCTTATAAAATTCTAGGCAATACAAGTTGGTAACTTGGTTTCTTATTGCTTTAGAATTGTACATGCCAAGTCTTGTCTACAAAGATTCTGTGGTTGACATACTACTCTAAGACATGTTTCTGATGGGTTTTGTCCTCAATGTCCTCCTTTTGACACTTTTGCCAGTATGCACCTGAACAACCGTATCCCTCCTCAATATTCTCCTTTCGACACTTTTGCCGGCATGCACCTGTACAACTCATTAGTAGTCATTACCTCCTGCATTTCAGTATATATGAAAAAAAATTTGCATTAACCGTTGTAGAACATAGCACATTTTATTTTCTATAACTCGATCTAGTTCACGTGGAACGTTACAGAACTGATATATAATACGCCATCTACCACCATCTTCTGAATAACCAAGATAATCCCTGACAAGAAGCAAATGTTGACAAGCTAAAATTGATCTGCATCTTGACAACCACCAATGTGAAGCATGCCATCGTCCAACTTTCAATTAAATTTGGAATCATGAGAAGGGTTTTCATAAGAAGCAAAGTAGTGAAAGAGCAGAAACATGAACATGTGCCAGTTTGTATCTCATGGCAAGCACCGCTTCAATGCTTTTCCTCTGAATACAAGTTGCACAAATCTTAAAGCAAACGAAGAGACAAGTAAAAAGAAAGGCATGGAAGCACATCTCACGAAGTAATTAACTGCTCAGCATATATGACACATAATATATCCCCAGTTTTGGAAAAAAAAACATTACACATAACATGGAGCAGTTATTTGGGAGGCCATTCCATTAAGCTTCTTTCATTCAGCACTACTACTACATGACCAGACTAATCTACTTAATAAAGCTAAAAATTTCTCTAGCACAAAATGCTACAGTAAATACATTTCAAGTCAATCTGAACGTAGGAGCAGTACAGGCAACGGAATCCAGTAGCTTCAATGCATCTCTCACGAACTGGGATTATAACGAAGGTGCTGCTCGTAGTAGCTTATAAGCTGCAAACAGACATGTATTGTGGTGTTAGTCAACGTCCCTTCATCAGGTAACAGAAAACAATGAGACATACCACCAAGGGGTTATTAGCTTTCAATTCTTTGTCATCCACAAGGACCTCCTGCCCATCGGACCTGTTGATCATACAAGTTAGGAAAAATGTTCTGACATACCAAATTTACAATAGCAACATGTATGTACCATCATGTCAATGACAAATGGTCATCAACCGTGCATAGAAAATACTGATTAGAGAAGGGATGGGTGAGGGTAGTCGAGTTGATGAAACATGTATACCCCTTTGAGGGTACAAATGGAGAGAGCAAGAAACCACATTGCATGCTCATCAGCAACAATTGTGCATGGTAGAAGACTAACATGCAATGATAACCAAACAGGATAGTAGCTGCTCAATAATAAGAGTCCAGCTGATTTATTGTAACATCACTTCTTCCAGGTGTATGTAATTAACTAAAAGGTTATAGGACTGACTAATAACCACAACATCTGAATGCCAGATTGATATGCTATATTCAAAGCTAAGCAAAACTCTGTTTGCCTGAGATCAAATACTTGTTATGAGAGCTTTTATCCAGGTAATGAAGAGAGATGGGTGGTCAGTCTTTTCTTGTCAAACTATTCTTGAAAGACATTTCCAAGAACTTTGTAGTAGCAATCCATTCGGCTTCAGTAATATAAAATTTTACACCTAGAGAGACTTCTCACAAATACTATATAGTAACAGACATGACACAATATACACTCTCCTGCCTAATTACGTCACCATTTGGTACTATGATTAAATTTTTGGGAACAGACCAGATCCTTCTCTGCCTGGGTATATATTACTCTTTGGTACCAATATATATTCAAATAATTGTGGGTTCTATCTAACAACAGGAATATGAGATGCACACTTCAAGCACCCAAGTGAACTCTACATAAATTGACGTCAGCATATTAATTGGGCCAAAAGTTCAAAATATGGTAACTGATTCTTGCAGCCTTTGTTGGTTGCTTGGTTCCAGTGTCCGTGTAGTTTTTACTTTTTAGGGGAGTAGCACTAAGAGCAACGCCAACAAGCACTGTACACTAGCAAATTAATGGTTCATTGTTGCACAAAGTCCTTTCTTTGAGGTGATATAGCTATTGTTAGAAAGGGAGAAATGCCAAATGTAATATGCAATATCAATCAATGAAAATTAAACTTTGTAAAGACAGTAAGCAATTAAGACCAGCAGACTAAAGCAGAAATTACAGAATGTCACCTGAGTGCTTTGAATGTTATTGAAACTTGCTGCACATCATTGGTGATGGAAGCAAAATAGCGCACTGGTCTGATGATCTTAGAAATATGAATTCGGTTAGCAGAGTCCTCCCCCTTGCTCCTATCACCAGTTTCTCCTGCTGTGGAAGCAACATCCTCATTGACTGACTTATCACTTCTCCCATTATGAAGTTCTCCATGCTCTTGTGTTGCTTCATCCTGCTTGAACCTCCTCACACATCCAGACTTGCGCTTCTTAGCACCAGTCACCTGGCCACCCTGAGATGGGGGCAGCTGTACTAAATTATGCACCTTTGATAAACCATTCACAAGCTGATGCTCATCTTGTTGGTCAGTCAGGCTAACAGATATAGGTGCTCCCTGACATGGAAACCCAGCTGAAAGCACACTGGAACTACCCTCCTGTGTTACTCTCTGCCCAAGCAATTGCTGTCCAACAACATTCACTGATGCCTCAACCCCCACAACTGAGTTCTTGTTACTATTATTACTAACTCTCCTACTACTTGTCCTACAAGGCAATTTCTTGGGTTCTGGGGCAGGAGGGCGGGACAGAGATCGAGGATCTGAGCGAGGTGGGCGGCCCCTTTTACCATGAGAAGGGTTAGGACCTGTCGTCGGAGTAGTTGTGACCTTCCACTTCCGTTTCCGACAGGACCTTGGTGACCATGAACTGCATTGCACACAGTCATCAGCACCGAAACAATGTCATCTGCTGCAAATCTGAATCAAACTCAGGATAAAAAAGTATTTCAGATGCATACCGCTTCTCGAAGGCATCAACAATGTCGGAGCAGGCCTTCAGGTTTTCGAGGGGCTCCCATGTGTTAGCGCTCTCTGGCCACCCACGCCTTTCAAGTCATAATTCAAGGAATACAAGCATCAGCATTAACATTAGCAGTAGCATTGAACTAAAAATGCATAAACAGGACCTGCTTTATCCAAGCAGGATCATAATCCGCCGGCCACCATTAAGGAAAGAGGGATTCAAGAGCAATCATGCAGTACACAATGCATCTATTGAAAGAAGCAGAAATGAGGTTAGAGCTAGACATGATTCAATCACTACCGAAAATGACCTAAAAACGCAAAATGCCGTGATATCCAATAACTGGTTCGAAAATCAATACACAAATAAAAATCTTAAAAAGAAACTTGCTACATTGCCAAGAACAGCCCAATAATGACCGTACAGCTACTATTCTTGAGTATGGACCTTCGATATAAGGATCTTCGATATCGAGCAAATCCAAAAGCAACTAAATTGCAAATATGGTAGATCAATATCGCTACTCACTAGGCGTGCTATTTTATTTGCAGTCCAAGAATCCATAGGAGAATCAAAAGTACACAAGAAACATGAAGATGCAATCGATGAACTACTGAAATGTCACAGCCAAAATGTCCAGAGGAATTCACAACCAGCCCTCTCTGAAACCACCACCCTATCCAGGAACAACAAAACCACACCTCACATGCATGAACCCAAAAGCCAAGAGCGGCACAAAACCTGAATTACCAATTATCTGCACATCAAACGCGATCCAAGAATCCAGCAGCAACCAGCGCTAGCACCTTATACAGGAATTGCAAAGAGACGGAAGAGATTGGGAGAGAGAAGTGCCATCACCATTTGACGAGGTACTGTAGCTGGCCCTTGCGGAGGCGGCGGCGGCGGATGGCCTCGATCTCGTAGAACCCCTCCGCCAGCTTCGGCGGCAACCCCTCCTCCACCACCACCACCTCCTGTGCCGGCTCCACCGCCGCGGCCTCCTCGCTCTCCTCGTCCCCCTCCTCCTCCTCCTCTTTCCCATATTCCTCCTCCTCTCCCTCCTCGCCCTGCTCATCCATCTCCTCGTCCTCCTCTACCGCCGTCGCCATCTCTTCCCCCACCGGATCGCCAGAGCTGTCTACCGCCAGAGAGTTCTTCTTGCCTCGTGCCATGGTGAATCTTTACCAACTCCCACTCCTCATTTTCGCCAATCTCAGGTTGGATCTTTTGCAGATTGCTGGGGGCGGACTCTTGGAGGTATTTGGGCGACACGGGAGGAACAAGGCTGTCCGTGCGTCGGCAGCACTGAAATATTTTTCTTTCCTCTTTTACCCCTGTGTATATAGATTTATACACAAGGCGTGCCAGCTGTCTCTTTCTGGAGGGAGAATGTGTTTCTTTCTTAATTAGAAAAGATAAATTTCATTTTAAAAAGAGAAAATTACTATATGCTGTGGAAACTGCGAAATTTAAAAGATGTACACAACTACAACTAGGTAGCTTGTGAAAGGGAAATTATAAATAAATAATAATAATCATTAACATACCTATATGTGCAAGAATTGGAGACAACCAGCATGTCCACGTGTCACCTGCACTTTTGCAAAAAGCCCTTATTTCTCGAAATTACGGATAGGTCCTGTGCAATTTCCTAAGAGACAAAGATATTTTTTCACTTCGCGTTTGGGTCCCTGGCGGTATTTTTCTGGAAAAAGCCTCCGTTAGTTTCAAATCGCGAACAAGCACTTTTCTAATTTTTCGGGATAGCGAGCAGGTCCAAAAAATAACATCCGGTCCCGCTTCTTACGTTCGAGTCCTTTCTCCGTTTTCCGGAAAAAATATTTTCGCCACCGAAAAAACCGGAAACAATTTTTCGCCACCAAAAAACCGGAAAAATATTTTCGTCACAAAAAGCAGATTCATCGAGTTTTATAGCAACAGGTCCTAACGACCCATTTTTTTAGCAAGCGCAACAAAAAAAAGGAAAAATATTTTCGACACCCAAAAAGCGAAAACAATGTTTTAGATCCATGAATCGCCGGTGGGTCCTAACGACCCATTTTTTTAACAAGCGTAACAAAAAACCGAAAAAATGTTTTCAAGATTTCAAAAAGCGAAAACAATGTTTTCGTCACAAAAACACGGATTCATCGAAGGTTTGTATCAACTTACGGTGAACACGTAGAGTATTAGGCTCGACAAAAGAATGTTGTCATCTCGATAATTTTCCCCTTTTCCCTGGACTATTTTTGGCCGGTTGGTGGTTTTGCGAAAATTAAAAAGTTTATTTTTCCGGCGCATGCTATCGAAATTCAACCGTGGCAGAGCGCTTTTCTACCTAGTAATCTATGAAAGCGAAGATTTCCGCGTCGCTTCGCTTATCCACGTCGCCTCCGTCGGACGCGGCGTTCTCATTGTTTTTATTTGTTACTGTGAGCAGGTTCGCCGCTGGTTTTTGGTGCCGTTAAGCCGATTTAGGCGCCTCGTGGCCGAGCCTTACCGAGCCTTCTCGATTGTTCTTCGTCGGCCGTGTGTCCGGTTCTGCCGGTTTCTTCCGTCTTTCCTCTCCGAGAAACATCGCCGCCGGTCCTTCGCCCATTGTGGCGATCGCGTTTGCGTCGATGGTTTCTTGATCGCCTCGAGCTTTGGCTGCGCCGTCGCTTTTCTGAGTGACCACACGATCGCGCTCTCTCGGTGGTTAGCCTCTCGGTGCGATTCTGTTTCCTTCGCCACTGAGTTCAGCTTCTGCTACTTCTTTGGTAGGGCCTTAATCCTTACCTTCCTTCTTTACCAATGCCGTTAGTTTTTCTTTGATTTGGCTCCTACACGCAGGCTACCTTGCTTTAGTTCCTTGTGTATATTGCTTATTTACGGTGTGTTTCTTGCCTTACCGTCGCCTGGTCGACGGTCCTGTTGTGTGCTTGTTGTCGGTTTTTAGCTCTGTGGTGTGGTCCATATTGCGATTGCTCCTCTCTTTATGGTCTAGGGTTTCCTAGGGTTTCCCTGTTATACGTATGTATGGTTTTGCTCACCTTGTTCTGCTTTTGCTCTGCAGAGTTTGTCTGGCTCGCTCGTTTCGCGATCGTGCCTGCGGATTGTCCCGGTCGTTTGCCCAACGTTTGAGGACATCGCTCTTTCTTCACATCTGGTCGCCGTCGTGCATGCTTCGCATTCGGTCCCAGCGTCATTGCTGCTCCCGCTCTCCGCTGCAGTTTGGTTATCTTAGTCACCTTGACCGACGGGTTTGGCTTTATGGTTAGTCTATCAGTGCCTACCTCTCTTCTTCTTCTTCGTGGTCGTTACTTTTTCCTCCATCTAGGCTTGTGCAGCAGAATTACCTTCGTTTTATTCCATGCCTGTGCTTGCTCCTGGTGTGCTTCTTTGAGACGCAGTGGCTAGCCGATGGCCCTATCGTATATTTACTGTCGTTATTCCCCATTGTGTTGTGCTTCCTGCTACGGTTGTTGATGTGCTTGTTGTTACGGTTGTTGTTGTGCTTGCTGTTACGATTGTTGCTCTCCTTAGCTCGTCGTATTGTTCTTATTGTATTGTTTGTGTGTGCGCTGTCCTGTTCGTCTCTTACTTTCGGATCAGGACCGGTGCTTTCGTCTTCAGGCCATCCTCCTTTACCCAATAAAGCCTACTGCATTGTGCCGATGTCTGGGTGCCAGCATACGTTAAATCGATACTATTACCTTTGATTAGATTATATGCTTCCTACCCCGCCGCATATTTGTTATTGCGCTATAGTTTACATATATGGATCTGTCCAGGAGACCGCCTTTACCCTGTTGTGCCGCCGATTGTTGCTCGTCAGAATCGCGCCAAGAGACGTGCTGCTAACATCCTTACTCGTCTCACAAGACAAGGTTATCCTTGTGTTCTTAGCTCGTGTTTTATCTGTCCCTCCTGATTGTTTATACCTGTGTCCATTCCGTTATTTGTTTTTACGAATGTGTTTACTCATTCATGTCTGCTTGCATTCACGCCCCTTAAAGGCTTCATCCCCTATGCTCCTGCTGCTGATGTCTATTCTTTCCCTAAGGAGTACGTTGATTTGTTAAAAGGTATACCTATGCTCCGACTGGTTCAATTCCTTTCCTGTATTGTTTTGCCATAGCTATACCATGCCTTGCGCCTCATGCTGTTCTTCTGCCCCTTTTGTCCTTACACCGTGTGGCCTTTTCCTTTTCGATGCAGGTCCTTGCCCATAGTGCTCTGTCGTTTGGTGGCGATTGCGTCTTCACCGTACCTTTGTCTCCTTCTTCGGACGAAGGAGTTACATTGTGTGTTCGTTTTGTTATGTGGGTTCCTTCTTTGTCTATTCAATGTATTATTTAGTCTGTGTGCCTAGCTGTTATTCATAATGCATATTGTTGTCCCTCTTGTTATTATTAGATTGTGCATTATTTTTTATATTAGTTCCTTGTTTAGCCGAGCAATATGTATCCTCTTTACTCTCTCTGTGCCTGCCTGTTGTTCATGACTTTGGGAGGCAACTTTTCAAAGGTATGATCTATTTTTCTCCGTGATGTTTTCTTTGATTTCGTAGTCCTTGGCCATAGTGCTGTCGTTTGGTGGCGATTGTGTCTATTTTTCTCCGTGATGTTTTCTTCGATTTCGTAGTCCTTGGCCATAGTGCTCTGTCGTTTGGTGGCGATTGTTTCTTGCGCACTATTACTTGCATTTGTTTTATGATATCTGTTGGAGACATACTTTTAGGATTTTCATATGGTTGTAGGAACTTAGTAGCTATTTTAGTCACTAAGTTTAGTATTCAACTGGAAAAGAAGGCGATCAGTATTTCAGTCACTTCAATAGCTGCGATTTATTTTGGGGCCTCCTTTATGCACTAGAGGATATTATAGAGGCTATAAGAGATGTCGATTTTGAGCAGAGATTCTCGCAGATTCTGCTGTCCCTCACCAAAATCACGGAAGACTTTGTAAGCCAGATTTAGGATAGGAGGAATGACATGCAAGCGTGTTATGTAATTACTTCTATATTCCTCTTCTCTGCATATATTTAGTGATGTTACTTATTGATAGGTCCCCTGCATGTAGTACTAATGTAGCTCCTTCTTGAATATACCATGAATCTTTCAGCTAAGTAGGTAATTTTCGAACAAAGCATGTTAGCTTACAACTACTGATATCTTATAGATGTCAATTTCAAATATCCTGTCAGGAACATTTAAGGTATCCTCTTCTTATATGGTTGCATTTTGTTTTTGTGCATTTTATAATTTAGGACAATACAATATAATTTGAAGCGGTGTAATATAATTTAGGACAATACAATATAATTTGTTAACTTTGCGGAGTTTTTTGTCACTTGGGGTGATTTGTGATCGATTCATGGTTTTGTGCCTTGACCACCTTGCGGCTAGGCGGAGAGTGTTTCCATGTCTGACTCATCTTTGGAGATTGTGATGCACGGTGGTAGGGAATTGGTGCCATTGAAGGTGTGTCTTTGTCGATCAATAGGGATTAGGGCCAATAGCATCTTCAATGCAGTCTGTATTGTGGCGAAGCACGGTCATCTGGGTTAGTCCATTTTGTTCATCATGAATGACAATTCATTATTGAATTTGATCCCAGAGAGTTCTGTATGCTAGGTAAAAAATAGCTAATTAGGTTTCTAACAGGAAGAATAAACTTCTGTCGCAACGCATGTAATGGGGAGAATGAACTTTGCTATGAACAAGGCCCAGGGTGCTCCCATGCCTAGCAAGTTAGCAGCCTTTCTTGCGCATTTGCATTAGCTAATTATATTTGAGGCTTTCAGATGTTGCTGTCTTGCAAATAGCCTAATGAGCTTGAAGTTGCCTGCATCATTGGGAATAGGCAATTTTCCAGCACTATAGATCTCTTTAATTCACCTTCTAAAGGAATACTAGGCATAATTGATTATTGGTGTGCTTATTTAGATTTCTCGAATCTTCTTCATTCTTTGTTCCTCTGAGCAAGGAAGCTCGAAGGTGATTAAGCAGGTGCCCCATGACCATGGGGTTTGCCTTTCTTCTTTGGAACCACAGATAATACAGAGTTTTTGACTCAAACAATGAGATGTCAAGGTTGAGTATAAATGCAATATATAGTATATTAGTTAAATACTTGCTTCACAATTTTAGATTACGTACTAAGCGGTTGTTGCTATCTCTTATCAAGGAAACCCTTTCGAAATCGATGAGAACTTATTAAAGCCAGCAGAGAAGGAGCAAGTTTGGTGTCAAGCTCCAAAACCAGATTGATATACACTTGTGAAATGAAGGAACCATACGATTTGGCGGTATGACTCTATTTTTCAATAGCCATACACATGCTTATAGGTAGTTTTATCTGAAAATGCCTTATTTGAGTTGGTAGTTGGTACCACGGTCACCATTAATGATCTTGACTATCTCTACATGGTCTTTTGTAGATTAAAATGGAAATTGTTTATCTTTTCCAATTTTTTCTTGATCTATAATATCCTCAGCGATGGTTGAGACAGACTTTTTATATCCAGTTACTCGAAACACTTGTCTGATAAGCTTCTTTGAGTTCACATGGAAGCAAAAGCGAAATTATCCGCATCTTGCCATTGCGGTGATTAAGGTTGTTGGTTCGATACTCCATTCTCCATTCTCCTTCGTATTGTCATTATATTTTCTTTTTATGAGTTGATTAAACTATTTCTCTATAATAAAGGTATCGATTATGAACACGAGCAACAAACATAGGTGATCTGGTTAGTGGAAGAAATTTTACGTATTATCTGTCCTCATCATCTCATTGTGCGAATTTTGTGTGATGGATGACATTGATAGCAAAGGTTAGTGATAATTGTCATAATTGTCATAAATGATACACTAGATTAATATTTCATTAACATCGGATATATATGTTGGTTAGTTTTGTTAGCGGTGTTCACCGATTGGCGACTAAAATCATTTGGTAATTGGAAACATTCGATCGATTCATACATTGCGGATAAAAGAACATGTACATGATTTACGAAATAGAACAAAGCATGAATCATTGAGCGGTTGAAGGGCCTATTTTGCGCTTTGATTATTAGTTATCACATTTACTTCATAGCCTCTATAATTTCCTTTTGGGAAACCATTGAAATAAAATTGTGGATAAAATTTTCAGTTTGATAGGTTGTTCTAGGTAAATCGGTAGTTAAAGGATAAGCGTATATGCTTGTATTTTAGCTCTTGCCTGTTTCATTTTTATAACCATTGGCCAAACACCAAAGGCAACACAGATGCTTGATGAGTTCACATGGAAGCAAAATTGAATTCTCCTCGCCTCTTTCGTGACTTTTGGAACCCATGTGTGATGCAAGACATATCTAATTTCCTCTCTAAACATGTACGAGGATTAACTAACCACGCATGAAGGTGTTTTTTGATCGAGTGCGGGGTTTCAAAAGCACATTACTACAAAACCGCTTGGCAAATCGGTTAGAAACAAAAATTTTGAAAACAATTCAAAAAATCGAGACCATTTGGTTTTCAGCAAAAATCTCAGTTTTCATGTGGTTAAGAAATCAAAATAATTTAAAAAAGCGAAAACTATTCGGTTTTCAACTAAAACCGAGTTTTTCTGAAAAAATTCGTTTTCTTTGAAAACTAACAAACCAATTGAATGTTCCTAAAAAAAAGGGTTTTCGAGCAGTTTTTGATGAAAGCCATGGATTTTCAACGGTTTTTAAGTGGTTTTCAATGCATAAATTTTTTCAATTTTTTTTAATTAGACCGGTTTACCAAAAGATTTAAAATCTTGAACCGTAACGATAAGGTCAAAAAGCGTGGTTTTCGTCTGTTTTTGAAACACTGCAGAGCGCTGGATAAAAAATTGCCTGGCGCAGCGTAGCGCGCAGTCCCAACCTAGTAATAACTTATCTATGAAAGCGCGAAGAATTGCAGTGCATTTGGCCGGGCCACGTCACCTAATTTTTCGCAGCCGTCCATCACTTGCGTGCGTATATGATCCGACCGTCTAGCCTCGCGGACGCCTCGAGAAGCCTCTTCCGTCTTCCCCATCGCCCAGTGCGATCCCTGTCGCCCTAGGCGCGCATCCTCTTCGCCCCCGCCACACTCGCCACCTCTCCTCCGTGGAGAGGTGACGTCTCCACCGCCCTCGCCTCCGTTTGGCCGCACGGGCGCCGTTCCGTTGTCGCGGCTGGCGCTTCCGCTACACTGCGATGGCTGGTAGCGGCTGCTGGATTTGCGGCGCCTTCGCTTCGTGGTTCTTCGACAAGCCTCCATTTTGTTTGCTCTCCCTCGCGGCCTCTGTCGTCGCCCAGTGTCCGCCTCCGCATCGCCTCGGCGTCTTCGTCCAGCCGCTCCTCTTCCGCAAGCCTCCGCGTCGGCTCTTCTCGGTTTGTCCGCCCCCCCTCAACCGTCTTCTCGTTCCTCCAGCCGCCTCACCCCGCCATCTAGACGCTCCCTCCTGCAACCCTAGATAACAGCGATCTTCTTTCTCCTCCCGCTCTCCTGCGCTCCTATAAATCCGTAGCTCCCGAGCCTTCTAAACCCCTCTTCCTCTCCCTGCCGCTGCTTCCACGATCTCATCCTGATCCACGCCACTGTAAGAGCCCCGAATCCGCCCCCTAAAACTCTGGCAAGGGATTTAATATTTAGCTTCTCCCATCTCTTCGTGCCAATCGTGCTCAATCTCACTCATTTTGGTGATTTTTCCCGTTTTATTTTGTGAAGATTTGAGATTTGGATCGGGCGAAGCCAGCAGCTCCTGTGGTCATGGCGCTTGTGAGTTCCTTGCGCTTCATCTATTTCGTTCTTGCTTCAGTAGTGGTTGCGTAGTTCAGCTTGCCTATAAGCAGATTTTTATGTGCTCGGATATTGTGATTTCTATTGGATTTCCAGGACGTGTGCTGTGTGGTTACCTTGATTTGATCCGTTAATGCTAAGTTACCTTGATTTGATCAGTTAATGCTAAGTTCATGTTTGTCTGCGAATTCAAATAGCCGTTGAATGTTCATGTTATCAGAGTTATTAAGTGATGAAATTTTAGGTCAGATCTATCATATATATGTGTTATCATGTGTGGTTTTAGCTCAGATTCTTCTGCATATCAACACCCATTGTTCATTCTTATAGATGTCGATTTTACATAATAAAAAGGTGATTTCGAGGGAACATTGTACTCAACAGATGTTGTCCGTTCTAGGTTAACATTCGACATACACTAAAAGATTATCAGATTTAATGCACCACTTGTCTTTGTTTAATTCATATGCTTATTTGTAGTTCCTGCTTGCCAAGTATATGTGCTGAGTTTTTTTTTATTTCTATAATCATATTCATGCAATATCATCGGCTCATCGCTATCAAATCTTTTTTTTGATTCGTATGATGATTTGTTGTTCCTGCTTGCCAAGTATATTTGTCGGTGTCTATAATCATGTTCACTGATCCCTTTTGTATAATGAACGTCCTTTTTCTACAATTCTTGTTTGGAATTCGCATGGTGCTTTACTTGCCTAGCTTGGATCCCTATCCAGGTTATACTCCAATCAGCAATGAGGTGCTTGTCATGGATGAGGCAGGGTTCGGTTCTAGGCATGCCAATTGGGTGTGTTGCTGTCACTGGTGATGTATTACGTGATGCTTTTATTTCAAGTTGCTTCCTATGCTGCTTACTATGCCGCCTTCTTTTTGGACTTGTCCAGTATACTGCCTTCGCAATTGTGGAATACACATCTTGGAGTTTCTATCAAAGGGCATCAGTATTTACAGAGGCCAGTGATGGGCAGTGATTGTTCCTGTCATGTGAGTCCTTCATCTAGATCTTAGTTATTTCTATAATTTCTATTATGACATTCCAAATTCATCTTTTAAACAATCTCTCTTTCATGGAATGAAATCCAAAAGATTTTAGCTGTTGTCATTAGAATTCAGCTTTTATTCACTTCTCTATTAAAGTTCTTGACTAGAGCTTACTATTCTGTGGTATGTGTAATATACATAGTCGAAGCATGGTTCACAAACTCCGCTCTTCGCATTCTTTGTACCTATTGATTTGGTTCCCTTCTTTTTTGAACAACCTGTGAGCCTTCGCTTGCTTAGGCCGTGAAAATTAGCCCTGTTTCTCTGCTAACCAGCACATGCCCCTTTGGCCTTGCCCCACTTAAACATTCTAATTTATAGATTTTAGTCCTTTTTTCCCAATTGATTTGTTTGTTTCCCAGATCAGAAAGTTAGATATTTCATTTGTACCATCATTATGAGCAAACCAACTTGGACAGACCATGTTTTTGTTTGACTTCATTGTTCCTCACTTCGAGTTGTCTTTTACATTTCTATATGATCCAGTTTTATCCTCTCCACCTCCAATATTGACATGAAACATACCGTTGAATCTTTTTTAGAATGTAACAGTGGCAATCCAGGGATATCGTCGAGAGAGCTAACCTTCAAACACAAAATAGCTAACTCCTGAAATGCTTGTCATGGATAAGGCAGGATTCGGTTCTAGCCATGCCAATTGAGTGTGCTGCTGTCACTGGTGATGTATTACGTGATGCTTTTATTTCGAGTTACTTCCTATGCTACTTACTATGTCGCCTTCTTTTTGGACTTGTCCAGGTATACTGCCTTTGCAGTTGTGGAATACACATCTTGGAGTTTCTATCAAAGGGCATCAGTATTTACAGAGGTCAGTGATGGGCAGTGATTGTTCTTGTCATGTGAGTCCTTCGTCTAGATCTTAGTTATTTCTATAATTTCTATTATGACATTCCAAATTCATCTCTTAAACAGTCTCTCTTTCATGGAAGGAAATCCAAAAGATTTTAGCTATTGTCATTAGAATTCAGGTTTTATTCGCTTATCTATTAAAGTTCTTGACTAGAGCTTACTATTCTGTGGTATGTGTAATATACATAGTCGAAGCATGGTTCGCAAACTCCGCTCTTCGCATTCTTTGTACCTATTGATTTGATTCCCTTCTTTTTTGAACAATCTGTGAGCCTTCGCTTGCTTAAGCCGTGAAAATTAGCCCTGTTTCTCTGCTAACCAGCAGATGCCCCTTTGGCCTTGCCCCACTTAAACATTCTAATTTATAGTTTTTAGTCCTTTCTTTCCCAATTGATTTGTTTGTTTCCCAGATCAGAAAGTTAGATATTTCATTTGTACCATCATTATGAGCAAACCAACTTGGACAGACCATATTTTTGTTTGACTTCATTGTTCCTCACTTCGAGTTGTCTTTTACATTTCTATATGATCCGGTTTTATCCTCTCCACCTCCAGTATTAACATGGAACATACCATTGAATCTTTTTTAGAATGCAACAGTGGCAATCCAGGGATATCATCGGGAGAGCTAACCTTCAAACATAAAATAGCTAACTCCTGAAATATTTTCGGTGCAAGATCTGTTGGCTAGACTGTTGCCTATTTAGAACTACTGTACGAATACAAACAATAGTCCATAAATGTGGTTCTGCAATCTACAGGTAGATATTGTTTGCTTTTTGGTACAAATATTGGATCAGTGTTGACAGAGATTAGATAGGCTCCTTTTTCTAGAAATTGAATATTTTGTAGGTTCTGATTGTTTGTGTTTCGTATATACGTACTTCTTATTTATATAAGTCTACGCTTCACCTAGATTATACTCACCATTTCCAAACTCTTTAAATCTATGATAAAGAGGGTGTATGCATTACTATCAAAATAGGGGATTGTAATTGAAATCGGTTTTAGCTTTATTTATCGAAGGTAGAATCTTCATAGATTTACTTTACTTCTAGATATGGTTCCATTGTTGTGTTGTTTCTCTCCTATTCGCATTATCTGCTTCTACCCTCCTCAACATATTTGAATTACGGTTCATCTTAGCCTATCAGCTTAAATATTGTTCCGGACCATTTTCGTGTACCATGCCATGCAATACCATTGGAACGCTAGAGGAGGCAATGCTTGTATGTCTATTTATGCATGATTCGATGTACAGTCGTAAAAGTTTGACGTACGAACTGTTCTCGACCTAATGCAGGGCGCTCCAGGGCAACCATGGTGGCACCTAGCATGTACTATCTGTAAAAGAGAGATTAATTCTGAAAGAGAAAGTTATAAATGTTCTAAATGTGGCTCCACAACAGCTGATCCCCGGTATACTCTTCTTACCTATCTACATTTGTCTCTTTACCTGCAATAATCTCACCCTGTATTAATAATTAGGCAACATATTTGTTTCATCAGGTATCAAGTAACTGTCCATGGTATTGATCCTGATGACATATTCAAACCAGAAGCTTCCGTACCGGAGTTCATCTTCTTTGTAGAAATAACCGAATAGCTGGTTGAATGCCCAATGCTTCAGCTTATGACACCCAGTAAAAATCCCAATGGCTTAGTTCCACCTGAGATCTCAAGTCTCTATGGAGACCAATATAATCTACAGGTCTCAGTCACACGAAAAGCATTGCAACGAGTCAGGATATCGTATCAAGTTGATTCTATCTCCCCTATTCTCTCTGTAGTAGGATCTACCTCTGCCACTGACCAAATACATCCTGATCCTTCTATTGTATTGCCTGCTGATAACATTGCAGAGGATGCCTCCACGACTGTTCAAACTGTAACAATGGCTGAAACAATACACCGTGTCGCAGGTGAGATCCATGTTCATCCATTAACGACCCCCTCAATTGGTTCTACGCATTGTGCAACCTTGAGTTCCTCCCACAGCCACACGACCCCTCTCAAGGTTTATTCTTGCTCCTTTGCTTTATTTTCGTGTCTATGGCTGTTCCTATTTACATATACATGTCTTGCTTTAGAAAATTTAGATCATCTTTCGGTGTAATCAGTGTTTATATCAGATTCACATATATTCCATACTACAGGAAGTTACTTACATGTACCAAGACGAAAACTCCTGCGTTTCTCCTTTATATATAACCAATCAGACAGTGCATCTTATATTTTCCCTGTGCTTACTATTTATGATGTAGTCCACGCGTAGTAACAAAATACCTTCTTTGTTTTCTACGTATAGCTTCTCCTCACATAAATATGTGCATGATTGTGATTTCAGGCAGCCGATGGAGTTCCTGCTATTTCTACTGAAAAAACACCCCCATCACCGCAGATAGGTCAGTTCGACTGTTACAACATGGCATTTCTTATTTCTGGCACTACGGTTTAAATATTATTCTAGAGCTCACTCCTGTTGAGTACATATGTTATCTGCCTCGCTCTCTTCGTTCAAAAGGTCGCTATAGGCTGATGATACAGATCTAAGTGCTCCCAAAGACAACACAGAGTAGTGAACTCGCATATTGTTCTCATTTGCATACATAATCCCAACGTTAACAAAGGCAAAACCCTTGTTAAGAGAAGGCTGTTTCGAGATAGAGGCCCAGACTCAAATTAAAACAAGTAACTTCACACATGGTACTTTTTCCTATCACCTGCATTCTTAACCGTTATCCTTTATCACAGTACCTCCAGACGTCCTCTACTGCCGACGTAACTAGGCTTCCGAAGTTGACCGACCCCCTTTTTGATTCATCGATGATATAAACTATGCTCTATGTATTTCCAACTACTGTTGTGTAATTACATGCCCAGCCGCATAGACCTTGGATGATGCATGTTCTTATCACTGTCATCTTTTATCTGTCTTTTGGTCTTTCTAATATCGGACTGTGCTCTATGTACTTCCAGCTACGCTTATATAATTAAATGCCCAGCTGCATATATCTTGGATGATGCGTGCTCTTATAATTTCTGTCTTTTTATCGTATTTCACGCTTTCTAATATCGGTCTCTGTTTACCCATATAGCCCATCATGATAGTATTTGACATCTTTTCACTGTCTATTTACGAATTGTCTTAGCCACACATTTAATTATACTTATTGGTAATTTCTTGTCATACATATACCCAAAGATTATATTATATATCATCCTATATTCTGTGTTCAAAGCTAATCTTTCCAGAATCAGGTATAATTGCTTTAGCAAACTCTGATACAAAATATAGCGCATTCCAAGTTAGCAATCGTTCCTGACCATTACGTTATACAATGAATTTCAGTCAGAAGCATCTTTATCCAGCATGCCTTAAAACTATGCTTCGCTTGATTTTGTTTAACCTGTACCGGCCATTACAAAAAAACATTTAATCTATTTCTCAATATGTTAATTGCGGAACAACAGTTAGCGCTGTTTCATACATATTTATTCTATTCTTCTACATCGACGAATATTAACGTTCAAGCAACACAGATCTTATCTTCTCATCCCTATGCAGTACTCTCTCGAACAATGAACGGTACCATTTCTACTAAATCGTATGTTCTGTTTTGCTGCAACAATCCTGGATCCTCGCAACAATTCTAAACCAATGCCTTAACAACTTATATTTGATATTTACGCTTAGGTATGTTTTTTGGGTAAAAGTTCTTTACTCAGCTAATGCCTGCACATATCCGAACGACGTTGTCTTATATTCCTGTCCGCGCGCAGCGTAGCGCGCGAGGACTACCTAGTAAAACTGCTTATAGCGTCTGGGATTGGAGCACAGCCAGGAGGTCCACGTGTCGTTGTGCCGTTTTGCGAAAAAGCCCCTCCATTTCTTCGAAATTACGGATAGATCCTTCACGATTTTTTGTGAGACAAAAATGTTTTTTTTCTTCGTGTTTGAGTCCCTGGCATGGTAATTTACGGAAAAGCCTCCCGTTAAGTTCAAATCGCGAACAAGCCCTTTTCTAATTTTTCGGGATAGCGAACGGGTCCAAAAAATAACAAACAGTCCTCGCTTCTTACGTTCGAGTCCTTTCTCCGTTTTCCCGAAAAAAGTTTTAAATCACCGAAAAAACCCAGAGAAAAAGTTTTCGCCACCCAAAAACCGGGAAAAATGTTTTAAATCCAGAAAAAACCCGAAAAAAGAGTTTTCACCACCCAAAAAACCCGGAAAAAATGTTTTCGCCACAAAAAAAATAGATTCGTCGAAGGTTTATAGCAACTTATGGATTTGCCGGCGGGTCGTAAGCGGGGTTTAAATCGAAGGTTTATAGTGGTTCATGGATTAGCATGGTCAAAACGACCTTTTAAAAGGAAATACATAAAAAAATCCGTTTTTCCCGGAAATTTTTTTCCCAGCACCAGAGAAATGTGTGTAGCTCTATGTCTAGACTTTTTCCCCAATTCGATTTTCCAACCCGGAAAAAATATTTTCGTCGCCGAAAAAACCCAGAAAAAAAGTTTTCGCCACCCAAAAAACCCGAAAAAAATGTTTTCACCGCCAAAAAAACACAAATTCGTTGAAGGTTTATAGCAACTTATGGATTTGCCGACGGGTTGTAACCGCGGGTTTTCGTCGAAGGTTTATAGCGGTTCATGGATTCGCCCGCGGGTCCGAGCAACCTTTTAAAAAAGGAAATACATAAAAAATTCCGTTTTCCCCGGAAATTTTTTCCCAGCACCGGAGAAATGTGTCCAGCTCTATGTCTAAACTTTTTCCCCAACTCGATTTTCCATCTCGATCTCTGATATTTTTTTAAACGTATATTATTACTCGGTAAACGCGTATAGTGTTAGGCTCGACAAAAGAAGGTTGTCATCTCTAATAATTTTTCGCCCTTTTTCCTCTAGACTATTTTTTACTGGTGGGTGGCTTTGCAAAAATAAAAAAATGTATCCCATCCCTTCGATCGGTGGTTTTGTAAAAAGGACCCTATCGTTTCGTATATTCGCATACGGGTCATTCGTCTTTATTTTTCGTTTCCCAAAAAAATCCGTAGTTTTTGTATTCGCGGTTGGATTCTCCGTTTTTCCCGAATTTTTTTTCATCACTAGAGATATGTGTGCAACTCTATCTCTAGACTTTTTCCTCAACTCGATTTTCCATTTCGATCTCTGATATTTTTTTAAACGTGTGTTATTACTCGGTGAACGCATAGAGTGTTAGACTCGACAAAAGAAGGTTGTCGTCTCTAATAATTTTTTGCCCTTTTTACTCTAACCTATTTTTCACCGGTGGGTGGTTATATGAACATGTATTATTACTCGGTGAACGCGTAGAGTATTAGGCTCAACAAAAGAAGGTTGTCATCTCTAATAATTTTTCGCTCTTTTTCCTCTAGACTATTTTTGACCGATGGGTGGTTTTGCGAAAATAAAAAAATACATCCGGTCCTTGATCGGTGGTTTTGCAAAAGATTTAAAATATTTTGAAATCATAAATAGGTTGTTCATGGGTTATTTTGAAAAAAGGACTGCGGTTTATAAATTCGATTCACAAAAAACTCATACCGGATTTTTCTCTCGCAGCGAGGCATCGCGCGCGATCCTACCTAGTATCAACCTCCTTATAGCCGAAGGATTTCCAGCCCAACCGGAGTGCCACGTGTCGCCGGCGACATTTGCGAAAAAGTCCCTCCGTTTCTTTGAAATTACGGATAGGTCCTTCGCGATTTTTTGTGAGACAAAAAAAAATTTTCTTCGCGTTTGGGTCCCTAGTGCGGTATTTTACGGAAAAGCTTTCCGTTAAATTCAAATCGCGAACAAGCTCTTTTCGGATTTTTCATGATAGCGAACAGGTCCAAAAAAATTACAAACAGGTCCCTGCTTCTTACGTTCAGGTCCTTTCTCCGTTTTTCCCGGAAAAAATGTTTTCGTCACCGAAAAATCCCAGAAAAAATGTTTTCGCCACCCAAAAAAAACGGAAAAAATATTTTCGTCACCAAAAAAACACAGATTCGTCCCATAAATTCACCGGCGGGTCCTAACGACCCGTTTTTTTTAACAAACGCAACAAAAAAACCAGGGAAAATGTTTTTGTCACCCAAAAAACCCGGAAAAAAAGTTTTCATCACAAAAAAAACACAGATTCATCGAAGGTTTATAGCAACTTATGGATTTACCAACGGGTCATAGCAGCGGTTTTTCTTTAAAAGTCAACCTCCTTATAATGAAGGATTTCCATTTAGCCGGGCGCCACGTGTCACCGGTGACATTTTGAAAAAAGCCCTTTGTTTCTTGAAATTACGGATAGGTCCTTCGCGATTTTTTGTGAGAAATTTTTTTTTTCTTCGCGTTTGGGTCCCTGGTGCGGTATTTTACGGAAAAGCCTCCCATTAAATTCAAATCGCGAACAAGCCTTTTTCTGATTTTCCATGATAGCGAATAGGTCCAAAAAATTACAAGCGGGTCCCTACTTCTTACGTTCAGGTCCTTTCTCCGTTTTTCCCGAAAAATTAAATCATAGAAAAATCCGAAAAAATGTTTTCGCAACGCATAAAAAAGCGGAAAAAATGTTTTCGTTACCAAAAAAACACAGATTCGTCTCATAAATTCGCCGGCGGGTCCTAACGACCCTTTTTTTAACAAACGCAACAAAACAAACCGGGAAAAATGTTTTCGTCACCCAAAAAACCCGGGAAAAAAGTTTTCGTCACTAAAAAAACACAGATTCATCGAAGGTTTATAGCAACTTATGGATTTGCCAACGGGTCATAACCGCGGTTTTTTTTAAAAAAAAATGTAGATTCGTCCGAAGATTTATAGCGACCAACAGATTCGCCGGCGCGTCCTGACGACCCATTTTTTTTAACAAAAGCAACAAAAAAACCGAAAAAAATGTTTTCGTCACCCAAAAAAACCGGAGTAAATGTTTTCGTCACAAAAAAACACAGATTCATCGAAGATTTTTCCTAACGACCCATTTTTTTAAACAAACGCAACAAAAAAACCCGAAAAAAAGTTTTCTTCACCCAAAAAAACCGGAAAAAATGTTTTCGTCACCAAAAAAACACAGATTCATCGAAGATTTTTCGCTCTTTTTCCTCTAGGCTATTTTTCACCGGTGGGTGGTTTTGCGAACGTGTATTATTAACCCGGAAAAAATATTTTCGTCACCCAAAAAACACGGAAAATATGTTTTCGTCACAAAAAAACATAGATTCATCGAAGATTTTTCGCCCTTTTTCCTCTAGCTATTTTTCACCGGTGGGTGGTTTTGCGAACATATATTATTACTTAGTGAACGCGTAAAATATTAGGCTCAACAAAAGAAGGTTGTCATCTCTAATAATTTTTTGCCCTGTTTCCTCTAGACTATTTTTGCGAGAATAAAAAATTATTATTTTTCGAAAGCATGCTATCGAAATTCAACCGGAAACGGAAAAAATGTTTTCGCCACCAAAAAAACACAGATTCATCGAATCAAAGGTTTATAGCAACTTGTGGATTTGCCAACGGGTCATAGCCGCGGTTTTTTTTTAAAAAAAATGTAGATTCGTCCGAAGATTTATAGCGACCCGTGGATTCGCCGGTGGGTCCTAACGACCCATTTTTTTTAACAAACGCAACAAAAAAACCCGGGAAAAATATTTTTATCACCCAAAAAACCCGGAAACAATGTTTTCGTCACAAAAAAAACACAGATTCATCGAAGGTTTATAGCAACTTATAGATTTGCCAACGGGTCATAACCGCGGGTCTTTTCTTAAAAAAATATAGATTCGTCCGAAGATTTATAGCGACCCGTGGATTCGCCGACGCGTCCTAACGACCCTTTTTTTTAAAACAAACGCAACAAAAAAAACCCGAAAAAAATGTTTTCGTCACAAAAAAACACAAATTCATCGAAGATTTATAGCAACTTATGGATTTGCCAACCGGTCATAACCGCGGTTTTTTTTAACAAAATGTAGATTCATCCGAAGATTTATCGCGACCCATAGATTAAGCCGTTTTTAAAAAAAAGCGGTCATAACCATGAGTTTTTTAAAAATTTAGATTCGTCCGAAAATTTATAGCGACCCGTGGATTCGCCGACGGGTCCTAACGACCTTTGTTTTTTAACAAACGCAACAAAAACCTGAAAAAATGTTTTTATCACCCAAAAAACACGAAAACAATGTTTTCGTCACCAAAAAAACACAGATTCATCGAAGGTTTATTATAGCAACTTATGGATTTGCCAACGGGTCATAACCGCAGGTCTTTTCTTAAAAAATGTAGATTCGTCCGAAGATTTGTAGCGACCCATAGATTCGCCGGCACGTCCTAACGACCCATTTTTTTTAACAAACGCAACAAAAAAACCGAAAAAAATGTTTTCGTCACCCAAAAAACCCGGAAAAAATGTTTTCGTCTAAAAAAAAACACAGATTCATCGAAGATTTTTCGCCCTTTTTCCTCTAGGCTATTTTTCACCGGTGGGTGATTTTGCGAACATGTATTATTACTCAGTGAACGCGTAAAGTATTAGACTCGACAAAAGAAGGCTGTCATCTCTAATAATTTTTTGCCCTTTTTCCTCTAGACTATTTTTGACCGGTGAGTCGTTCCTTCGGCCGCTGCGACTCGCTTTTTCGTCGATGGTTCCTTGATTGTTCGTCGACTCACATATACGTATCTTCGCACCCATACGGATATACGTAACTCCATATCCGTAGAAGCCGTTGTTGTGCCCCGAATTTACGGATTCGGACACTCTGTGTATTCTGTACTAGTCCAGGATCACGCTAGTACACACAGGATAAACAGGTTGAAGTACCACAATCATACACAGCGGAAATAAGTAATAAACTACTTCAAGCATAATATAATCGAGTTACATGACCTTATGGTCACCTTACAATAATTCGCCACGCAGGGCGATAAATATCAAAGTAGCACAAGTTTATCAGCAGAAGCAAAAGTAAAACAATGAACCCTTCAACCACAGGCTACCGAGTGCGGCTCAACCCCTTAGTCTTCTTGGCCTTCAATGAACTCCTCCTCCCAAGTTGGCACGGCTTCTTCTTCTCAGGTTTTTGTCGATGCAAGGGTGAGTATACAACATACTCAATAAGTCATGCACAATGCAGGTCTATTACTACATGCATAGCTTATCCAAAGGAAAGGTTTAATTGGTTATTTTGCTTAAAGCAGCATTTCTTTTAAGCAGGTAATCCTATTAGATTAAAAGCAGTAAAACCAATATTAATAGTAATTAATTTCTCAATTCTTTTCAAGAGTTTGGCACCTGACCCTAGTTTCATTCATCGACTTTTGGCACTGACCACCCATTCCACATCTTTTTATTTTTAAAATCTAACCCTTGGTTGTAATCCCGAGCATTGTCGATCTGTGACGCGGCTATTGAATAGGTTTACACACACACTCTGCAGAGGAAATGTACACTTTACCCACAGATCTGATCGCTCACCACACAGTGATTGATTGCAACAAAGTCTTTGAGACTAACACTTAACGATGATCCTCTCGATATTGCCTTTCTAACACTTCCCTCACACAGAGCCAAAGTTTGAGCAGTGAATCACGTTAGATGGGTACCAAGCGCGCAGCAGTCGCTCCCCCATCTTATTACATTTTTGTGTGCTGTCACCCGAGTGTCAAAGGAAAGATATTAGAGACCTACTCAACTAGGTCCGTCCCATTACGGACAAGTGGTTGTACACGGAACTCAGTTCAAAGGCTCGCAAGGTTAAGTCCTTAATTGTCCCGGGCAAGACTTCCGATTTATACAACTTGGTACACAGCCTTCACAAACTTAATACATCCCGTTGCCACACAGGCCCACCTGTCACGAAGCCTTCTCGCCACTTGCCCCGGTCCAAAACATTTTCCCCACCTCGGGTTTGCATTATTGCAACACATGCCAATGCCTACTTCATTGCACGAGTAGAACCACGCAGGTCGCTACCCT
This sequence comes from Guadua angustifolia, assembly GCA_036346375.1. Taxonomy (NCBI): domain Eukaryota; kingdom Viridiplantae; phylum Streptophyta; class Magnoliopsida; order Poales; family Poaceae; genus Guadua; species Guadua angustifolia. The sequence goes on from CM070503.1 coordinate 51,367,145, forward strand.
AAATTCCATTTCATGACATCATCGCATTATTCCAAAATGCGTTTCATAATCATTTAGTCAATATTCTTTCGTGAATTTGAAAGGCATGTTACGCATATAAGCATTCTAAGCTGCTAATCACGGTCTAGCCTCCCGTGTTGGCATTGAGATAGCGACCAACATAAATGAACATCTTAAGGTGACAAGGTTTTCAGGTCATACAATTAGTATTAACAAGGTGGCATAACACGATAGTTATTTTAGCTACCATTCCCACATAAGCAACATCATTTTTACTTAACATAGCATGCAATAATGGAATCAAAATATATTTTCGAAATCTAGGCACGAAATGATCAAAGCATGACTTGCCTTCGAAAAGCAGTTGGTTCTGGTCCGAGATCTGCGACGGGTCTTCGAATTCCCCCTCGACGAATTCCGGCAACTCGGAGTCTAATCAGAACAACATACACACAATAAATACACTAAAACAGATAGTAATATCATCACCAAAAATAAAATAAAAATCACCATTAAATAGCTTACATTTTTACAAATTTTTGGGCACTGGAATCACCCAAATCCGAGTTAAAATACAAAAGTTATAGCATTTTCAAGTTTCTTTGAAATTCAAATTAATATATAACCGATTTACTCTATTTATTTTCCCTCTTGAAAATCCGATTAATTCCCACTCGGCGACACGTGTCGAGTACCAGGGACTTCCGTCGGTACGGACACTAACATGCGCGAGCGGATAGCGTCATCTTGGCGTCGGCCACGACCAATGATCCACCCATTGACAAGTGGGCGGTGAGCGATGCTTGGACCAATCGGCGGTGACACGCGGCGAAAGCATCAAGCCCGCGCGCACGATTTTCCTAACCGTTGGATTCGAATCGGCGGCGCAAAGACTACCCGGCGATACTGCATTAATAAGCCTCGTGGCCTCACCTCAGCGTTGGATGGAGATCAAGCGGTTGTGGTTACTCATGGCGTCGAAGAAGCGGCGGCGGTCGCCGGACTTGGAGAAGACGGCCGCGATCGGCGGCGTTTCGAGCCTCTCCGGTCGGAAGAAGTCACCCGATGGATGCGCCTTGGCAGTGAACTTCGGTGAGGTCTCGGCGGCGGTGGAAGCGGTGGGCGGCGGCGAACACGAAGAAGCAAAGCGAAAGAGAGTAGTAGCTCTGGCGAGCTCTAGCGGCGTCTCTGAAGGGTGGTGAGAGCGAGAGATGGGGCGAAGTGGCGGAATGGAGTCTTGAAAGCACGGTGTACTTCACTCGCCGGACATGCCTCGGCGCGCACAAAATCCGACAAGATCTCCGGCACCAACGGCGGACGGCGGTGCCTGATCGCCTACTCCCGAGATCGATCGGTCGCGTCCGGCCGTCGATCTTGATCCGGCCAGCATGAGCGAAGCGGCGATTAGGGTTCAAGGCAAGACCGCAGTGTTGTGCTCGCCCGAACAACGTAGCTACGAGGATTTTCGGTTTTCAAATAAAAATAAATCTGAAATTCAAAGTAATTATTTAGGGCACTAAAAATACAGAAAAATTCTAGAAAAATTTTAGAAAATATTTGAGCATTTTGAGCCTAAATAAAATATTTTCATTTATTTTTGATAAATACTTTTTCGACATTAATTAATCAAAAGAAGAATATCTTAATTAAATTTTATTTAAATCCAATAAATTCCCAAAAATCCATAAAAATTCAATTTAATCCAAAAATTCAGATAATTTCAATTAAATGCAATTAAAGGCAATAAAGGTTGATTAATTCACAAAAATTGAATAACTCCAAAATTAAAATCAAGCCAAATTTCGGGGCGTTCTGGTAGTCCCCGCATATCATTCGTCTCTTAGCGTATAGACAAAACATAATGTTTATAGTAGGCGGATCCTCGTAAGCGAGTCTCCAAAAAAACAAAAAAAAAGCGTAATGTCTATAAGAACCCATACATGCTTATAACAAACAAATCACAGCTTCCCACAAGACCTAAACATAGTGTTTATAACAACGCAGGCATTTGCTGAAGGGTCTTAATACAAAATAAATAAATAAATATATAAATATATATATATATATTTATATCCCTCCACGATTTTCTCCCAAAAACAAAAAAAACATATATTCAACAATAGATTACGGCATTACACAGGTTCATCGACAAATCCCAACGACCCCTTTTTAAAAAAAACAAAATATTTATGATTACAAAAAAAAACTAAAAGATGCTTTTTCCCTCACAAAAACAAGAACCAAATGTTCACACACTGTTTATAAAAATCCGCAGATTCACCGATACGTTCTGTCGACCTATTTTTTGAAAAAAAAACATAAAAAAACGAGAATATACCAAAAAAACGAAACTATACGTTTTCCTTAAAAAACACATATTCGCTAACACCTCCTAGAAAAATGAATATTCACCGATCAGTTCTAGCAACATGTTTTTTCTAAAAAACAAGAAAAATCGAGATTACACAGCTTTCCCCATAAATATCAAACGATCAAAATTTGGCGTGACGCGGCAAACAAATTACATACACCGGCGTAGCGCAGGTCATTATCTAGTAACTACTCTAATAAAGCCGGTGGGATTGGAGGCCATTCGGCCGGCCACGTCGTCTGGATTTCGCAGGCCGTTCATCCTTGCGTCGGCCCTCATCCGGCCGTCCACGTCCTCCGTGCGTGCCTCCCCTCGCCATTGCTCTTGCGGGGGCCGCCCCTTCTGACGCGTCGCGCCATCTCCGCATCGTCGGCGTCGCTCGGGCGCGTGTCCGGACGCGTCCGCCTGTTTCGGTGAGTTTCCTCTCCCGCGTTTTGTTTTCGCGCATACGTCCATCGTCTTCGGGACGCTTCTTGCCTCTGCCGCCTCGATCGTGGCTCCGGTTCTTGCGAGCTCCGCTCCGCCTGCTCCGTCCTGCTCCGTCGGTGTATCGCCCTCGCCTTCCGTGGCCCGTGCCTGCAGCTCGCTCCACCGGCGCGGCCCTCCCTCCGCCTCGCCCGACGTCGCTCCGCCGGCACGCTGGATTTCTGGGCGTCGCCTCAAACTCGCATCGATTGTCTGTTCGATTCGATTCAAGGGAGCAGCCGTCAGCGAGATGTTCGAGGGCTACGAACGGCGGTGCTGTGAGGTCTCCGCCTCCCTCTCCCGCAAGTGCGCCACCCTTCTGCCCTCGATGGAGGTACCTAGCTAACCTCCATCGAGGTACTTGTCCAGCTTCTTTTCGAAATACGATATGCCTTTGTGATCCATCGGGGGGTTCTCCTCGCACCCCTTTTTTCCCCTGCTGGTTTCGTCTAACGCAGTGAGATCTTTGCATGCAGAGAAGAAGAACCAGAGGTTGTCCATGCATGCAGAAAAGAACCAAAAGTTGTCCAAGATCCAGTCCACCGTTGAGAAAGCCGGATCGCTGATAAAGGCAGCATCACAGTTTTTTTTGGGGATTCCTTACCTACATGGCTATATATGGTTCTGATGCCTCGCATTCTACTGTGTGGTGAACGCTTAGAATTGGGGCTGGTGATTTTGTGATGTGCAGGATTGGAGGCAGCGGTTTCTATTGTTATAATTTGTAGCTATGTGATTTTGGGGGTGTTCTATACATTGACTCAGAGACTTTTTCATGTATGTTTGTTTCGTTTCGGAGGCAAGTGCAGCATTTGATTTTTTTTTTTGCGTGTGTGTTTGCAGATTCAGAAAATGGCCCTGGAGGCAAAGGGCTTGCAGTCGAGTGTGAAGGCTGGTTTGCTTGCGAAGTTGAGTGCAAATCTAAGCTAGGTGGATAGGATCTCACTTCTGTAGTCTTCAGATGCAATTTTTTTTGCAGGTCCTGTATGTCGACCTGTTCATGCATCAGTCAGTCCTACGGAAATAACCTATCGGGTGGTACAGAAATCTGTTGTATGTTTTATTTTTCTTTCTATTCATGAAATTGTGTTCACATGCAGGTATCCATTAATTGTCATGTTTCTAATCATGTTCTTCGTTGTAGCAGGACTATTCACTATAAATAGACATGTGAATGGACACTTGGTGTTGCAGGATGTTAGCGATAGGAAACATATTCACATTAAAGGATTCCCTAGCATGTCTATTTGAGACTATTGAGAGCAGTCACAGAAATGGGCTTTCAAGTATAGAAGAACAGCGCCAAGGTTAGTGACCTGAGGTGTGTACATATGGACTATGATCTATTAACCATCCTGCCCTACTCATGCAGAAAGTGTGAAGTTGAAATTTTATATTATGATGCCTTACATCTAGAATGAATCCATTGCAAGGGACCAGTAAATATAAGTAGATATGGATTTTGCCTTGATTTCAAGCCGTTTTGCTTTTCATAATTATGCCTTGAAATGACAGCTTTGCCTTGATTTTCCTTCATCATAGATTTTTTTTGGTTATTTTCATGGATGGCTGTTTAGTCTAGCAGCTTTCCTTGATTGCCTTACTCTTTTAGCTCATTAATGTGTTTGATGAACCATATTGGAATGTGTCAGTTTGTGCAGTTTTTTATCTGGTTGTTCGCGAGTATAATTGTGCTCAATCAATGCACAAAGGAAGAATGTAATTGTATCTCTGTTCTGCAATCTGCAGCAGTGTACAGGTAAATGATCCTTCTCCCTCTACAGTCCTTTCACTAGCTTCCTGTGAAGGTAATGCAAGATCTGTTGTTATTGGGATGGGATACCATTATGGACTACAGGGATGATGTCTACAGTATTCTATTGTATATTTTTCGGATACCAGCATTATTCATTTATGTACATGTATGGATTTGTGATTGTTAAACAAAATACATATGCTAAATGCCCTTGCGTAGTATTAATTATAGAGATATTTGATAAAGAATATAATTGATGATAACACTGGTGCATGCACTTCGTTATGTCTCAATGAGCTGTGAAAAAACATGATTTTGCATGTGTAACTACAACCTTTTACATGTATTTTAGTGTGCTGCCTAAAGTAATATGTCGTACTTTCACACGTATTGTATCGCGATTTGCGTTCTTCGTTTTTGAATAATATGATTTCCATGTTTGGCATGTTGCCTACCATTTTTTCCTCTTCCTGTTGCCAGCAAGTTTGCAATAGCAGCAAGATGTCAACTGTCAACTAAATTTGTTTCTTTTCACTGAGCAGTTTTACTACTGAAATTAGTATCAAGATTTACTACTGAAATAACTTATCTATGAAAGCCGGAAGAATTGCAGCGCATTCAGCGGGACACGTCACCCAAATTTTCAGACGTCCATCGCTTGCGTGCGTATGATCCGACTGTCCACACGCCGGTAAGGTCTTCCCCGATAAGGCATCAATTCTTGATAAAATAATTAATTATGTGAAATCTCAACTCCAGGTCAAGGTATGGCAACAAACTTTTTTTTTGGTGAGCAAAGCGAACAAGTTAATATATAAGGTAGCATAAGTTACTTTGCTGGTTTCCTAATTTTAAGTCTAGAGCATGAGTAGGCTAGGAGCTCCTGGAGCAGTTCTTCCCCTTCTCACAGAATGTCAAATTGAGGTGCCAAACTTTCTTATTTATTTTTTCCCAATGAATCCTTGAAAGAATATTCTATCTGACCCTCTTTCTTTTTTGTAGTGAGTGCGGTTTTTTTTTGTAGAAATAGCAATAAATATAGGTTACGCTCACTCATTATATATTAAAAATGATCTAGCGTTACCTTTTCTCCAAGCTAAGGTTATTTTCCTTCTAATTTGTTTGGGCATATTTAAATACAAAGAAGTCAATGAGTCATATCATTTAAATCTCCGCCTTCCATTTGTTCTACACTACTGAAACTAAAGTCGGTGGACTTTAATACGTACAAATTTCATTAGTAAAATAATCGTCATTCTTCCATGGTTATACCTGTATTAATTCATTTGACTTGAGAAGTCACTTTTGAGTTGCCCATAACTGTGATTGTTGCCATTTACTACCTCTGTTCGAGAATAGTTACGTTTTAGGATTTTGTACATCAGCTAAGACGTGTAGAAATGACTAAATCGTCCTTCTTCATTACCTTCTGCTCTATATAATGTCGAGGATCGGTGAGCAACGGCCAATGCCGCGTCACTGTCCTCTCTCCCCCTTGGTTGTCATTGGCCAGCACACAGCGTGGTATCAGCTTCACGAAGGCCGCGTTGGAGTCTGCAGCGCATCAATCGGACTGGAGAGTAAATTTTATTCGTATTGTTGTAATTTTGTCTATGTTGCACTGGAATTCCACCTTGTTCTGCAATAACTTTGGAAATTACAATCGCAGCTTCCTAATCATTTTTGTGTTATTCTCAGGCTGATGCTCCTCACTTAGAAGTTGAATTCTGCAAGATATACCGTTACTTGAGAACTGGAGCAGAAACATTACATTGTTATCTTCTATCCGGTCCAATTAGGTACAATAGCTTGTGCACTGTTACTTGCGTTTGTTTCATGCTATCTGTTAGAGACATACTTTTAGGATTTTCATATGGTTGTAGGAACTTAGCAGCCATTTTAGTCACTGAGTTTAGTATTCAGCTGAAAAATAAGGCAATCAGTGTTTCAGTCACTTCAGTAGTTGCGATTTATTTTGGGGCCTCCTTTATGCAGCTAGAGGATATAATAGAGGCTATAGGAGATGTCAGATTTGGAGCAGAGATTCTCGCAGATTCTGCTGTCCCTCAGCCAAAATCACGGAAGACATTGTTAGCACAATTTAGGATAGGAGGAATGACATGCAACTGTGTTATGTAATTACTTCTATTCCTCTTCTCTGCATATATTTAGTGATGTTACTTATTGATAGGTCCTGCAACAGCCGTACTAATGTAGCTCTCTTCTGAATATACCATGAATCTTTCAGCTAAGTAAGTAATTTTCAAACAAAGCATGTTAGCTTACAACTGCTAATATCTTATAGATGTCAATTTCAAATATCCTCTCAGGAACATTTAAGGTATCCTCTTATATGGATGCATTTAGTTTTTGTGCATTTTATTTTTGAAGCTAACATTTCTAAGTAGTAAGTAGCTGCTCAGCTTATAAAATGGTATTTGAGATACTAGATTCTATATTGCTGGTATTGAGCAAGACCAGCACAGAAAACTACTAATTTATATATTATCTGCTGCCGGTTCTCATAAACCGTGCATATTGATAACTCTAAATAATACTTGCATATATACGAGAAAAGAGCTTCTATAAATCACAATACTATGTTTATTGAGTTGTGTTGCGACTCTTTCTTAAACCAGTTAGTAACATGGGCACAACTACTAAAGTAGTTTGGCTCGATGTAAACAATTGAGTGGTTTCTTGTGTAATCTCAGGCGCTAATCCGAATAGAATCAATTTAGAATGCATGCTCACTTCTTTCTGAAGCATAATAGAATGAAATCCCATCCTGTTCTATATTTTTGTTGATCCTTTTTTTTACAACTCTGTAGGTTGCTTCTGAGAAAGAGATCTCTACCTTTGTTGCCAACGTACAGGTAAGTTGACATTCTTAAGATTTCTTTGTAACCTTTGTTTACCTATTTATAGATTTCTGAACTTTTTACCCGACAATGAACTTTTTTTCTTGTTCATCTGTACTTCAAATCTTTCAAGTCTTCTTTACAACAGTATATAGGATTAGCTAGCACAGTTTTGAATATTTTGGTTCAGAACATTAATTACGGATGAAATTTCATCTCTTTTTTTTGTTTCTGAACAAGGGAATGTATCTTGTTCATTTGTTGTTCCTTGTGCAGGTGGATGTTGACATTGGTTTGTTCATCTGTTGTTCCTTGTGCAGGTGGATGTTGACATTGGCTCTTCTGCAGTAGCAATGTCGTTTTGGTCCTGCTATTTGATGTTATCACAACATTAGTAGTTGACATGGCTTTTCTAATATAGGTAAGAGACCTAAAGATGTGGCGTTTTCCTACCTTAATGAACTTTTGCTTCGTCCATTGATTGAGAATACACTTTGTTCTTGCTAACTTGGAAGCATGACTAGATTCTAGCAGTGATATACAACTAATAATTGAAGGCAGACTTTCTTTTATTGCAAATATGTAAGGACTGTAAAGTATATTATGACTATATTACACATTGCCGGCGTGGCGTAAGCGCATATCTACCTAGTCCTTCTAAAGGTGGAGCAACATCAATAGGCTGGGCAGATCTGGAAACAAAGAAACAGAGAGATTTTCTATCAAGCTCAACCCTCTCTTCAAACATGCAAACAAAACCTTATTGATGATGTATTACTTCACTCGTATAGATTTAAGAACTGGGACAAAACAACCATAATTCAGTGGGTGAACTCTTTGTAATCTCTCCCTATAGGAGGCTTTAAATTTTATATATTATTAAATATAATACTGCAGTAGGAGCCTCTCCTGCTATTTCCCGGTCAGAAAAAAGAGAGGATTCAAATACAAATTTGAATTCTTCTCTAAATCAAATGCAAGTTTGGTTGTGTAATTGGTATGAGTTTTCTTAATATACTTTCAAACGTCAGCGCAATTTATGCATGAAGTGTGTAGACATTATATCCATATATTATGATATTTTATAATTGAATATGAATTGACATAACATGGGGGTATCATTTCATTTTTTAAACAGGGTGTTTTCACCGTGGGTGAGTGTGGATTGAGGTAGGCATCGGGCTGTGCTTTGCTGGTTTGAAGCATGGCGATCATACCCTGACACTACCGTTTGGGTCGGGTTCATGTCAGCACAGCACGGCGGCGGCAAGCCAGCACGGCCGAGCATGGAGCACACCGCAGCACAGTAGCACTGTCGCGGGCCAACGGCAGGGCACGCCGGTCGCGGTAGGGAGGTGGGCAGTGGGGGGTTACTTACCAAGGCTAATGTGCCTGCCGCGCCCACCACGGCTTCGCGCACGCCATGCCGTTGTGCCCATCGTGGTTGCCACGCGAGGTGAGGGAGAGGGCGGCCGTGCTCGCTATGGCCACCACGGCTCCTCTCGTCATGCCGTCGTGGCCCCTCTCGCATGTGTTGTCGTGGCCCCTCCCACCGTGCCATCACCCGCCTCATCCACCCCGTTGTACCATGCGCCATGCCCGCTGTGTCACTGTGGGGAGGGAGGTGAGGTGGCATGGTAGGGAGGGAGGCGAGGGGCCGGCCAACCGGGCAAAGCGCTAGTGTGTCGATTACTAACCTTCGACAGAAACACATTTATCGAGGTCATTGAAGCTGATGTCATCAGAAAGAGCAGTAGTAGACAGTCGAGTCGTCGACGAGGGCGGCCGTGCTCGCTATGGCCACCACGGCTCCTCTCGTCATGCCGTCGTGGCCCCTCTCGCATGTGTTGTCGTGGCCCCTCCCACCGTGCCATCACCCGCCTCATCCACCCCGTTGTACCATGCGCCATGCCCGCTGTGTCACCGTGGGGAGGGAGGTGAGGTGGCATGGTAGAGAGGGAGGCGAGGGGCCGGCCAACCGGGCAAAGCGCTAGTGTGTCGATTACTAACCTTCGACAGAAACACATTTATCGAGGTCATTGAAGCTGATGTCATCAGAAAGAGCAGTAGTAGACAGTCGAGTTGTCGACGTGTTCAGAATACTCGACAAAAGAGGATTGTACGGTAGTTGAAGCAGCCTTGGGTACCTCCTCTCAAAAGGGGAAAAAAAATCTGTGTAGCGCTGGAAATTAATGTTGGGCCGTGCCCAGAAATTGAATCCCACGTGTCAGTGAGATAATAATGGTATTTTTTTTGTACATGGTAGTTTTCACCGGTGCAAAAGAGTGAAAAAAGAAGCCGTCCGAGCTATAACCACCACCACCAACATTTTGTATGAAATCGTCTAAAAAATGGTACGGCTATCATGCGATGTTGCAATACACAATTTGGAATCCACAGTATGACATTAAACAGTAAGGCAAGAAATTCACATAGCAAGAGCATCACATGCATCAATCTGCAATCTCAACTTGTTGCAAGAGCATCATACGCAGCAATCTGCAATCTCAACTTGTTAAGAAACACCTGGGAGAGAAATACATGATCTTTACTTCCAGCTTCCACTACTTACCTGCGGCAGGCTCTTCTAGCATTTTTGCTACACTACAAGGAGATTACTGGAAATGTAACAGAGAGATTGGCAAACACTAAGCTGGCTACTAGCACAGTAGAAGACATGAAGTTGTGAATACTGGTTCCTGTTGACCCTTCGGAAGAACCGAAAATATGACCGGAGAAAAATGAGCGAGCATAGTTGCTTTTTATCTCAGACTAAATGTAGTTGAGCATGCTGTTTCTGTACCATGGCTTGGTGCTTCTGCCCAGCTAGGTGAAACTCGTAAACCTTCTGACTATTGACAACGACATTGCAAACCGTGCATATTTTCACTTCACCTTGGGCTGCTCCAGCCTCAAGTACTCGTCTCTTCTTCACCTCCAGATCTTCTAGGGTTGCTGAGCCTTTCTTCTTCCTCTTTGGCTGTACAGCTGGCACCATACTGTTAGCGACAGCAGCAGGTGCCGCATTTGCTCCAACAGCATTATTTGGAGGCTTTACTGGTTTAGGCGTGATGGAGTCTTGCAGCTTCTCCATGTTTTTCTTGTGCTTCTTCCCCTGCTTATGGATCTTGAGAACATCTAGAGTATCGCATTGAATTTTGCAGACTTCACAGTTTGCTGGTTGCACAACCTTCGGCTTTTTCTTTATGTTCTTCCTCCAAACATTCTTTGGCAGAGGATGCCCGAAATGGGCATTCCACTGGGCATGGTGCATGCCTGGGGCTGCAGTTGGTGGTGGCATTCCATTTGAAGCTCTTGCGGCTGCTACCTACAGAAACATTGTAGTTTTGGAGTTAATAGCAAGGAATGAGAAACAAAATACAGCAACTAATCAGCAGATACAATTAAGGTGAACCAATCTGAACAGCATAACTGAATACAAGATATGACTTACTGACCCCTTCAGTAAAAAATGATACACCTTGACAACCATTAACAGACACACAGAAATACCAGAGCCATGGTGTTTTAAAAAGGCGAAACATATACTTAAGGCATAAATCTAACAAAAAAAAGTATTTAAAATGACCAATGTCATCTCAGCCAAGAAGCACATATATAAGCATATTCCAAAATACAATGTTCATTCCTTTCATACTATATATGAATTGCATATCCTCAGAAAGAGTGCACAAGGCAAATGAGATAAACAGAATTATCTATGGAACATTTATGTGTTTGACAACAGCCAGAAAAGCTTTCACAGGGAGACAATGGGCATTGGTACCTAGCGTGTTAAGAGCAAAGAAATAGTGGAACTGTTCGTTGCAGCAGGACAGATGCAACCCTGAAGCTTTTCACTCACCATTCGATTGGTCTCTTCACCCTTTGCAGCATGTATCAAAAAAAGTTTTTTTTCCTTTTTTGGTCGATTTTATTTACTTCTCTTACATGTTTTCCCCCCATATTCTCAATATTCACAGGTATGGTGTCTCTGCTCAGGTCCTCATTATGACAAAAGGTTTATCTTGTTAATGTGTTGTGTGGCGAGCCAGCAACACATTGCTAATTACTAGCAGTAAATAGTATCCATTCGTCAAATACTTTATTAGGTTTTAGCTCTAGCTTTGTACTAGGACCAGGACTGATACATATTTGGCTCAACAACACTCTAGCTGCTGTCATCTGGAAATTACCTTGAGATGAATGTGAACTTGTTATGGGCCTTGAGCCCCATAGGACAGCAGCAGTGCACACGGCAAAGTAGGACATGCAGCAACCAGGCCTAACCAGCAGGTGCAGAGCATGCAATGTTAGTTAGGATTAGGAAGGTTTTGTTATTAAGTAATATATATCAATTACAATTAGTCCATTGGGAAGTTATAGATTAGTTCATTAGGGAAGTTAGAGTTGAAGGAGACATGGTCATCAATTAGAATCTGATCAGTAGATAAATTAGTTACCAAATATGTCTTAGTTAGCAAGTCTATCATCGTTTGTTAGGGGCACCTATATAAAGGGCAGCTGAATCATGTAATTGCCTTAACCAATGAATACACAAAGTGGGCAGCTGAATCATGTAATTGCCTTAACCGATGAATACACAAAATGGCCAGCTGAATCATGTAATTGCCTTAACCGATGAATACACAAAGTTTCTAGTCTCTCCCCCCTCTTCTTCAACCTAGCCTCAGAGCCTTACCGGCGGCTTGGCCAGCTGATCAAGGGCGAGTGCCCTACCCTCGGTCATCAGATCTATACCCAATCAACTCATTCCACAACAGAACTTTACATAACATCACTGAAACTAAGTAACTAAATTACCCTTTTTGGAGGGCTAAACAGAACAAAATCAGCACTTCATAGTATATCATGAGGTCTAATGTAGAAATATCTTGATAGATGCTTATAGCATTTCAATTATTTGCTCCAATATTTTAGCAAAATAATACTTCTGAAATTTTGGTAGGAAAGAAAAACATTTGATTAGATCCCAGTCTCTTAGAGATGGAATTAGTTAATTGTTTCCAATCTGCATATGTCGGCTATATAAAGCTAAGCATTTATCATCTACTGAAACAAGCAACGGATCATGAAGAAGTATTCCCATGTCCCCAATTCCTAGCTCTGGTCTCTCCCTAGGCCAGCTACTCTAGATCCATTACTCTCCCCCAATCGGCGCCCTCCATTGTCTAGCACCGTTTTACCTCAAGTCATCATCGTCCGACCTCCCTCCGACATTGTTTATCCCCCGTTATGAACTACGGTTCATGACATTTGGTATCAAAGCCAACACCCTGGTTTCTGCTGCCGCATTTACCATTAGTAATTGGAAGGCCAACAACAACAAGCTCAAGTCTGCTCTCCCGATATCCAAGCCACATTGGAGAACATATCAACAGGATTGGTCAGGGAAGAGGAGCAGGAAGCACAGCTACTCACTGTGCTATCAACACCACCACCTCCACCACCACAACCAATGCCACCACTAGAGATGATCATGGCAACACTGAAGACTGCTGCAGTGCTGCCACACATGCCGCAGAGCCTGGCACATCTGAAGCGGCATGAAGTGCATCCAATGTGGTGCCGACTACAGGGGCCGTCATGCACTTGGTGGGGCTGGTCACACATACCGCAACTTCCACAAAGCCGGACAAGATCACCACAACTACCACCATACTTGCTACAATGGCCATCGAGTGTGCTACACCCGTGCGTCGAAGCAACGGTCTTCAATGACATGTTGTGTTCCAACTTGACACAAAAGCGTCATTGTGATCTCTCCTTGATGTGGGGCTACAATGAGTTGCAACCATGGCTGCTACCACAGCTCGAGGATGAGCTGCATGTCCGGGAGGGGTGTAATGTCATCGACATGGGCTAGCTGCATTGGCGCACACGGGGAGGGCAGCAGCCAGATTAGTTAAAGAGATATTGTTAGTTATGGCTTGATAAGATATCAATCCCTCAAGGATAGGAACTTAGAGAGGTATGATTTGATCAGATTCCTATCTCTTAGAGATGGAATTAGTTATTTGTTTCCAATCGGCTTATGCCAGCTATATAAAGCTAAGCATTTGTCATTGATTGAAACAAGCAATGGATCATGAAGAAGTATTCCCATGTCCCCAATTCCTAGCTATGGTCTCTCCCTAGACTGGCTACTCTAGATCTGTTCCCCTCCCACCAATCGTTGCCCTTCTTCGCCTAGAACAGTTCTACCTCAAGTCGTCGTCATCCGACCATCCTTTGATGTTGTTTATGGCCCATTATGAAGTAAGGTTCATGATAGACAGCATCAGTTCAATCCTATATTCTACACTTTTCCTTAAAAAAAGAGCAATCCATAGAAATTCAGCAACAAACTCAATTATTTTATTTAGAGTTCTGGTTTTAATTAGAAGAATTAGTCTACTTCGAATTCAGCTAATAGAGTACTACTTTAGTTTAATTTTAAGTGTTTTAGACCTATCAATACAAGAGACATCTTAGTTTAATGGCAAGGACAACATTGGGCATAGTTTCAGAAACACATTTAGTAAGAGGTCCTCACCTAAGTGCATATTGCTTCCTTTTCTTGTATTAATTTGGTGAGACATACCATGTACTGTGATCCAAGCATGCTACAGCAATTAGAAGTCTAGAACAGAAGATTTGCTATCGTTTTAACAAGTTTATCATTGGAGACTCAACAATTCATGGGTGTTGTCCGCGCAAATTTATGTCCTAAAGATATCCATACCATATATCGAGAACACATGCATATAATTAACATTGTTAAAAATGCTAGAGCTGGCCTGACCAAATGAGCAAGCCTTTTGAAACTTGAAAAATGTAAGCATAACATACTAGAATAAACAATTATTATTACAGGGCATGGTTACTAAGGCGTCGATTAGGCGTTAAGAGAAAGAAAGAGAGGGGGGGGGCTGTGCCACACCGTAGCCTTGCTGGAGGTGAGTATGGCGTCTGCCCCACGGGCATGGTGATGGTTGTCGTCGTGGGGGCATGAGGTGGACGCCATAAATGAGATGAGGAAGGACTAAGGAAATAAGCTGAGGCCAGCATCGAGAAGGAGCACGGGTGTATAGAAAACATAGCCCGTGCCCGCCACCACCCCATCCCCATCTTATCCGTGCTGCGCCATGCTATCGTCTCCTCTGCTATAGCACGGGAGCTACTGTGCCGCACCGCCTCCTCCTCTGCTTTGGTGTGGTCAAGAGCCACCACGCCGCTTCCTCTGGTCTGGTGAATCATCGTCGTCGCTGGTCGCCAGATCCAGGTACCCACTACTACCTCTCTCCTCTCCCTTTGTCTCCTCGTCAGCCTCCCCCTCTCTTCTTCTATCCGCCCTCGTCTATGTGCCAACCTCCCCATCTCTTCTCATGGTCACAGGTTGGAGCACTGCACGACTTGGAAAAACTAGCGTCGCATGCTGCCCCGTCCCCATCTAATTTGGCATGGGAGCCACCGCGTCACATCGTTGCCTCCTTTGCTCTGGTGCGATCAAAAGCCGATGTGTCACCTTTGCCTTTGCTCTAGCACATCATCGCTGTCACCGATCGCTAGATCCAGTCATCTAGGCATGGTTCCCCCACTGGCCTCTCTCCTCTCCCCTTGTCACCCCCGCCAAATTTCCCCTCTCTTACTCTTGCTCTGCAACTGCTCTACTCTGGTGCTCCTTCTCTGCTTAGCTTTGCTTCCCCTTTGCTTTGTTCTCTATCGACATGAGAAACAGAGAATTGATTGAGCAATGCCGATGAGAACGTGAGGACTATATATATATATATATATAGACACAGTGCTTGCTACTATGTGTTGCTGTGTTGGTGTGCTACTGTGCTCAGTGCTCACTATTATGCGCTGCTTTTGGATGACTTCCAATCAAGGTATGCATGACCTACAAAATTGCTGATTTATTTGCTATTATATTAGGTTAGGATATGTGTATGGTGTTGTCTTGCTGCACGCCTTAAGCGCTTTGGCGGTAAAAAGGTGGTGTCACCTCGCCACGCTTTAATAACCTTGGTACAGGTACATAGTGTGTGTGTGGCCCTCCTTTGAGACAAAGGTCATGCTATACCTATTCAGCTCTATGCGCCTATACAATCATTTGGTTAGAACATCACAGACACAAACAAGAAATAGAAATAATATATTAAAGAAACCAACATAGTCATGCACTCATGCTTGAAACCTGGTGATCAGGCAAGGCATAAAATTTTGGATCAGCTTGGCATCACTTCTGTCAAAACCACAGGGATGTAAGACACTAGTGAATGTACTGAGTACTAACAATTGCTAAGGATGGGACTAGTCCCAACTATCATACACTCATGAATTGATATGCTGGACCATAGTTTGTCAAATTATGAACAGACAAACAGTACATTGTGTATCCACACATCAACAAGCCGGTGACAGATTGTGATGGAATAAGTCCTTGTACTGTTGGTCTTTGTGGTCCTCATGGTAGTTCTTTTGCTGCTCCAACCAGGACAACATCTTAGACTAAGACTAGCATCTCTAGGACAGCATCTAAGGACAGCATCTTAGACTAGCATCTTAGTATATGCTTGGCCTGCCCTGGCCAGCTATAAATATATAACCCCAACCCCTCAGGTTAGCATGGCATTGTGTGAGAAATAAACCAGAAAATTGCCCCAACTCCTATTGTCATCCTCTCTCAATGAGAGTAAGAATTCAGCTACTAACTAGTGGTATAAGAGCTGTTCTTTCCTGCAGCCTAAACATCTCTTGCTCATCTCCTTCCCACGCCCCCCCTTGCTCTCAACTAGCAGCAGTAACAACAGCTGTTCCTGCTCACCCTTCATCTCTTGAGCAGAGCGGCGGCTAAATGCGAAGCGCTTCTTCCCTAGCAACCCCCGCACTAGCGCCATGTCCGAAGGGCGATCTCGGCCTTCGATGCGCCTCGGCCTTGTGCAACCGGCAGAGGCCGAGGTTGCTTGCAGAAGAGATCATCGCGGCAGCGGGCGAAGCTACTGGCGGCGGCGGCAAGAAGCGGCAAAAAGTGGCGGCAATGAAGCTGGCGGCGGCAAGGGTAGAAGTGGAAGCAAGCAGACAGCGGCCAGAGGACTGCGGGCGCGTCGGTGGCGACAAAGCTTCGAGCTCTGTGGCGATAGCTCAGCAGCTCGCCCTGCCGCGGCAACGCAAGCGTGGGGCTCAAAGGCGGCGAGGCAGCGTGGCGAAGCGGCGCGATCGCGCGTCGAGCACCCGTATGGCGGCGGCCAGACGCCAGAGCGCGCCACGGCGCTCCGGCGGCGGCGATTAGGTCGGCGGAGATCGCGGCCTTCTGGTAGCGCGGCTCTCCTCCCCGGACCGTACGATGGTCACCACAGGATCGAGCCATTGTCAGGGCGTCGGTCCGGCGATGGATGGCCTACCTCGCCAAGACCAACTCGTCGAGTGAAACTGCGGTGATCTGGTCTGACTCGAGTCGCGGCACATGTGGGAAGCGATTGATGCGGCGGCGTCGATTACTACGAGGATCGGCGGGCGCCTGGATGCCCTCATAAGCTGCGATTCGCCGAGATGCGTTCTCGCTTTCAAAAGCGAAGCGCCAGGAGGCTGGGATGCTATCGGCTGCGGCACGCGCCGGCGGCGGCGCGCGCAAGACCACCTGCGAGCGCCGCAAGGAGTGGGAGACCACAGCCTTCAAGCGGTGAGGGCGTTGATGACTTTGCTCTCCGTCTCAACACTCTGCTGCGAAGATGGTGCGATTCGGCGGCGACTCCTACGACGAGGAGAGAGCGTCGAAGCTTTCCGTTGCATCCCAGAAGTACAAGCGGATCGCTCGCTCGTCGAGTCTCTGCTGGATCTCTCCACGATGTCGATCGAAGAAGCGATAGGTCGCCTCAAGGTCATCGGCAATGACGAACCATAAGCCTCTCGGGGCCTATCACCATCGGCGGAAGTCGTATCTCACTCGGGGCGATGGGAGGCTGCCGCAGTGTCGGGAAGAAGGGAGTCCTCTTCCATGATGTGACCCGCAGCGCTTAAAAGCGCAAAGCATGAGACGCGTCGGTGAAGCGCGAGGGCGTCTGAGGTGGCGCCATGAGGCGCCAGCCGGCGCCTGCGCAACGGCCGACGCGAGGCGACTCCTACCGCAAGCGTGGCAAGCTTGACCATTGGGCCAAGGTGTCGCCCGACCACGGCGTGGCGAGCCCACGTCGCACTGGTGGAGGAAGAAAAGCGGCTCTGCTCTCGCACACGCAAGCATCGAGCTATCTCGGTGACATCGGCGGCGAATCTCCTCCACCTTGATGAGCGAAAACTGCGCCTTTCTTGGCGGCAGCTCGGCGGCGACAAGATTGGCGGGTGGTACCTCGACCTTGGCGCTACCCATCACATGACCGGTCGGCGGAGTTCTTCGCAAGCTTGACTCCAACGTCCAGAGCTCCGTCAAGTTTGGGGGCGCCTCGGCGTGGAGATCAAGGCGTCGGCTCATCCTCTTCACCGCCGAAGTCACGGAAACCTGGTACGCTCACCGAGTCTACTACATCCGCGTTAAGGAACTCTATCATCGACTTGGGGCGGACTAGATGAGAACGGCTCGCAGCGTGGCGATCAAGAACGAGTCATGAGGATTTGGGATCACCATCGTCGCCTTCTTGCCAAGGTAACGAGGCATCAATCGACTTTACGTTCTCAGCGTGCGGTGCTAACCTCTCTGCCTTGTTACTCGTCGGGCGATGAGGTGTGGCAATGGCATGAGCGCCGCACCTTCACTTTGAGGCCACAAGAGGCTCGGTGCCAGCGAGATGGTCTGCGGCCTCCGTGCCTTGACCACGTGGAAGCGATTCTGCGGCGTCTGCGTGTTGACAAAGCGAGCGGCTCCGCTTTCCCGATGGTCGAGCTTAGAGCCAAGGGCGGCTCGAGCTCGTGCGCGGGACTTGTGTGGCCGGTGACACCGGCCACACGGGGAGGACAACGCTACTTTCTGCGCTCGTCGGCGACCTCTCCGCTACATGTGGGTGATGGTTCTCGGCGGCAAGGAGAGGCTACGGATGCCATCGGTAGCGCGAAGTAGCTGCGGAGGCGGAATCGGACGCAAAGCTGCAGCGTCTTCTTGCACACAACAACGGCGGCGAATTCACAGCGGTGAGTTCGCGTCGTCTTTGTCGCGGATGAGGGCATTGGCGCCACTACTCCGCCGTCTGACCCGCAGCGAAGCAGCGTCGTCGGCGGCGCAACCAGACGGTTGTGGGAATGGCTCGGGCCCTCCTCAGCGAGGATGGGTATTTTTTCGGGAGAGGCGGTGGTGGCGGCCGTCTATATCCTCAACCGCTTCGCCCGCCAAGGCTCTCAATGGCGGGGCCGTCTGAGGCTTGGCATGGGCGCAAGCCGGCGGTCTCTCACCTCTGGGTCTTGGCTACCTCGCGTTCGTAAAGAGCTTAGCCACATCGGCAAGCTCGGCGGCGAAGCACTCGAGGTGTTCCTCGGCACGCGGAGGGCTCGAAGGCCTCGCATTCTTGACCCGAGGACTGGCGTGTGCGCCGCGGCCACGACGTAGTGTTCGACGAAGAAGCGAGGATGGGCATGGGACAAAGCGGTGGGCGATGGCTCGACTCCGGCGTACAACGACTTCCTTTGTCGAGCACGTCCTTCAAGGGAAGGCTGGGGAGTAGGCGGCTCCTCTTCATCAAGTATGCCTACCCGGTCCCGAGCTTCCACCGACTCGGCGTCATGCTCTCCGGCCACAACCGGCTGCGGCAAGTTCTTCGCCAACACCACCAGGCGAGCAACTCCACGCACTCCAGCACCAACGGCCACTCCTCCGGGCACGTCCACTCCGACATCAGCTAGTGTCAACCCCGGCCCGGTGGAGTTCACTACTCCGCTCTCCCACGATGAGGAGCGCCTCGACGTGTATCACGACGGCGAGCCGATGCGGTATCGTACGATGGGGAACCTTCTCGGCGACCAGCCGGTGCCGGGACTGGTGCCTCGCGATCTGGAGGCGCAGTTGCATCTTGCGTGTGACGACGGCGAGCCTCGTTCTTTCGTGGAGGCCGCGAGACATGCGGCATGGCATGTCGCGATGCAGTCGGAGATGGATGCGGTTGAGAAGAACCGCACCTGCGAGCTTGCTGATCTCCCTCGTGGTCACCGCGCGATCACTCTTAAGTGGGTGTTCAAGCTGAAGAGGGATGAAGCCGGCGCCATCGTCAAGCACAAGGCTCGCTTGGTGGCACGCGGTTTCGTGCAGCAGGAGGGGATCGACTTCGACGATGCCTTCGCCCCCGTGGCACGAATGGAATCCGTGCAACTTCTCCTTGCTGTTGGCCGCCGGGAAGGTGGCATGTTCATCACATGGACGTTAAATCGGCGTTTCTTAACGGTGATTTGAAGGAGGAGATCTCGTGCACCGGTAGCGGGTTTTGGAATTCCGGCAAGGAGGCAAAGTCTTTGCGCTGCGCAAGGCCCTCTATGGCTTGCGGCGACGCAGAGGGCGTGGAATGCCAAGTTGGATTCCGCTCAAAGGATGGGCCGAGCAAAGCCCGCGAGGCGACCATCTACCGGCGGGGCAATGGTGGAAACGCCTGGCGGTGGGTGTCTCGTCGGCGACTTGGTGATCACCGGCACCAGGGCGTGGAGGTGGCGATATTCAAGGAAGAGATGAAGGCCACCTTCCAAATGAGTGACACAGGGCCTCTCCTTCTACCGGGGATCGAGGTGCACCGGGCGACTCGGAATCACGCTTGACAGACCGCCTCGCCAAGCGTGTCGTTGGTATTTGGGCTCACCGATCGCAACCCAAAGACTCGCTCCGATGGAGGAGCGGTGCCGAGCCGCGACGACACGACGGAAGAGGTGGGCCTTCACGCGATCTGCGGCGTCTTGTGGGGAGCCTCCGCTACCTCGTCCACACACTGGCCGGTTGGCTTTCTCCGTTAGCTCGTTAGTCGGTTCATGCGGCGGACAAGCGGCGAGCACCAACAGTGTGAAGAGGATCATCCGCTATGTTGCGGGGACTCTCGACCACGGCCTCTACTACCGAGGTGCCACAGAGAGGCACGCCTCGTCGACTTCTGGCGGCAGCGACCACGGCGGCGACATCGACACCGGCAAAACACGGCGGGATTCTCTTCTTCCTCGGCAAGTGCCTCGTTAGGCGGCAATCGGTTAGCGACAAGTGGTAGCCTGTCATTGCGAGTAAGTACATAGCGGCTTCCACCGCCCGACTCGAGCACTTTGGCTTGCTCGATCGCTTGGTGATCTCCTCGGCGAGATCTTTGAGCGGTGGAACTCGGGGTGGAATGACAAGTCCGCCAGCCTAACAAAGAACCTCGTTTTTCATGAGCGAACAAGCACATCCGGGTGAGGTACCATTTCATCCGGATTGCTTGGACGAAGAAGCATCAAGCGCGTTACATCAACACTAAGGACCGACTTGCGGACACCTTTCGCCAAGCCCTTGGGAGGATCAAGTTCCTTGAGCCGCTCCAGACCAGGATGGTCCAACTTTCCCACAAGGCGACGGACAAGACTTAGCGGGAGAAATGATGGAATAAGTCATTGTCTTGTTGGTCTTTGTGGTCCTCATGGTAGTTCTTTTCTTTGCCCAACCAGAATGACATCTTAGACTAAGACTAGCATCTCTAGGACAACATCTAAAAACGACATCTTAGACTAGCATCTTAGCATATGCTTGGCACATACTGCCGACTATAAATATGTAACCCCAACCCTCGGGTTGGCATGGCATTAATGTGAGAAATAAACCGGAAAATTGCCCCAACTCCTATTGTCATCCTCTCTCATTGAGAGTAAGAATTCAGCTACTAACAGATTGACTGTAGATGAATACATGCATATTCACATCAATGGATGAAAACTTCAAAATTTTGACTTTAACTTACATGAACAAAAAATCACCTATGCAGCAACATAGTGGACAAACATATATCATAAAGAAATAAACAAACTACAGTGGCAATATGTATATAGAAATTAGAAAAACCAACACCAAATTAAATGAAAGCTATCAAGTTGCAGACTGGTAGGTTGAACAGACATAAGAATGGAAATGGAGAAAGAATTTGATATCAGTGGACCGGATAATTGGAGGTCATCAATGTCATCAACAAAATTGAGTAATAAATTTTGTTAAACTGAAAAAGAAAATAGAAGTCAACACGCAGATGCCCACTTAATTTCAAATGGAATTCAAAGATGAAGAAGCCCACTTTATTTCAAATGGAACCCAAGAATTCAAGAAGCAGATGCCAACTTAATTTCAAACAAGACATATATATCAACATTACACAGAGTAGTTTGGGCCTTTGGGTGAAAAAAATTTATGTGAATCAACAAATCATTGGGCAGAATTGATGTCAGGTCCTACGGAATATTAAAGGTACAGGTTACCATCATCCAATATTTTCTCAGCTCCTTTGCTTGAGTTTATATGGTAAGACAGGCAGACAGCTCTCTTTGTAGACCATGTCCCTCATAGTCCTCCTGGTCATTGTTTGCATCCCCATCTCCAGCTTCTTGCATCCATGAGACAAACAACCTTTTTAAAAGCAATTTTCCATTGCGGTGGTCTAGTTCTTCTACAATGTGATACTGTTGCATTGCTAATTCATATGGTGTGACCTATTTTGTAATAAATATTTAATTTTTATGACAAGAAGACTTTTAGAACCGGCTTTAATTTTTATGAACTGGCTTCCCGCTTTAAGACGCCAGCAAACAATTTGCATAACACTTAATTTTCCAGCTAGCGTGAATGAGTGTGATTTTGCAGTCCCACAATTCCAAAATCAAGCACTAATAATGCAAGAAAAGAGAACATTGTCGAATCACCAAAATCCATTCCAGGCTAACCTCATTGATCAGTTACCGAACCGAAGACATCAATCAGGTTATCTAGAGGCCAGATTTACCGTTGCACTTGACTATTCCCTATCTAACGCCAAACTAGCATTTCCCCCAAACACCTAACCCAAATTATTCGGAGAACAACTAATCACTTAGCAAGCAAATCACCAACAAGCCTCCGATTCCTAGTTAACTCTTCGATTCCTAACAATTCCCTCTAAATATCTAACAATAACCATCATAAATCTACCTAAATTCATCACACACGACAAGAAATCTACGAAATTTGGATCAAAATGGAAGCAGGGAGCGCCCTGACCTGCGCATAGAGCTGGGGATCGAACCCGAAGTGCTTCCCCGCCTCCTTCCCAGTTGCCGCCGCCGCCCCCTCCGGGGCAGCCTGCGCAGCCGAGGCAGCCGGCGCCTGAGAAGCCCCGCCGGCGCTGAAGTAGTACCCCGCCAGGCCCGCACCACCCCCTCCCCCAACCCCCGCTTGGGGAGCATAGTACTGGTACGCGGCGTACGAGTCATACGGCGTGCCGGCGGTGGCGGCCGTGGCGGCAGGGTTCTGGTAGTAGTAGGTGGACGAGGCGCCGGCGGCGGATGGATCGGCCGTGGGAGCGGGTTGGTTGTACGCCGCGTAGGGGTAAGGGTAGCCGTAGGGGTGGGGGTAGTGGGGGTGTTGGTTATCGGTGGCCGGCGGCGCCGCCGCGGCGTGAGGGGCGGCTGCTGCGTAGTCCATGGTGGCGGTGTGGTGCGAATGCGACCGTGAGATCGCGGTTACGGGCGCACGATGGAGAGGACAGCCGGACAGGACAATATCAGGTTGTTTCTTTTTTTTTTCCTTGAGAAAGTGTGTATATTTATATTAAATTTCAGGACAAAAGTTTTTATGGTTCTACTCCGATATGAATTAAAACCAAATATATTGTACGTAGTAATATATATTACCAATCGGTTTTGTTCGGGAGGAACGAGATCAAGATCTATCGTGAGGAACGAAAGAAAAAAAGAATAGATCGGTTTTTTTTTCGTCCGGTTCAATTTTGTGGGTTGGTGGTGGAGAACGGACGTGACACCACCAACTTCTAATTAGAAGTAGTAGAGAAATATGAATTTCGTTGCAATTACACAAGAGTAAACTTTTAGATGTTTGAGGATTAATAGTTAGTTTATGCGTACGCGTGGTTCGAAGCAACAAGCAAGTCTGAAATCGGAATGGATATGGTCGGAAACACAATACTGTTTTGAGCACTTTGAACTCGGTGGTTAAAAGAAATTCGAAAATCGATGAATTTTACCATTTTCGAGCAATGTTCACTAATTTTTGAACAATTTTATTCCGAAAATCGACAAACTAAGAGAAATAATTCAAAAACCAAAATTTGACCAATTTTTAAGCGATTTTCACTGATTTTCGACTAGTTTATGTCGCATAAAATTTTTTGAAATATTTTAATTGGATCGGTTTATTGACCAGTATAGTTTATTGAGCCGGCTCATACGGTCAAAAACATATTTAAAACCCTGGTCGAAAACCACTAATTTACATTATATTTTATAGGGTTTTTTTAGATT
The DNA here is from genome assembly GCA_036346375.1 of Guadua angustifolia. Lineage (NCBI taxonomy): Eukaryota > Viridiplantae > Streptophyta > Magnoliopsida > Poales > Poaceae > Guadua > Guadua angustifolia. Next base: position 51,391,026 of record CM070503.1, read on the forward strand.
CAGAACTGAATATAAATAGCATCAAATACGCGTACGAATGTGGATATTATCGGCCATAAACACGGAGCGCATATGTTTTGTTAGATAACAGTAAAAACAGAAATCGCGATAGCAAACTTAGAAGAATATCAACATGATATTCTTCTATTATGCGGCCCGGGGGGGTGCAATTGGGCAAAAGACAATACCGACTAGGGGGAGTAGGGCCAGGGTTGGTCCACCAGTATGTTTCTGTTACCCTAATGGCCTCCGACATGTGGGTCCAATTGCATATCGTATATATGTCAGGTAACCCTATATCTAAAATAAGCCTTTCCTTAGCCGTTGCCACCACTCATTTAGAGGTGGGCGTCGTCTTGGTCGGTAGGCCGTGCGCCCATCGTGCTTCGAACTTAAGGTGTGTAAGACGCGTCGGCCCATCGTGCTTCTGCGTCTTGGGGTCGAAGTGGTCCAAATTCGTCTTGACGAGCCGAGCCCTGACCATTTTTGCGTTCGATGCTGTTTAAATGCGTCTTGCGACCGGTCCCACCCATTTATACTATTACTACAAGAAAATGATCACGGATTGATTTCTTTCTTTATCTGTCTAGAATTTCCTTTTTCTCTGATCGAAACAAAATCCTATTGTATTTATTCTCCTCAATTTCCTTGATTCATTGTTCCTTTCAATCACATGTATGCAACCATGCATTTACTCCTTAATTTGCTCACCCACACATTCAACGCATGGATGCATTCCCTTCCTTTTCTCTAGTCCATCCAGAGTTTTCTTCCTTAACTCCTTGATTTACTCACTCACACATACAAAACACAGGTGCGTGCCTATTTGGGCCGTCTTGCTTAAGCACCGGTTCGGTGTGCGTCGGGGGCCGCCCATCGTGCCGTCAGCGAGCAAGACGCCCGACAATCGTCTTGCGTCGGCTGCAACCCGTTTAAACGATGTCGTCTTTGGTGGCGTGGGTCGATTTGGATCGGGCGTGCCTCGTGCTGGCCCAAAATAGCCCGGCCCAGTGCCCACCTCTACACTCATTCCTCCTCCACTAGGACGTAGTCATGCACCCTCCCTCCGTCTCCCTCTCTCTTCAATTGTCAACTGATGCTGTACTCCAGTCCATCCCCTCATCGGTAGCCACAGTTGTCGCCACTTCCACCATTACCCTCTAGATCTAGTGGTTATTCTTCCTTTTCCTATCCCACCGCCTCCGACTAGGGATGAAAATGGAATGGAAACATTCGGCAAATGGTTGTTTCGTTTTTGTTTCCATATTTTTTACCAATAACGGAAACAAAATCAAAAGCCCCGGATGCAGAACAGAACAAAGCGGATATGGAAACGAAAGCGAAAAATTTAATCCAAGTATGTTCCTAGTTGTAACACCATAAAATTTTGCAAATTCTTTAATTGAGCATCTAATTCAGATTTATGAATTTTTTCTAAATTTTTAGTAATTTAATTAATGATTTTTGCTATTTTCATATTTAAATAAATAACTTATTTTATAAAAACAAAACCAAAATCTTGTTGCAAATAATTTTCCTAAGTTCAAAATATTATAATATATTTTTGAGAATTTTTTAAATCTATTTGATATTTTCTATAAAACAATATATATTTATGGTATTATTTAAATTAGAAAACAAAATTCTGGTTTCATTTAGCTTTGCCCAACGAATGCCAAGCCCACCCCACGTGGGTCTTCTAAAGCTCGTTTGCTTGCTTATGAGTTTGTTAGCATCAAAATTTGAAAGTATATGATTTGTAAGGCTAGATTAAAATTAGATATCTAGCCGAAATCGGTTTAAGTAAGGAAGGAATTTTTATCTTTAAGAGGTAGAGGTCGATATGGTTCATAATTTGTGACGGATTGGAGAGGGATATGATCAGGCTGTACGCTATAAAAGGGGATCTGAGGCAAGTTAAAGAGACAACAATTAATCAACTCGTATGTACTTTTATTTACTTTCTGTCGAGTAGGAGTAGCTTTTGTAATTTAGAATCTCTCTTTGTAATTTGTTCTTGATCAATAAAATTAAGCATCATCAATTTTGATCATCTTTGATTACACTAAGTTATCCCAGGTTTATTTTTATACCGAATTTGTTACGCACCGCTGAAAGTGCATCTAGGCCCCTCAAAGAGTTTTGGTGGTTTATGGCAACACAATTATGTTTACTAACGATGCAAGTAAGATTCTATGCAGTGATCAAGAAGATATCATTGTTAGAAAGGTGATTGGAGATCCCCACCATATCTAAAATTTGAAGAAGGCGGCATCAAGACTTCAGTTGTAAATCTTTTATATTATTGAGTCTAAGGATAGCCGTACTATTAAGGGGGATACGACGGAAAATCGTTTCTAGGATATGCTTGTGCTCATAGGATGAAAATTGCATCTCAAAAGATTTTTAAAACCATGCTTTTCCTTTTAAAGGATACTCCAAGCCGAGGAGGTCAGGCCAGAGTATCCGGACATTAAGTCCGGACACTCCGGGCTAGGGTCCTCGGTTGGATTTCTCTGGTAAGTCCGGAGTATCCGGACATTTAGTCCGGACACTCCGGGGTTATTGTTCGGAGTATCCGGGGTTTTTGTCCGGAATATCCGGAGATATTGTCCGGACACTCCGGGCTCACCCTCTCGGTTGTGTAAATCATGTTAAGTCCGGAGTCTCCGGACTATTTGTCCGGACACTCCGGAGTTCTTGTGAGAGCAAAGGTAACGGTTGGATTTTGGGAGCCCTATTTAAACCCTCACTCCATTTCTAACCGTTACCAACCCCATTCATTGCTGACATTCAAGTCTAGAGCTCACTCTCTCAAGCCCTAGCTTCTTTCTCCCACTTGAATCTTGATTTGATTTGCATCTTTGGGGAGAAAGGAGGGGATTTAAGTGATTTGAGCTTGCTTGTTTGATTCTTGAGCACAAGTTTCATCCTCTAAGTCGATTTAGCGGCGTGTTCATTACTCTTGGAGTTTGAAGGGCTCCTAGGCGGCAAGGAGTCATAGGAGCCTCCAATCCTTCGTGTGGAGAGCCTCGATGCGTTTGTGAAGGCAAGCCTCGCCTCCGAAAGGAAAGGGCAAGAAGTGAAGACCCATGAAAGTGCTTCGTGCAACAAGGAGGAAAGGGGTCAAGAGGGACCGGGCTTTGTGCCTCCTCAGCGGAGCGAGGATTCCTTCAAGAATCCGAACTTGATAAAAATCGTTGTCTTTGTGTTCTTCATTTGCTTGAACTAGGGTTTGTAGTTCTTGGATCTTTTGGTGCCCGATCTACTTCATCTTAGTGGTTGGCTCTAGATCTATATTTTCTAAGGTACCGAGACCATTTAGAACATTTGTATTCACTAGATTGTTGAAAATTTGCAAGGATTTAAAATTCTCATTTCGAGGTCACTTGTCCAGGACACTCAGGATATTTACTCGGACTATCAGGACATTAACTCGGACTATCCGGACAATTAACTCGGACAGTCCGGATTTTGATCCTCGGGTGATTTTATTTAATTGCAAATTTTAATTACGCCTATTCACCCCCCCTCTAGGCGACATATCGATCCTTTCAACCGCCTTTTTGGGAAAAATAAATCTTTACCAATCATTTAATCGGTTGTAATAGCTATTTAGATCTATTTTGTCGATTGTATCTTTAAATTGGCTGTGAGCATTTATTCTTGATCAATCTTGCCGATTGCAGGATCAAATCAGCTGGCACATCATGAACCAAACTTAAAATCGGTGTTTGCATGTATTAAGGCTAACTGGCTCATTTTTGGCACCAACATACTTTTGGCACGCCCAATAGGATAAGATGATCCTTCAGGGAAGTCAATTCTCCCATCTGATGTAAGTTCCAAATGCTATAATCATCGTGACCATGGACAATTTAACACCAAAATATTGCAAAGATATCGAACATTAGAAAGCTGCACTCAAGAAGATGATGTTGAATTGCTATAAAACAACTCGACATGGCATTACTCAAAAAACCACGCTACCGACGATCAATTTCTTTGACAATACCAAGGCCACAGTTGCATCGGATAATAGACCGGTGAGTCGATACATGCCTACGTAAGCTGAATTATCTCATATGATTAGTCAATCTGTACACCATGCTTTGATTAACCAATCGTGGGCTCTGCAACAGTTATTAAGCCAATGATAGCTAATAGTGTCAAAGCTGTGGTTCAAGAGTTAGTGTCGGTTGAAAATCTGCCAGACCCAATGCAAACTTTGTCAAATTACCTAGTTTATTATGTAGTGCCCAATACGTAGAGTCTTGGGCCAATAGCCGATCCTAAACCATCGGCTCTAAATCTTACCATGATGCCCACTCAGCCGACCATAATCTTACCATGAGACCCTCATGCAAGTGGGGTTACTCATTATCAAACTCATACCGATGGGCCAAGTTGGACTCCCAAGCCATACCTTCATCGGCTCCTTTTACATATATCCACAATCAGTCACATAGCCAATTGAAACCCCTATACATCCACAATATATTGAGCCGATACCGTAGAGGAATCCAGCCCCATATAGGGTTATAACTTATTCTGAACCCTTCATTCTATTACCAGAGCCCGTGGTTAGGAGGCTGAACATCAATTATGAACAACCTTATCAACCTCCATTGGCTTAGGCATCATATCAGCCCAAGCCTATGCTTTGGGGGCAGCATGCTAGTTATGATCGTAATTGGCACCCCCCTAACCCACCATCGGCCAACACATCCAATTGGGCCAATCAAATAGCTATGGTGCTAGGGGATCAATTCGGTGTACAGTTGAAGGGATGGATAACCGGCTATTGAAAGCCATATCCTAATAATATTGATTGGATTTTGTATCCAAATAATTTTAAAGTCCCTAATTTTGCCATGTTTTTGGGAGACAATTCTACTACCACCTTAGAGCACTTTGGGAGACTTATTGTGCAATGTGGCAAAGCAGCCCACTCCGATGGTTTGAAAGTTAAATTGTTACCGTTATCATTGTCAGGGCCATCATTTACATGGTCTACCACATTGGCTCCAAATTTGGTTAATTTATGGACCGATTTAAAAAGCCAATTGCATGAGTACTTTTCTATGGAAGTCTAGAACTTAGAATTTTGGATTTGAGTTATGTTCGATCAAAGTTTGGGGAATCGGTGAGTGATTATATCAAAATATTCAGAGAAATCAAGAATCGATGTTTCAGTGTGACCCTGTCCGATAATCAGTTAGCCGATTTAGCCTTCCAATGACTGGTACCTAGTTAAATAAAAAATTTGGTGGGCAGGAGTTTACCAATTTAAGTTATCTTTTACATCGAGTATCGGCTCAATAAGGTCATTTTACTGATAATAGAGGCTTTAAGGATAAATTTAAAAATAACAAAGATAAACAAAAAGCCAAAGTCAATCTCATTGAATATGATTCAAATGACTCATCCAGAGTCGACGATGAGACTGAAATAAATATAGTCGAATGGGTCAAAGATTCTAAGAAGTCTTTGGTCTATTCATAGCTTAAGCCGACCATGAATCGGTTGAAAGTAAAGTATGCTTTTGACATCTCAAAGTGTGACCATATTTTTAATTTACTGCTACAAGAAAATATAATATGGTTGCCTGAAGGACATGTTCTACTATCGGCTGATGAGATTAAAAAGTGAAGGTATTGCAAATGACATCATTTTTTACCATAATACTAATGATTACAATATTTTTTGACAGTAGATACAATCACTGTAGAGGATGGCCGGTTGAAATTTGTAGAAGAGTAGACGATGCAACTGGACACTAATCCCTTCCTTACTAGCATGGTCCATTGCTCTGAAAAGAAGCTAGAGCTGACACAAGCTGCGGATTTGTGGTCGGCTTGGGTCGCACGACAAGTTGATGTATAGCCAAACTCTAGTGGTCAAGAGACCCTCAAGATTATGGTCAACCCTATTCAAATAGAAACTGACCATGAGGGAAAAACCTCAAGAGCTATCAAACCAAAGGGAGACTTACAAATAGGTAAGTGGTATAAGGCTAAAAGAGATTACCCCCACGTAAGCTGATACAAAAGCCAAAGCCTACATTTTCCTAGTTATTAGCCAAGTATGAAAGAAGAAATGAAAGGCCACGACTAAGCCCTCTGCGTCAGTTGGCTAATATGTATCAGCCTGATAACCTTGAAAGAGCACACCAGTGATGCCCGTTTTGCCAACTCTATTGCGAGAGGGGGTTAGCTTTGTCATCACCATATACATGCCCCATCAGCATTACCCACACCAAGGTGATTGGTAGTGTCGGTCGGCTAAAGATAGGATTTCTGAACTGATTCAAGGCCATCAAGTTGAAGTAACCTATGTAAAATTGGTCAAAGCAAGAATTGCTAGGCCGATCCATGAACGAAGTCAACTAGGTGAAGGGTCTATTTATGTGGCTAGTGTTGATCTGGCTGGTAAAATATGTAAGCCGATCGAAGCCAGACCGAGATTGTGTCCTCCAGGGTTGAGCCAATTAAGCGAAGAAGGCTTCAACAGCTAAGGACCCAAGAGATGAGGGAAGCTGAGCAAGAAAAACAAAGGGACAAAACCTTTAACAAGCTTCGTCCGATGACAATTGCTAAAATGGAATGGAAAAGGAAAGAATCGACTGAAGAAGAATTTGCTTCAGCCAACAATTTGGATTCCCCAATGATTCACGATGATTCTCCACCTCCGATGGACATCAACATGGTGTTCACTCTGCCATCCGAGTTCACGGTAAGCACTGCATTGGTTAAGGAATCTTTTGCTTAATTATGTTTGGAAGCTCAAGATGCAATCTTTGAAAAGACAAAGAAGATCATCAACATATCAAGCCATTATACCTGAAAATATTAATGGTAAACTGATATCAAGAATGTTGGTCTATGGAGGAGCAATTGTTAACCTAATGCCCTATACAACTTGCAAAAATCTGGATAAGTTTGATGAAGACCTTATTAAGACTAACATAGTTTTAAATGACTTCGTAGGAGATCCTACCAGAGCCAAGGGGTCATGGTGATAGAGCTCATGATCGGAAATAAAACATTGCCAATCACCTTTTTCGTGGTTGACGTGAAAGGAAACTATAGCATGTTATTAGGGCAAGATTTGATTCATGCAATTGCCAATGGAGATGATGTTGAGGTGGTGCAAGCCAACACATCAACTCATATAGCTATGGCCAGTTCAGAGGCAAATTGGCAACATGATGTAGCTGAATGTATATCGGATAAAGCCCTGGACGGCTGTGACTTTATCTACATCAACAAGACTAGTCTTATCCCGATCAATGTAAGGCCAAGCATGTTTAATCAGATAGGTGAGATTTTATTCCGATGGAGCCTAAATCGGCAATAAGAGCTCTATAAGGTAAAATGCAAAGCTATCAACACATAACGGATAGTTATGAGGCCATTGAAGACTTTCAAGAAGTTGAGAAATTAGGCCAAGGCTTCACGTCGACTGATTTGTTGGATGAAGTCGACGTAAGTGATGGTAAAAAAAAAGACCAACCTTTATCAGTTCAAAATTAGCTATATAATATAAAGATAAGTTGGTCAAGCTTTTGAGAAATTATAAAGATTATTTTGCTTGGGAGTACCATGAAATGCCTAGTTTAAGCCGATAATTGGTTGAGCATCGACTACCAATAAAATGAGGCTATAGGCTATTTAAACAGTCTCCTAGATGATTTAATCCAACTATGTATGATAAAATAAAAGAAGAGATTAAGTGATTATTGGAAGCTAAATTTATCAGACCTTGCCGATATATTGAATGAGTTTCTAATATTGTTCCTTTTATGAAAAAAATGGTAAACTTAGGTTGTGTGTTGATTTTAGAGATATGAATAAAGCTACACCCAAAGATGAATACTCGATGCCTATAGCTGATATGCTTATCGATGTTGTATTAGGGAATAAGATTGTTAGTTTTCATAATGGTAATACTGGTTATAATCAGATATACATGGCACAAGCCAATATCCCAAAACCAGCTTTTAGGTGCCCTGGGTTTGTTTGAGTGGGTGGTTATGATATTTGGCTTGAAAAATACTGGTGCAACATATTAACGTAGAGATCTACATTGATGATGTTGTTGTAAAATCTGAGGAAAATTTTTAGCATCTATCAGATTTATAAACAGTTTTCAAGAAGACAAGGGCAAATCTTTTAAATATGAATCTATACAAGTGTGCTTTTGGAGTATTGGCTGGTTAATTCTTGGGCTTTATGATCTATTATGAGAGAGGGATTGAAATTAACCAAGAAAGGGACCAAGCCATAGCCAATACTAAACTGTTGATTTGCAAAAAAGGATCTACAAAAATTAATCAGCAATATAAATTATTTATGATGTTTTATTTCGAATTTATCTGGCAATATCAATGAATTTACCCCATTGCTAAAATTAAAGGGTGATCAAGAAATTGTATAGTGAGCCGATCAATAAAAGTTTTTGAGAGCCTAAAGAAATATTTGTCCAAGCCTCCGGTATTAGCTACACCTCAGAAAGGGGTACAATTTAAACTCTATATATCAGCTGAAGGGGTAATAATTGGAGCTATCTTGGCACAAGAAATTGATGGTAAAGAGCTGGTTATTTTCTACTTAAGCCAATGATTAATTGATGCAGAAACCAGGTACTCTTTTCTAGAAAAACTTTGCTCATCATTATATCTTGCTTAGATCAAGTTAAGGCATTATATATTAGCATTGACATGTAAAATTGTCTAAAAAATCAATGTTATAAAATATATGCTGTTGGCTTCAATTTTGAGGGGTCGACTTGGAAAATGGGCATACATGCTCATCGAGTTCGACCTGGTATATAAATCGGCTAAAGCAAATAAAGGACAAGCAATTGTCGATTATATAATAGGACATGAAACTAACACCAATACCTACTTAGTATCTGTTGCATGTTGGCACTTGTTTTTGATGGGTCGGTATGCAAAGAAGGTGATGGTATCAACTTAGTGTTAATATCCCCAAGAGGGCATAGTTTTGAGTTTGCATTCAAAATAAATCACAGATGTTCAAACAATCAAGCCTCTACATGAAGCATTGCTAAAAGACCTACGATTGCTCGATAATGTTGGTGTTGACTCTATTGAGGTTTATGGTGATTCTTTATTAGTGGTTCAACAAATTAAATGAGAGTATAATTGCCACGATGAAGTTTTGGTCAAATACTTATACAGATGTCTCAAGGAAATAGGCTCATTCAGTTCTTTTTTTGATCCATCACGTACCTCGCGAAATGAATAGCAAGGCCAAGAATTTAGCCTAGCAACCATTGAGTTATAAGATGTTTGGTCGATTAGGGAATTATGAGCTGATAGATAATGCAATCAATATTGAAATCATGTGCAACAGTGTAGACGATTGGAGGACAAAAAGAATCAATTATTTATCCGATCCATCAAGACCCATAGATAGGAAAATTAGAGATAAGCCCTAAAATATGTCTTGCTTGATAATATGCTTCATTATCGGATATTGGAGGGTTTATTGTTAAGATGTCTTGGGATTGAAGAGGCTAAAGTGGCAATGGGTGAAGTGTATAAAGGTATTTGTGGAACCAATCAATCGACTCATAAGATGAAGTGGCTATTGAAACGTATTGGATATTTTGGCTGACAATATTGGAGGATTGTTTTAAATATTACAAGGGATACAAACTTGTTAGAAATTTGGTAATTTACTATTGTCTCCAACATCGCTTTTACACCTAATTATCAAGCCTTAGCCGATTAGAGAATAGGGAATAGATGTAATTAGACAAATATATCCTGCATCAAATAAAGGCCATAAGCATATTTTGGCTACGATCGATTATTTCTCTAAGTAGGTTGTGGCGATACCCATGGAAATGGTAACTTGTTATGGAGCATATTGTCCATCTGTTTAGAATTTCTCGAACTATTACGACCGATCAAGGCACTGTGTTTAGGTCTGATGAGTTCCAAGGTTTTCCTTGAAGTCTAGGGATCAAGTTACTGAACTCATTGCCCTATTATGCACTGGCTAATGGTCAAGCCGAGTCATCAATAAGATGTTGGTCAAGTTAATTAAAAGGAAAATTGAAGAAAAGCCCAGAAATTGGCATGTAATGTTATCTGGATTGTTATGAGCTTATCGGATTGCTTGCCATGGTGCAACAAAACTCTTACCTTATCAGTTGGTTTATAGACAAAAAGCTGTGTTGCTTTTGAAAATCAATATCTACTCGATTAAAGTAACCACACATAATAGATTGATGGCTTAGGATTATAAAGATTTGATGACCGATAATCTAGACAATTTCATAGAATTATGGCTACATACATTGGATCGGCTACTAAAAAACAAGGCAAGAGTTTGAAGGGCTTACAATAAAAAGGACCATGAAGCTGATCTTATTTGAAAAACTATATTACCCATCGGCTCTAGAGATAGCCTATTTGGTAAATGGTCTCCAACCTGAGAAGGACCATATAGAGTGCATCGGCTTGTGGATGGTAATTCCTATATTTTAGAAATCCTGAAAGGGGTGGTATTACCTAAAGCAATCAATAGAAAATATTTGAAGAAGTATCATCCAAGTGTTTAGGTTGGATCTGAATCAGTTAAAAATGATTATCGATTGTGGAACGCCAAACTAACTCATTGTAGTTAATTTTGGCTATGAGGTGTGATGATAATTTTTTTAAGCCAATTAAAGTCATTACACTTAGCATAAAAGTAATGGGAATTCAAAACACAAATCAATTAAACAACCAATTTAAATGTTCTTACAGGCAAACAATGTTTCAAGTCATAGTGGCTAAGGGCATTACATAATTAGAGACATCGTGAAGAAAGCCGACAAGGTTGCACAAGGGGCATTAAATATCTTGAACAAGGTGGTCATTGCCTTAGCGATAGTGCCCTTGATGTCGTTAAGTATCTTCTGATCACCTTCTTAACTTCCAGGCATTGGGGCAATCTTGGCCAGTTGATCCTTGAATGCAACGACTGATGAGGTGATAAAAGTTTTTTGAGCCTTGAGAGCCGATGAGGTGTTTGCCATATGCTTCTAGGCATTGAACAGTTGGGTGTTCACTTTGACCAGCTCTTCCTCTAAGGATTTTTTGGTCGATTCTAGTCCTAAGCAGGAAAGCTTGATGGCCTTAAGCTCCTTGTTTTCTTAATGATATTTTGCCTTTTTTGCCTTAGCATTGGCTACCGGCTTGTCGAGAAGTTTTGATCTTCTCGTTGAGCCAACCGAAGCTGCATCCTGGCCTTTGCTCCTCGCACTACTTCTTTTTTGTCACCAAGAAAATAGACGTCGAGTTTGAACAGTAGTGGCCTTCTTAGGTAACTTGGCCTTATATTAACTGCGTCCATAGCCATACGTATCAGCTAAGCGTTTTCCACAAGTGAAGCCAACAAGAAGTGGAGAAAATCAAAGAAGTTTTAAGCTTCTCGTTCATGCCCGAGGTTAATGTTACTTGAGGCGATGCATCCTTGGAGACTGAAATGATTTTTTGGATTGTTTTAGGAAAAGTCTCCATGGCCACTTCTTCGTCTTCTAAGTCTGACATGTCAAACACCAGCATGTTGGTTAGGGATTGGGTTGGCTTATCGACCGGTTCTACAGTAGGAGCAATAGAAATAGTCGAAAATGGAGTAGGCTGTGTCAACTTAGGTGGCAGAGCAGCGTCGACTGTAGGAGAGGGCAATAGAGATTGTAGGAAAATTTTGTTACCAAAACATTCAAGAAATGGGCTAAATCAGCTAAAATAAAGGCATACCTGGCTAGCGGTAGATGGCTAAGGGGAATTATCGACCAATCCTTCTTGCGGTGGTTGACCCCTAGGTATAATAACCTTTTTATTTGGTTGGCCACACATCTTTTCTATTAAGAGATCAACTTGAAATGTTAGTTTACCAAAGACAAGAAAATATGAGAAAATAGCTGAGAAATGCTAGCTTGGTTGAGGCTTGTCCAAGTCTGAAAGGGAAGGAGGTTGGATACCCAGAGAAGTCGACACATATAGCTAGCAACGCCGACTCCGATGTCTAGGAAAGGCCGTTAGCTTGATGTTCTGGTGCCGGATGAACCACTCATGACCTTTTTACTAGCTTGATTGGCTTGCCAAAAATAGGATGAAGACGATTAGTGGAGTTCATGTACATTCACAAGTTATAAACAAGAAATAACTACCTCAGCCAATACATCGCCAATTACATCGATGAAACTCGAGTTAGTATAGCCTGAACTAGCATCATTGCTAGGTATAGAGCTACTATTATTTGAGTTAGTCTGTAGCAGCAGCTCAGGTGCGAGACTTGGAAAGAAATTAGAGGTGATTGCTAATATGGTGTGCTCTTTTGGATATAAAGCTGTGTGGATGGCCAACCACTAGCTGATAAAACCTCCTGCCGTTTGAGTTTGCATGACAAAATGTGGCAATTTCTAACCTTGGAGGTCATCGGCTATATGTAAAATGATTTCAACTACTGAAGCATGATGCACCCAGTCTCTTGGACATAGCCGATCAAAAAGTTGGAAGCTTGAGGGAACTTGCTCGAAGCCAAATTTTCTTGCATACACTGACGGGTGATAAAGCTCATATGATGGCTGGAATGTCCAACTCTTTGTGTGTGAGCTAACAGACAAAACACTTAGAGAAATGAATAGCTTGAACAAATTTAGTGTTTTGTCGAGCATATCATTGCTATCGGCTATCAAGTGCAGAAAAGATGGGCAAGGAAAGTAGTCGGCTTCTCTGTAATGGAAAAATCATGATTACTAAAATCTTCATGATTGAGCTAAAAAAAGAAGGATAGGTATTTCCTTGCTCTGATGGGTGTGATCTTGGTTTCATTTCCAGGGCAGAGAATTAACCTCTCTCCAAACGATCGGCTATTTCTATACTCAATGTACTAGGCTTCTAGAGTTTCTTCATGAGGGAAAGGAATCATGATGGCAGCATCAATTTTAAATTATCGGCTAAACATATTGTACAACAAAACCTGAATAAACCAGATGGGTCCACCGACATAGCCGACAAAATAAGATCCTAACCTGGTGAATAGCCGACAATGGATTATATGCATTATTTGGTACACTGCCCCTAAGAATAATTTTCTCACAGCTAGCTAACAACCCTCCACAATCTGCTCGGCTATGACTTGATAAGTTTGAGTTGGGCCTAGAGATGCACTGCAAAACACAAAATGGTCGAGCCACATGTTTAAAAAAGCAACGTGCTCTTTGTCCGATATTGGTCCAATGCTTATGTTTTCTTCTAGATATTTGCTCCAGCCTTCCCCCTTGGTGGAAACCAACTTGTATTGTACTGGCACTAAAAGCTAACAACTGGTCTCCATTTGCCCTTAGATAGCAAAGTTGTGCCACATCAAGGAGAGTTGGGTAGATAGGACCGGTTCTAAACATGAAAGCATTCAACGTGTTCGCCATAAGTAATAGACTATGGCCACCAAGGGCTCGTTGGTCCCTGGATCAGCTACGGAGAGAGGGAGACACTCTATAATGCTCATCTACTCCCATTGAGGCATTTTCTGTGCCGCTATCCGATTGTACCAGTCTCTCCAACCTTTTAGTACTATCGGCTAGGCCCTAAAGCTCTTGCTGTATCCATGGATATTTAGGAGCATACAAAGAGAGTCTAGGGACATCATGTTCTATTATAGCTAATGGACCTAGATTTCCTAGTGGTCCTAAGTAATATCTATCTGTAACATCCCAATTTTTAGCCTTTTTAATTAATTAATACTATTTTATTGCAATTTATGAATTTTATGATTTTTCTGGATTTTATTGGATTTTTTGAGATTTATTTGAATTAATTTTCCTTAAACAATATTACTTTTTGTTAAAGATTAATTATAAATATATAAAGTTAAAATAAAGTTTTTGTGAGAATATTTTATTTAGGTCCAGAATATTTCAAAGTATTTTTGAGAATTTTCTCGAATTTTAGAGTATTTTTACTACCATAAATAAATCAGTTTATTTTCAGGAATTAAATTAAATCGGAAAAACCGGAAAAATACGCGTGAACAGTAACCAGCCCGGCCCGACTACTGTGCAGGCCGATCGGATTTTAAAAAGGATTAATGACGACCGTTGGATCACGATCCAACGGCCTTCATCACCCCGTGCCGAAATAGGAAACCCTAAGCCTTTCGACCACCGGATCTTGATCGAACGGTCCGTGGTCGTCGTCTCCGCATGGAAAGAGTGCGCGCCGCCGTCTTCGACCAACACCGCCGCCATCGTCTTTCCTTGTTTAGCGCACTTTCCGGGTATAAATAGAGGTTCCGAGCCCTCCGATGCTCATCGCTAGCGCCGCTCCTTTTCCTCTTGTGCCATCGCCGGAGAGTCAGTGTAGCCACCGCAAAAGCTCGCCGGAGTAGCAAGGTTGTGACCGAAGGTTTGCGCCACATTTCCGTCGCCGTCGGTATCTCTTCCGTCGACTTGGAGGAAGACTCGGATTCGCCATCGTGAGCCGCATCGGATCAGCCAGTTCTTCATCGCCGGGGACCAAGTGAGCAAGCGCGGAGGTCATCTTCTTCGTCTCAAGAGCTCGCGCCCGCGCTCGTTCTTCGCCGCTCGGGAGCTCTGTGGGCCGTCGGATCGTCATCGAACGGACGAGATTGAGCCACGTCGCGTTCGTACGATCGGGCGGGAAAAATCAGAATTTCCTTTATAAAAATAATTCGCTAAATTCGGAATTTCTATTTTCAGGGTATTTTCAAGATTTTCAAACTTCAAAACCTCATAACTTTCGCATACAAACTCCGATTGAGGTGATTCAAATTCCTAAAAATTTGTAAAAATGAGATCTTTCTAATGGTGGCTTTTATTTGAAATTTTGAATTTATTTGCTCTTTGGTTTTGGTTTTTATTTGCTTTTCTCTCTCGATTCGCGTAGACGTTGAACTGTGCGAGGCTTCGGAAGGGGATTTCTCAGCTCAGGAATTATTTCTAGACCAAGAGCAGGAACTTAACGAAGGCAAGTTGTGCTTTGATCATGTTGCACCCATAAATTAGATTGCATGCTATTTTGGTTTACTTTATCACTTGTTATTTCATGAGTACAAATGATTTTGACCTAGATTGGGATTTAGATATTATACCCTCTTGAATTACACCCTACCTTGTTAAATTGTATGCCATGATCCACTTGTCACCCTAGGTTGGTTAATTATAGTTGGTTAATAGAAAATCAACATGGATGGTTAGAACGGAATAGAATTGCTTAGCCATGCCACGTCATCACATGCCCATGGAATATTGCTTAATAATCTTGCCTAATGGAATATGGAACAATGATGATAACTTGTGGGCCATGTGTGGTCGCACAAAGAGATTGAGTTGTTGTGACAGCGGAGTCATGCAACAATGTTGATTTGTGATGAGCATGTGGTGCTTGGTAACCAACCGGGAGGGTAATCACTTTAGATTGAAGCAAGTGGAAGGGGCAGGTATTCCAGGGTGGGCTCAGTGGAGCTGAGGGTATGTGTATGTCTTGCTTTAATCAATCCTAAGGACTTAACCTTGCGAGCCTTTGACTGAGTCAAACTTGCGACCACATGTTCATATGGGGCAGACCTAGTGACTAATTTGCAAATGCTTAACTTAAGTGCTATCTTGGTGGTGTGAGTCCGGGTGCACGGGAAACTCACATGGTGCAAGAGGGGGCCTGTTGTGGCGTAGTCTTGATGTTGAAACCTTAGCGGGTAGCACCGGGTTAAGAGGATGCATTGTAAAGGCTTTGTTATAATCGTTACTTTGTGTGGTGTATGGTTATATCGTGTGGGTAAAGTGCATAACCTCTGCAGAGTGTACAATCTATTCGGATAGCCGTGCTCACAGTATTGAGCAATGCTCGGGATTACTGATCAAGGGTAGTTAATTAAAACTTGTCAAGCTGGATGGGATGGCAGGATGCCGTGTGATTAATGGAATTTGACTTAGGATGAATACTGGGTTTGATTTGAGAAACACTGAATCTATTTACTTGTTATTATTTGTTTTACTGTCTTTTCAATCTACGTATTGCTTATGTTTGAAAATGCTGCTTTACTACTTATGAGCCACTTAGCCATTCCTTTGGAATAAGCCTACATATAGTTATAATAGAATTGCATTCTGTGCACAACTTGTTGAGTACGTGTTGGTGTACTCACCCTTGCTTACAAACCAACAACGATGGAGGAGTCATCGCTTTGTGCTTGAGGAGGACTTTCGGTGGGCGCGAGTCACTAGGCCAAGCCTTGTCGATGCTTTGTGGTGTCTTGATGAGTCACTCGTCTTCTCTTAATTTTCCGCTGCATTTGTCTTATTTTATCTTAGTCTTGCCCTATGAGGCCGAATAAATGTAAGTGATCATAAGATCATACACTAGTTATATTCAATAAATGAAGTCTTATTGTTATTATCGTTGTGTATGATGTGATGCTTACCGATGTTAAGTCGTGTGCACTAGCGTTGATCACCGGGAATAGTGCGGCATACACGGTGGATCCGAATTGGTGAATTCGGGTCACTCTGAGAGGTGGTATCGAGCATATCTTGTTGTAGGTCTTGGCCCTAGTTGGTAGAGTGTCCAAACCTATTTTCTAAAAGGAAAATCTAAAGCTGGATTAATACAACTCTCTCAACTCATCTCATTCTCCCTCCGTATCTTTGCTTAAATTCTCATTCACCTTTCTTAAAATGGACAAGCACTTAACTACTTCTCCTTTAAATAGATGAGGATGGTCCAAGAGTACGGAGAGCGGGGAAGGAGGTTACGCCAGAACTATGGCGCATGATGAGGATGCTCGGAGGCTTCGACAGCCGATCTCGAGGGGAGACCATAGTGCGTGGCGGACTTGACGTTATCTGGAGGGTTCAGATTACGATCTACGACGAGCAAGGGCAAGAGGAAGTCGTACCATCCGCATCATCGTCGGAGATCTACGCCGAGGTCGGATCTAGGCAAGAAAGACGTTTGGCGATGAGACAACTTGCTCGCACCTACCCCCGAGAGCTGGAAGGCACTGTGTTTCGTCATCATCCACGCCGGGACAACCGTTATGATTGGGAGCCAATAAGGGAAGAGAATACCACGATCGCCTACCTAGCCAGATATGTCATCGCGCAGGAGGATGCCATCGATGACATGGCTCTGGAGCTGCGAAGAGCCCGAGAGGAGGCCCGGAAGACAGAAGCTCGGTTACAAGAGGTTTTGGATCAGTCTCTCCAAAAGGTCCGTGAGTTGGAGGATGCATTATTTGGATCTGAGCCAGAGCCGGAGATGGAGCTACACGACCCCGACCCGGAGACAGACCCGGAGTCCGACTTCGACGGATGAGAGACTTAGGATTAAGTTGAGACTCGAATGTTGAGTCGCGTCCATAAGATAGCATTTCCAATTGTAATAGACGTTAAGGTTGAGTGCTTAGTTTGGATTTTATTGTTTCTTGAGTGTGCGTTATCGTTGCAAAGCTTTTAGGCTTATGTAAGCAACCATACCAAGTTATTCAATAAAATGATAAAGTTTGGGTTAAACTGTTTTCCCCGCTTTAGAGATTCTTATATCTCATCGTGCTACTTCTACCCTCTCCTAACCTAAGCAGATGGTGAACACTCGCGGCAACAATGGAGCGTTAGGAAGTGGTCTCATGGGAATGACAATGACGGACCCCAACTCAACCAAAGACCACCGGTAGATGTGCAGAATTTGGGAGCCTTTATAGCCGCACGAGACTCGGCTTATGCAGCATAATGATGCGCGAGATGCAACAAATGCGAGAACATGGCAGTTGCTGCCGACAGCATGACCAGCAACAATGGACCACGTAACCACTCCAAGTTGGCTGATTTCATGAGAACCCGTCCTCCGACATTCTCAGGCAATGTCAATCCATTGGAGGCCGATGATTGGTTGAGAACCATGGAGAAGAAGCTGCACATCACGCAATGTGAGGGCAATGAGAGGGTGTTGTATGCTTCGCACCAGTTGGAAGGAACCACTGCAGAATGGTGGGAGAACTACTGCGCAGCGCATGAAGCCCCGCAGGAGATCACATGGGAGGAATTTTCAACTGCTTTTCGCCAGTACCATGTGCCAGAAGGGATGATGGATCTCAAGAAGGAGGAGTTTAGGGCTTTAAAGCAAGGAGGCCAGTCAGTGGCTGAGTATCTGAATAAGTTTACTCAGTTAGCACGCTATGCACCTGAGGATGTGGCTACGGATAAGGCCAGGCAGTCCCGCTTTCTCAAAGGGCTAAACTCAGGACTGCAGGTGGGCTTGATCACCCACACATTCCCTGACTTTCAGGAGTTGGTCAATAAGGCTTTGATCCTTGAGGATAAGCGCAAGGAGTTGGGTGAGGACCGCAAGCGCAGGATGGCTAGTCAGGCAGGGCGGCCGAATCATCTTAGGTTGAGGATGACATCTCGGCGGTTGCGAGATTCAGCCAGATTGCCGAAAGCGAGCACGGTCCCAACACCGCGCCCCGCTAGTCATAATTTTCAGACTCCAGCACCAATGGGCAATGCAGTTTCTGGAAGTCAACAGCCTGATGCTAGAAGATGCTTTTCATGCCATGAGCCGGGCATTTGCCAACAAATGTCCAAAGAAGGGAGGAATTACACCGATCGCTTCAACATGAGCAAAGACTCAGCTAAGACCCGATGGCAAGGAGGAAATCGAGTGCCAAGCCGCGATCGAGGCGTCGCCTTAGACGGCCGTGCGTGGAAGGATCAACCACATCACCGTGATGGAGCTCAGGAGGCATCGGATGTCGGGCTGGGTAAGTTCCTAGTTAACTCGATCTGGCTCTGAGCTTCTATTCGATTCGAGCTTCGATTCATTTGTTTCTCGAATTTTGCATGGAAGAATGGATTTCTTTGTTAAGAATCTTAAATGTGTGCTTCTAGTACAAACCCCGGGATCGAACTTCAATCTAACCTTGCGTGTTTAGGAGTTAAGTTGCTTATGAATGGGATAGAGTTCCTAGCGAATCTCATCTTGTTAGATACCCAAACCCTAGATGCTATCTTAGGGATGGATTGGTGTCAAAACACAAGGTTTGTTTTGGATTGTGGTCAAGGATGGTGACCTTAGAAAACCCTAATGGTGAAAAGGTGGAAGTGCATGCTACCACAAATTCCGTGATGGTCGATTGATGATCAACGGTGTGAAGGTGGTTAATTTGGAGGATGTACGGTGGTTAGAGATTACCCGGAGGTATTTCACGAGGATTTACGGGCATGCCGCGGATCGGGACATCGAGTTTGTCATAGAGTTGGTACAGAACAAGACCGATAGCAAAAAGACCATATAGGATGCCAACCGATGAGTTAGTTGAGATGAAGAAGCAAATTGAGGAATTCTTTGGAGAAGGGTTTCATTCGCCAAGTTCTTCCCGTGGGGAGCGCCGATTTGTTCGTCGGGAAGAAAGATGGAAGTTTAAGGATGTGCATCGATTATCGTGCACTTAATGAAGTAACAATCAAGAATAAGTACCCTTTGCCGAGAATTGATGATTTGTTTGATCGGTTGAAGGAGCAGCGATTTTCTCCAAGATAGATCTTCGATCGAGGTTATCATCGATTGAGGATTAGAGCGGAGGACATTAGAAGACGCATTTTCAACCCGTTATGGACATTATGAGTTTACAAATCATGTCATTTGGGTTAACCAATGCTGACTTATTTCATGAACCTCATGAATAAGGTGTTCATGGAATATTTGGATAAGTTTGTGGTTGTCTTTATTGATGATATCCTTGTGTATTCCAAGACGGAAGAAGAACATGATAAGCATTTGAGATTGGTTTTGGAAAAGTTGCGTGATCAACAATTATATGCCAAGTTCAGCAAGTGTGATTTTTGGAAGGAGAAGGTGGAATTCCTTGGCCATGTAATGACTGCTAAAGGAATTGCCGTGGATCCAAGTAAAGTAGAAGCTGTAATGAATTGGGAGCAACCGAAGACAGTCACTCAGATCCGTTGTTTTCTGGGAATGGCGGGATATTATCGCCAATTCATTGAAGGATTTTCGACGATTGCGAGACCTCTTACGCAATTGTTGAAAAAGGAGAAGAAGTTTGCATGGACGCCTGAGTGCGAGAATAGTTTTTAAGAATTAAAGAAGAGATTAACATCCGCCTCGTGTTAGTATTACGGATGCAAGAGCGGTTTTGACATTCTTGTGACGATCGCGCAGGTCTTGGATGTGTGTTAATGTAGAATGGCAAGGTGGTGGCCTACGCATCAAGGCAGTTGAGGCCTCATGAAGGGAATTACCCAACACATGACTTGGAGTTAGCAGCCGTAGTGCATGCTCTAAAGATATGGCGTCATTATCTCATTGGAAATAGATGTGAGATATATACGGACCATAAGAGTTTGAAATATATATTCACTCAATCGGATCTTAACATGAGGTAGAGGAGATGGTTGGAATTGATAAAGGATTATAATGTTGGAATCCATTACCATCCTGGAAAAGCTAATGTGGTGGCTGACGCTTTAAGTCGAAAGAGCCATAATGTGAATTCCTTGGTGGTGAGCAAGCGGTGGGAGTTGTGCGAAGAATTTTAGAAGTTGGGATTGGAAGTTGTACCGCAAGGCTTTCTTGCTGCATTGGAAGTGAAGCCAAGTTTGGAGGATCAAATCAGGGATAAGCAGAGTAAGGATGAGAAGATCAGCAAGATCAAGTCTAAGAAGGGTGAAGGGTTAGCTGAGGATTTCTCGGTAGATGAGCAAGGAACCCTGTGGTTCAAAGGACGGATTTGTGTGCCGGATTAGAGAGAACTCAAGCAGTTGATTCTCGAGGAGGCTCACGATTCCAAGTATTCTATCCATCCGGGAAGTCCCAAGATGTATCAGGACCTTAAAGGGAGATTTTGGTGGCCTAACATGAAGCGTGAAGTAGTGGAGCATGTAGCGTTGTGTGATGTATGCCAGAGGGTAAAAGCGATGCACCAGAAGCCCGCTGGATTGTTGCAGCCATTGAAGATTCCGGAATGGAAGTGGGAGGAGATTGGAATGGATTTTATCACAGGATTGCCCAAGACTCAAAGAAGGTATGACTCTATATGGGTGATCATTGACCGGTTAACTAAAGTCGCTCACTTTATCCCGGTAAAGACGACCTATTCGGGAGACAAATTGGCAGAGTTATATATGTCAAGGATTGTGTGTTTGCATGGTGTGCCCAAGAAAATCGTGTCGGATCGAGGTACCCAATTTACCTCAAGATTTTGGGACAAGCTGCATGAAGCGTTGGGTACTCGTTTGAATTTTAGCACCGCATACCATCCGCAGACAGATGGTCAGACCGAGAGGGTTAATCAGATTTTGGAGGATATGTTAAGAGCTTGTGCGATATCTTATAGCACATCTTGGGATAAATGTTTGCCGTATGCCGAGTTCAGTTATAATAACAGTTACCAGGCTAGTTTGCAAATGTCACCATATGAAGCCTTGTATGGACGAGCCTGTCGCACTCCGTTGAATTGGAATGAGACAGAGAGCGTTGATGTTTGGACCCGAGATTCTTAGGGAGGCCAAGAGCAAGTAGCTATGATCGAGGAGAGATTGAAGACAACCTGATCAAGGCAAAAGAGTTATGCTGATAATCGCCGTCGTGACCTGAGTTTTGAGCCTAATGATTATGTGTACCTTAGGGTTACTCCCCTCAAGGGTGTTAAGAGGTTCCATGTCAAGGGAAAGCTTGCACCCAGGTTCGTTGGACCATTTAAAATCCTGAGCCGTCGAGGAGAAGTTGCTTATCAGTTGGAATTGCCAGAGTCATTAGCAGGAGTACATGATGTGTTCCATGTATCACAGCTCAAGAAATGTCTTCGAGTGCCAGCTGAGCAGACGCCGTTGGAGGCTATTGAGTTGCAGGAGGATCTAACCTACAAGGAACACCCGATCAAGATTTTGGATGTGATGGAGCGTAGGACCAGGAACAAGTCCACTCGCTTTTGCAAAGTTCAATGGAGTAATCATTCAGAAAATGAAGCAACCTGGGAGCGTGAGGAAGATCTGAAGGCGGAATTTCCAAGCCTATTCTCTAGTCAGCCTTAAATCTCGGGGTCGAGATTCCGTTAAGGGGGGAGGTTTGTAACATCCCAATTTTTAGCCTTTTTAATTAATTAATACTATTTTATTGCAATTTATGAATTTTATGATTTTTCTGGATTTTATTGGATTTTCTCGAGATTTATTTGAATTAATTTTCCTTAAACAATATTACTTTTTGTTAAAGATTAATTATAAATATATAAAGTTAAAATAAAGTTTTGTGAGAATATTTTATTTAGGTCCAGAATATTTCAAAGTATTTTTGAGAATTTTCTCGAATTTTTAGAGTATTTTACTACCCTAAATAAATCAAGATATTTTCAGAATTAAATTAAATCGGAAAACCGGAAAATATCTGCGTGAAAAGAATAGGCCGGCCCGACTCATGGCGGCAGCCGATCGATTTTAAAAGGATTAATGACGACCGTTGGATCACGATCCAACGGCCTTCATCACCTCGTGCCGAAATAGGAAACTCTAAGCCTTTCGACCACCGGATCTTGATCGAACGGTCCGTGGTCGTCGTCTCCGCATGGAAAGAGTGCGCGCCGCCGTCTTCGACCCGAACACCGCCGCCGTCGTCTTTCCTTGTTTAGCGCGCCCCGCCGGGTATAAATAGAGGTTCCGAGCCCCTCCGATGCTCATCGCTTAGCGCCGCTCCTTTTCTCTCTTGTGCCATCGCCGGAGAGTCAGTGTAGCCACCGCAAAAGCTCGCCGGAGTAGCAAGGTTGTGACCGAAGGTTTGCGCCACATTTCCGTCGCCGTCGGTATCTCTTCCGTCGACTTGGAGGAAGACCCGGATTAAATCATCGTGGCCGTGTCGGATCGGCCCGGCCATTATCGCCGAGGACCCGGTGAGCGCCGTAGCTGGAGATCATCTTCTTCATCTCCGGTAGCCTGCGCCACCGTCGTTCCTTCGCCGCTCGGGAGCTCTATGGGCCGTCGGATCATCATCGAATGGACGAGATTGAGCCACGTCGCGTCCGTACGATCGGGCGGGAAAAATCGGAATTTCCTTTATAAAAATAATTCGCTAAATTCGGAATTTCTATTTTCAAGGTATTTTCAAGATTTTCAAACTTCAAAACCTCATAACTTTCGTGATACTGAACTCCGATTGAGGTGATTCAAATTCCTAAAATTTGTAAAATGAGATCTTTCTAATGGTGGCTTTTATTTGAATTTTTGAATTTATTTGATCTTTGGTTTTGGTTTTTATTTGCTTTTCTCTCTCGATTCGCGTAGACGTTGAACTGTGCGAGGCATCGGAAGGGGATTTCTCAGCTCAGGAATTATTTCCAGACCAGGAGCTGGAACTTAATGAAGGCAAGTTGTGCTTTGATCATGTTGCACCCATAAATTAGATTGCATGCTATTTTGGTTTACTTTATCACTTGTTATTTCATGAGTACAAATGATTTTGACCTAGATTGGGATTTAGATATTATACCCTCTTGAATTACACCCTACCTTGTTAAATTGTATGCCATGATCCACTTGTCACCCTAGGTTGGTTAATTATAGTTGGTTAATAGAAAATCAACATGGATGGTTAGAACGAATAGAATTGCTTAGCCATGCCACGTCATCACATGCTCATGGAATATTGCTTAATAATCTTGCCTAATGGAATATGGAACAATGATGATAACTTGTGGGCCATGTGTGGTCGCACAAAGAGATTGAGTTGTTGTGACAATGAGTCACGCAACAATGTTGATTTGTGATGAGCACGTGGTGCTTGGTAACCAACAGGAGGGTAATCACTTTAGATTGAAGCAAGTGGAAGGGCGGTATGCTGGGGTGGGCTCGGTGGAGCCGAGGGTATGTGTATGTCTTGCTTTAATCAATCCTAAGAACTTAACCTTGCGAGCCTTTGACTGAGTCAAACTTGCGACCCACGTCTGTTATGGGGCAGACCTAGTGACTAATTTGCAAATGCTTAACTTAAGTGCTATCTTGGTGGTGTGAGTCCAGGGTGCACGGGAAACTCACATGGCGCAAGAGGGGGCCTGTTGTAGGCGGCGTAGTCTTCGGTGTTGAAACCTTAGCGGGTAGCTTGGGTTAAGAGGATGCATTGTAAAGGCTTTGTTATAATCGTTACTTTGTGTGGTGCATGGTTATATCGTGTGTAAAGTGCATAACCTCTGCAGAGTGTACAATCTATTCGGATAGCCGTGCTCACGGTATTGAGCAATGCTTGGGGATTACAGTCAAGGGGTAGTTAATTAAAACTTGTCAACTGGATGGGATGGCAGGATGCCATGTGATTAATGGAATTTGACTTAGGATGAATACCTGGGTTTGATTTGAGAAACACTGAATCTATTTACTTGTTTTTATTTGTTTTACTGTCTTTTCAATCTACGTATTGCTTATGTTTGAAAATGCTGCTTTACTGCTTATGAGCCACTTAGCCATTCCTTTGGAATAAGCCTACATATAGTTATAATAGAATTGCATTCTGTGCACAACTTGTTGAGTACGTGTTGGTGTACTCACCCTTGCTTACAAACCAACAACAAGGAGTCTCGATGAGTCACTAGGCCAAGCCTTGTCGATGCGCTTTGTGGTAATTGATGAGTCACCACGTCTTCTCTGAATTTTCATTGCAAGATTTGTCTTATTTTATCTTAGTCTTGCCCTATGAGGCCGAATAAATGTAAGTGATCATAAGATCATACACTAGTTATATTCAATAAATGAAGTCTTATTGTTATTATCGTTGTGTATGATGTGATGCTTACCGATGTTAAGCCGTGTGCACTAGCGTTGATCCTGGGAATAGTGCGGCATACACGGTGGATCCGAATTGGTGAATTCGGGTCACTACAATATCCTTACAATCGGGCAAAGGGATGAGTACTTTTTGTGGGTCCATTACTCTTGAGCCGATGAAAGTTGAGTGATGAGGATTGAAGTCTTGAAGATTGAGGAAAATGATAGAGCAAGCTAGTGTCGATTGGTATGAGAGCTTGAAGGCATGAAAATGACCTAGGTGTATGCACCATATTTATAAGAGGGTAAAACCAGTGGCAAAGGCAAGTAATTTTACCAAAGTTTTAAATGTAATTATGGTTTTACGGTGTCGAGAAAAGCGGTGAGAATAAAGTGAAAATTCATAGTTAAGCCAATGAAGAAGATTTTTGGAAGATTAATATCATCTCCCAAAAAGGGAGGCATATGTTAGCACCAAAATTTGAAAATATGTGAACAATTTGTGTGACTAAGTTAAAATTGAATATCTGGCCGATATCGGTTCAAAGAAGGAATTTTATCTTTAAGATGTAGAGGCTGATATGGTTCATGATTTGTGACATATTGGAGAGGGATACAATTGGATGTACACCATAAAATGGGACCTGAGGTGAGCCAAAGTGAACAATATACAACAACAATCAACTCGCATATACTTTTATTTACTTTCTATCGTCTAGGAGTAGTTTTTGTAATTTAGAATATCTCTTTGTAATTTGTTCTTGATCAACAAAGTTGCGCATTATTGATTTTGATCATCTTCGATTACACCAAGTTATCCCAAGTTCGTTTTTATACCAAATTTGTTGCGCATTGCCATTTCGAGAAAAACAAATCTTTACTTATCGTCTAATTGGCTGTATAGCTGTTTAAATCTATTTTTGCCGATTATATCATCAAATCGCCTGTGAGAACTTATTCTTGATCAATCTTATTGATTGCAGGATCAAATCAGTTAGCAAACTATGAATCAAATTTAAACCCGGTGTTTGCATGTGTTGAGACCGATTGGCTCTTTTTGATCGCCAATAGAGTTGTCTGTGTAATTTGTGCGTTTTCAGCAATAGCCAAAAGGATTGGTTGATTCATGTGCATTAATCAGGATAGAAATTGTATTACCTTTTTCATGAATCATGGGACCTCATGTGTTTAATTTCTTGCCTTTGATACGTCTGGATTTCTTTTCTCAGATTTATTGGTTTGGTTGGTCTTGCTACTTGTTCTTCACTGTCTGCTTTGATCGGGTGCCCCAATGGGGACCCGAGCCCCGATGGTGACCAGGAATGGGAGGTAGGCTCCCATCCAGGGAAATTAGCCTTGTCAGAAGCGGGCAATCCACCACTCCCCCTACGGAATGTCGATCCCTGGTGCTATCCCTACACTCCTATAAAATTGGTCTACTAACCCAACCATCTAGATCCAAAACTTGTCTAAAACGCAGCCATTTGTAGCCGTTTAACAAGTAGTCCATCGAATTCTAGAAGTTCAGTTCCTCTTAACAAGTAGTCCATCTAATTATAGAAGTGCATTGAACGATACATGACGTACATATCAAAATAGCGTGCCATACAGGCATAGAGTCGTATATATATACTTGTTCGGTTGTTCCTAAACATTACATAGATAGTTTTCAGTACATAAATAATAGAAACAGCAGCAGTTCTTAGCAAATTTAACATAGAAGATGTTAGTGACGTGTTCTAGAGGCAGTCATGGAGATGATTATTTCATGTCTAGATTATGAATGCTTGAATAAATGTTATTATGTTCTTTGGATGAATTATCATTTATAGAGATTAGCAAGTATGTTACTTGTTGTTGGTTAAGCTCTTCATTTGTTCTATGATATCATACTAAAAGGATCTTTGGCCGGATGTGACTGGTTGGGACACTTGTAACTTAGACTAGCACATGTATCACTTGAAGACCATGTTTCATAGGTCATGCATACGAGGATATCAAATAAATAATATGGACATGTGTGAGAGAACATGGTGTTGGATTGCACTTTGAGACATTGTTGAGATTGTTATATTTTATGTGTCATCAATTGGTCTCAAGCAATGATGATGTACATTTCTTATACCTAAGATCGTCATAATTTCCTATAAGTGTAATAGTATGCTTGGAGGTTGTAAGGAGTTACGAATTAGTCGTAAGGAGTTATGAACTAGTCATGAGTGACTAGGACGTGGTCAAAGATCAAATTGCATAAGGTTCGTGTGGCATCTTAATTTTTGTCTCTTTAAAAATCTTTTTGAGTAGTTTAGCCCTCTAAAAATTTTCATCATTTTATTTGTTAAGTAAAGATTATTATGAGACTTTCTAAATTTAAAAATAATTTAATATGATTAATGCTCAAGTGAACAGTTGTCAAAATTATTTTATTTGAGTTCCCTGTACTTGCAAGTATTTTTCATATTTTTTTGGGAATTTTTTGAGTGCATTTGCTATTTTATTTGGGCTCTTTGCATTTTGTGTATTTTCTAGAAAGAACAACTAAATTACATACTAGAAATACCCTTCAAGCCAAAACACAGCCCAGCTGACCCAAACTTCTCTTCGGCTTGTTCCATTTTTCCTGCAAGCCAGCCTGTGTGTGCTAGCCCACCCTCTCAGCCTATTTTCGCACTGCGGCTTATCTCCCTGTGCACGTCACTCATTGTCGTTGACAGGTGGGGCCCACCCGTCAGGTGCATTGTTTGTCACCTTCACGATGGATTCTAAATCTATGTCATGTACAACGCCGCCTTCAAATCAAATCTCGAGATACACAAATGCCGAGGCTACTTTTAAAGGCACACAAGCATTGCCAGGTCTTACTCGTCCAAAACCCTAACCCTAGCTGTCAAGTCTTGCTCCCATTGAGCCAGATTTCGAGGTTTTTCACGAGTGCCACTGTTGCGCTGAAAAATATGATGATAAATCGATCAGCTCAAACACACAAGAATACGGAGTTTTGATTGGTTCGTGGTGTGCCAGCCGATTTGATGCTACAATCAGCAAGACAGATAAAAAAATATATGCTCAAAACCAATCTAATGTGATAATCGGCAAAAATCTGAATAGCTACTAAAAGCCGATTAAATGAAAGGTAATGATAAATCTAAACAGCCGATTAGGGCTGGTTAGATGGTAAAAGAAAGATTTTTTTCAAAAAGACTATACGCAACAAGATTAGAGAAAACCAAACCTGGCATAATTGAGGATGACCAACAATCGGTGATGCGCAACTTTATTGATCAAAATCAGATTACAAGGGAGATTCTAAATTACAGAGCTACTCCTAGGCGACAGGAAAGTAAATAAAAATAGATGTGAGTTGTTTAATTGGTTGTAGTTATTTCTTTTGCTTGCTCTTGATCCCCCTTTTTATAGTGTATCGGCCGATCGTATCCCTTTTTAATACGTTGTTAACCATGACCCGTATCGGTCTTTGTACAGATAAAATTCCATCATTGAATCAATATCTGTCATAATTATATTTTTGACTTAACATTTCCTTTTTAACTGATATTGGCCAGAAATATCCTTTTTATACTTAGCCTGACAAACTAGTCATGCCTCACCAAATTCTAGCGCTAACATATGCCCCGATTTTTGGGAGATAATATGTTATCTTCCAAAAATCTTCTTCATCAGCTTCCACATCATCAGCTTAGCATAATATCGTTGTTGGTAACCGCTTTATTTATGGTGCCATAAAATCTTGAGACGTGTATCTTCACCATTAACAGCATGTAAACTGCTCAAAATACCTCCCGCTTTTCACCTTTTTAATTTACCCCTATAAATATGAGACACATTCACCCATCATTTCACACTCTCAAGCTTTTCAGAACCTCTGCCATCAGCTTTATGTTCATCTTTCACATTGCAAGCTCTCACTCAACAACCTTCGTCAACTTTGCACAACTTTCTCATTAGCTTAATAGATCCCAGCTAGGTACTCATCCCCATACCTGACAGCAACAATCAGTACTACCTAGGGCCACTAGGAAATACTGGCCCACCGGTTGTGATAGAATAAGAAATACCTTGTCTTCCCTTGTCAGCTCTTGAGTATGACATAGAAGGTTGGAGAAAGGGTTTTAGGGCCTGGCCGACAACACTAAAGGGCTAAAGGAATTGGTATAATTGATAGTAGCCCCAAAGAGGTCAATATGGGAAAGAATGGGAATAACTAATTATCTTCCTCTATCATTAGCCGACCCAAAAGCCAACGAGCCCCTAGTGGCCATGGCATTTATTTCTGGTCAGACACGCTTAATGCGTTTATATTTAGAATGGGTCCAATCGGCCTAACACTCCTGGCATGGCGCAACTCTACTACTTGAGGCTATACGGAGACTAGATATCAACTTTCAGTGCCAAATCTCAACATAAGTTGTCCATTCCAAGGGAGAGGACTGAAATAAGTATATTAGCAATAATCAAGGAGTCAGCCTTCTATCAGACAAAGAGCATGTTGCCTTCATAAATATGTGGCTAGATCGGTTTTTTTTCTATGGGGCGTCACTTGGGCTAACGCAAGTGTATCAAGTTATAGCGGAACAATTAGTTGAGGGCCATCGGCTAGCACTAGGAAATCTTTTCTTAGGAGTAGTATACCAGATGATGCACGTAATTCTCAGTCGGCTTTCTCATGTAATAAAAACAAACCCGCCTCAACCTGTCATGCTTGCCAACTTGGCCGTCATGTTCGTCTTCCTTTTGGTTCCTCCAGCCATCATGCTGCCAACAAGTTTGATTTAATACATTGTGATCTGTGGAAATCTCCCCATTACTAGCATTTCAGGTTACAAGTATAATCTCCTTATTCTCGATGACCGCTCTCATTTTTTATGGACCTATCCTCTTCATCTCAAATTTGAGACATTTCCTAGCATCTCTCATTTCCTCTCTTATATTCGAACTCAATTTGATACAACCGTTAAAACCATTCAATGTGACAACGGCCGCAAGTTTGACAATGCCACATCTCGGTCCTTCTTCCTCACACATGGCATTGCACTCCGCTTGTCTTGTCCATATACATCCCCGCAGAATGGTCGAGCTGAACGAGCAATCTGCACCACCGACAAAGTTGTTCGTTCTCTTCTCTTTTAGGCCAGCCTGCCTCCTTCATACTGGGTGGAAGCCCTCCACACAGCCACGTATCTATTGAACATTCGGCCTACCTCCACTCTTTCTCACTCCACTCCTTTTTTTGCCTTCCATGGCTCTCACCCTACCTATACTCACCTCCGCGTGTTTGGTTGCGCCTGCTATCCCAATCTTTCTAGCACTGCTCCTCACAAACTCGCACCTGGCTCCACTCTTTGTGTCTTTCTCGGCTATTCGGCCAATCACAAAGGGTATCTCTGCCTTGACTTGTACTCCAACCGCGTCATCATCTCGTGGCATGTTGTCTTCGACGAATTGTCCTTCCCCTTTGCTTCTACACCCTCTCCCACCTCCTCCACTGACCTTGATTTTTTATCAGAACAAGCAGGTTCCATGCTGCCTATTGGGTCCCGTTCATCTTTTGTTCCTGCAGGTACCTCCATCGCACAAGGTCCCGCTGCCCCTGCTGGCCTCGTGCCACAGGTTGTTACCAGCGAGGCCATCTCAGCCACTCCTGTTCCTGCCACACCACTATCGATTGCTCCACCGGTCGCCCAGCCATCGTGCTAGCTCCTACTGCCCCTGCTGGTCATATACCGTAGGTTGTTGCCAGCAGGACCTCCCACATTATTGCATTGGCTCCCGCTGCCCCTACCGGTTCCCCACCATAGGTTGTTGCCAGCGGGACCACCCGGTCGTTGCGCTAGCTCCCGCTACCCCTTGTTGGCCTCACACCGTAGGTTGTTGCCAGGAGGGTCACCCATGCTGTTGTGCCAACCTTCGCTGCCCCTACTGATCTCGTATCCCAGGTTGTTGCTAGTGAGGCCTCCGTGACCGTCCCTTCGGCTCCTGCTATCCATACCAGTCAAGCTACTGCCAGCGATGCTCATCACATGCTCACTCACCAGAAAGCCGGAGTTTCTATCAAGCCTCCCGAGTGCCTCAATCATCATGCTACGATTATGTCTCCCATCGCAAGGACATACCGTGGTGCTCTTGCAGATCTCAATTGGTGTGAAGCTATGTACACGGAGTTTGCTGTTCTCCAATCCAATAACATGTGGGACCTTGTCCGCCATCCTCGTGGTGCCAACATTGTTATTGGCAAGTGGATTTTCAAGCACAGCTTCATGCTGATGCTCTCTTGATAGATACAAGGCCCAGTGGGTTCTGAGGGGTTTCATATAGTGCCCTGGGGTCGATTTCGACTAGACTTTTAGCTTGGCTGTGAAGCCTACCACTATCAGGACTGTGCTCTCTTTGGCTCTTTCTCGGAACTAGCCCATCAGACAGCTGGATGTCAACAATGCTTTCCTGCATGGGACTCTAACTGAGATTGTTTACTACGAACAGCCTTCAGGTTTCGTGGATTCCACCCACCCGATCATGTTTGTCAGCTCAACATGTCTCTCTATGGCTTGAAGCAGGTGCCTCGTGCGTGTACACCAGGATAGCCTCTCACCCCCTCTCCCTTGGTTTTGTTGAGGTGAAAGCAGATACTTCCTTGTTCATCTATCGTCGTGGCGCTAACATAGTATATTTGCTATTGTATGTCGATGACATCATTCTAACAACATCCTCCACTACCCTGCTGAGCTGACCATCTCTTCCCTTGAACGTGAATTCTCCCTCAAGGATCTGGGTCCTCTCCATCACTTCCTTGGAGTTTCCATTCTCCCACAACCGTGGTCTGCTCCTCTCACAACGTCAGTATACTCTGGATATCATGGATCGAGCTGGCATGACGGGCTGCAAGCCCTGCAGCACTCCTGATGGTGTTCCGGTTTCAAATGCAACTCTCTATCGTAGTCTCACCAGAGCTCTTTAGTACCTGATCTTCACCCGCTTGGATATTACTTATGCTATTCAACAAGTCTTCCTCTTCATGCATGATCCCAAGGAGCATCACTTCATAGCTCTAAAGCGGATTCTCCAGTATCTTCAGGGCACTCTTGAGCTTGGTCTGTTTTTGCATCACACCACATCCTCAGATTTGATTGTATACTTTGATACTAATTGGGTTGGTTGCCCTGACACTCGGAAGTCCACATCTGGCTATGGTGTATTTCTCGGCGACAACCTCATCTCCTGGTCTACCAAATGTCAGCATACAGTCTCTCAGTCGAGTGCTAAGGCAGAAAATTAGGCTATTGCCAATGGCATCACCAAGGCTTGATGGCTTCGACATCTTCTTCAGGAGTTCCATTATCCACTTCGTCAGGCCACCATCGTCTATTGTGACAACGTCAGTGCCGTCTATGTCTCAACCAACCCAGTGCAACATTAATGCACCAAACATGTTGAGATTGACCTGCACTTCGTTGGGGAATGTGTTGCACTTGGCAGTGCGCGTGCTACATGTTCCTACACCATCGCAGACACCGACATTTTCACCAAGGGCCTTCCCTCAATAGTCTTCATTGAGTTTCGATCTACCCTGAACGCCCGCTCGGTTGCCATTTCGACTGCAGGGGAGTGTTAGCTCCATTTCTTTATCTTCGCTCCAGCCAGAACTTGTTTTGGCCACTCTGACTGTGGGGGAGTGTTAGTCATATATTTGTACATTTAGCTGATTACCTTCCTGGATTAGCTACTGGCTAATTTATGGCAATTAATTGGGCCGTGATTTGCTCCTACATGCCATGCCCGTTGCACTATTTGTATACAGTGACTCCTAGTGAATGGATTCATTCAGTCATTCCCCAAATCACTCTTTATCACATTTAAACCTTAGGTTACCCAGATCATCGCTGCACCTACTATCTTCTTCTCTGAGACCGGTGAATGGTGGCAAGGCACTGCAATCAATCTCTGACACCATTAACTTGTAAAACGGGACCCCTCAGCCTCCCTAACACTTTTGCATTCCATCTTTATCATTAAACACTAGTTAAACTGAGCTTTTGCTTGTCGACCATAGTAGCTGTGCCCCATCATGGTGGTGACCCACCTCTGGCTACCCCCTGCTCTTTCTCGCTGCCAAGTAGGACTATTAGGTTAGTCACTTGAGCCGAGCTATGTCACTAACTGATAGGTTCTGGAAGTCAGCGCATGCTCACATAGAACTCACGTGTGCACGAGCACTGACGGGCGGGCCATTCCTATCAGCTAGAGGCTTCACACACATGCACAATTCACTAAACAATTCATTGACTTCAGGCCCCCGATATTAGTTACTGTAGGCCAAAAATTCAAACACGTGTGTGCCAAAATGCGGAAAGATGCTTTCAATGAGTGAAAACTGATTTTCTGATTTTGGTTCATTTTCAAAAATCATTATAGCTTCCAAATAAAGTAAAAAAATTTCTAAATTCATCTAAAATCATGTATTATCTAAACATGCAAAAGCATTTTGAAACTGAGCTTTGTGAAAATTTGAAATTCAAATCCAAAGAAAAGGTTCCAAATATGCTATAAACAAAAATTTTGCAATTGATCTCTGAGTTGAGTGAAACAAAATTTTTAGAATCCTTAGGTCATAAGCAACTCAAATGTGCAAAAATATTTAAATTTTAAACTGTTTTAAATCTTTTTTCTAAAATAGGTTAGTTTCAATGTGTTGATTATTCAATAAAGTAAAATTTATGCAAATAGGATTCAAATCACATCTAATTAGTTCATATGTGTTTATAAGACAATAATCTGCCTAGATATGTAAAAATACTTTGGGTGAACTATTGAGTATATCCATGACATACCATGTGGTAGTTAAATAACTTAATATTAATCCAAATAATGTTAGCCTCTTGAATTCAAAATAATAAATACAAGAATTCATAATTTTAGCCTCTTGAATTCATAAAACAGGGATAGGTAGTCTATAGAAAACAAGAAACTTTGTCGTTGCTTAATCTTAAACTGTTAGTAATATATAAGAATAAAGATAGACTAAAATACAAGTACATAAAATCATGAAACTCTAACCCTAAAATCCACACCAGTTTTCTATAGTAAGTCTTCTTTTGGTTTTCTATCTTTATTCTTTTTGCACTCATTGAATTTTATTATTTGCTATGTTACCATCGAACGATTGTAGAACCCCATGTTCCAGATTGATGATAATCAACAAGGCAAGCATCCCCTTTGACCAATTGATCCTGTTGTTTCAAAATTGTTTTATTAAAACTTTTGTGCATGTGCTATGTTTTATATACTCTGCTAATTTGTGGGTTATGATGGATATTACCTTCATTAATGGGATTCCCTTAATCAAAATTGACATGTGAACCTTGGTAACCCTAGAATATGGATAGTCACATAATGACAACAAAATTGGTATACTTGTTTATACAGGCATCTGCTTAATATGCTTTATAAATGAGTAAATCAATAGCAGGCTTTACTGTTCATGATGAACTGTGGACATGATGTTTAATGTGATCAATAATAATTTATTAAAAATAAAAATAAAACTATGGTTTTGACCCGGACGATTACTGCCAATAGCCGGATGTGCGTGTGGCTTGCACCTAGTGTATGGAGAGATTATCACTCGGGTTAGATTAAGGACCAAACATAGTGTGTGTTAAACCCAAGAATTACCATATAACCACAAGGTTGTTATGGAACGGTCTTAACCCGTTAATTTACTTAGAACTAGCTTTGCATATTGAAAGGCTATAGTAGTACGGGCATTCCGGTGTAGGTTTGCTCCAAGGGGCGTTCACACCGAGGTGATTATGGAATAAATATTTACTGATACAACGGTGTATACTATGCTATAGGGAGAATTAAGATAGTGGGATGTGAAACCATTTGTCAAACCATGTGTAAAAATGTCTTCAATCGTCGTACTATGGGTTTGTCATCACCGAGCTGGTGCAAAGTTAGGGTTAGGTAATGTAACGGTTATGTTATGATCTCTTTACCAACATACCAAAGGAAGTGTGTTATTGGCCTGGCAAATTGTGAGTAAAGTTGTACACCTCTGCAGAGCGTAAAACTTTTCGCAAAGTTATTCTCGTGATCAGGGGAGTCTTGGTGCGCTAGCTCTAGTTAGATGTTTTATTTTCATTAAAAACTTATTTATGCCATGTGTTGGTAAGAAATGGTTTACTGTGTTGATCACGTCACAAAGGACTGTGAATTTTTCTATTTATGCTTACATACTTGTTATTTTATATACTTGTTAAATTGCTTTTATAAAATTCCGTTTGTAATAATTATTCAGTATTTACAATTCAAATTGGCTTTATGCAAAATAAACATGGAAACATTTTCTTTGATACAGTCTGCATATATTATAGGTTTTGCAAAAGACTTGCGAGTACATAAAGTATCAACTTGTTATTGTTGTTTTTAGGTAAAGAATCAGAATACCTCGATGATTCTTACTTTCACATAGGATTTAGGGATGTTAATGATGAGCTTTTCTAGGATTTACCTTGTCAGTTGCCTATGGGGATAATGGGTTAAAGGCATACTAGAAGACATATATGTCTTCACTGCAAAGTTATTTTCGTTTGTAAGAATATTATGTAAGAACTGCTTCGCTATCGTATATAATAATATGTGTATAGTTGTGTTATCAATTTGTAAATGTACATACTAGCCACTGATCATGAGACTAGTACTGTATGCACATAGAAACCATTATTACTATCTATTATCAAAAATAAGGGCCTTACACAACACACCTTCAATTGTTCCAGTGTAGAAGACCAAGCCGTCGCTACCGCTATCGCCAAAGGACGCTGGCTATGTCAACTACTATTCAAGCTTCATCGGCCTCTACATCAAGTCATGGGAGTTTTCTGCAATGATGTTCACGACCGTCTACTAGTCTACAAACCCGGTCCGACACTAGTGAATGAAACACATCGAAATTGACTTGCATTTCATTTGTGAACGTGTTGCTCTTGGTGAGATCCAGATTATACATGTGCTGACATCTTCTTGGTATGCGGACATCTCCATGAAGAGTCTTCCCATGGCGGTCTTCCTCGACTTCCCCATCAGCCTAAACATCCGACCTCCTCCCGTTCTAACTACCGCCGAGCGGGGGCTTGTGATGTTAGGCCGGCATTGCACTTCCTGGCTCACCGTGCAGCATGAGGACTGTTAGTTTTTCCTTCTCGATGCTAGCAAGGAAGAAATTTTTTCAATTTTGTGGTGCTTCAAATTGAAACATTGTTTTCTAATTTCTTGTTTTCAAAAGAGTATACAAACCTTGGTTATATAGCAATACAAACCAGTTGAATCAAACTTGCAATTGGACAAGATAACACGGTTGGAAAAAATACTTGTCATCCATGCAAAGCAACTGACTAGATAAGCTTGCCATGCATGCGGAATGACTTAGATACGTATTAAGCAAAGACAATACAATTACATCTGACAAATCACCTCCTAATCGTGTTGCTTTGCTACTTGATCTCGATGATACCGATTCGAGTGCTAGATCATGGAACCTGATGCGCCCCAACGGCTTAATAAGAATATTCGCCAGCTACTCCTCCATGCTGATGTGATCTGGCATAGCTTTCTCGGTGTTGACACACTCTCGAATAAAGTGGTATCGGGTTTCAATATGTTTGCTCCAGTTGTAGAAAATTGGATTCTTGCTAAGTGATATTGTAGACTTGTTATCAACGAGGAGCGTAACAGTGATGGGTTCTCGGTCCAATAAGTCCCCAAGCAATTGACCGAGCTAGGTCACTTGGCATGCTATGGTTGCCGCAGCAATGTACTCAGCTTAGCATGAAGAAAGGGCTATTACCTTCTACTTTTGCGATTGTCAACTGATGGGGCTCGGTCCAAAGAAGAAGAAAACACTAGTTGTGCTCTTCTAGTTGTTGATGTCCCAACCATGTTTGCGTCACTATAGCCGATCAAACGCTGAGCATCGTCGGCCTTGCTGGTGGCACCCATAGCGGCATGTTCCAGCAATGTAGCATAGCAGATGCTTCACGATGCTCATATGCTCGATGGTCGGAGCCTCCATAAATCTAATCACATAACCCACCGAGTAGGTGATGTCTAGTCGAGTGTTCACTAAGTAGGCAAACGTCTCACGATGCTTCTGTAGAGCTCGGCATTGGCTGGAGGATTAGTGCTTGATTTGCTCAACTTGAGCCTTACCTCTATTGGCATGTGAACTGGAATACATCCTTCCATGCTGGCCTTCTTCAAAATCTTTTGCACATAGTCTGCTTAGTTGAGGATGATGCCTAGTGCACCTCGATGCCAAGGTAATAACTGAACCTCCTGAGGTTGCTCATTTTGAAGAGCTAGTTCATCTCTCCCTTGAACTTGTCGATATCCGGCTGGTGCATGTCGGTCATGATGAGATCATCGACACACACCCCCACAAGCAGGTGTGAAGCTCCGGTACCGTGCATGTACACTGCATGATAGGAGTCGCTCCGGTGAAACCCATGTGATAGTAAGCTGCTGGCCAACTTTGCGTTCCACGCGCGCGGTGCTTGCCGAAGGCCATACAATGCCTTTTGTAGCTTCAATACTTGGTGCTCATGGCCATCAATGACAAACCCAGGTGGCTAAGTGACATAGACATCCTCCTCAAGATTGCCATTCAGGAAAGCTGACTTGACGTCCATGTGGTGCACCTGCCAACCATGATGCGCCGTGAGTGCGATCAATAAGCGCACCGAATCCAAACATGCTACCGGTGCAAACACTTCATTGAAATCCACACGAATGCACTGTACATACCCCTTGGTGACTAGACGTGCTTTGTGCTTGATCATGGCACCATGTGAGTCTTTCTTCAATCTGTAGACCCACTTGAATCCGGGACTCTAGCTCATCAAGCATTGCGCGACATCAGTGCTAGTGTGGCTCTGCCTCTGAGAAGCTCATGGGCTCCTCTCTTGCTGAGATACAACTCTTCGATGTCGAGCTCATGTACCTCAGTGGTGTCAAGGATGTTTTGGATGGTCCGGTAGCATCCTAGACCATCATCACTATTAGAAGGAGATGTGACCGCCATCGGTGGTGAGACAAACTCCATATTCCCTCCTGACAAGCCTAGTGGTGGTGACGAGGGTTCTGCTGTGGATGATGGAGATGCAGGCAAACTCACCGAGGTGGACATAGTGGTCGGATCGACACACTCCACATCCGTGGGGACGACTGTGTAGTCGATGGAGAAGGAGTCGTCATAGTCGTTGTTTGCCACTGCGTCCCAGTCCCACATGGCCTCCTCATTGAAGATTACGTCACGTGTGACGTGTACGCATTTAGCAACTAGATCATAGACCCTATATGCCTTGGATCCCTCTTCATAGCCAAAGAATAGCACCGGCTTGCTGTGGTCATTGAGTCTTTGGGTTGGGATTGACAATCTTGACATGCGCCACACACCCAAAGGCACGCAGGAAGTGCACATTTGGCTTCTTCCTGTACCACATCTCATAAGGTGTCTTTCAGTCAAAACAGCGTGTGGGCGATCGATTGAGAAGGAAGACCGCCGTGGTGACTACCTTGCCCCAAAAGATCGATAGCATGTTCATGAATTTCAACATACTTCACACCATAGCCACCACCATTTGATTGCAATGCTCCACAACACCATTTTGCTACAAAGAGTACGATGCCATGAGCTATCACCTGATGCTGCTATCAGCACAGTATGTTGCGAACTCCATGGAGGTGAACTCTCCACCTCAATCTGTTCGAAGC
The DNA here is from genome assembly GCA_036346375.1 of Guadua angustifolia. NCBI lineage: Eukaryota > Viridiplantae > Streptophyta > Magnoliopsida > Poales > Poaceae > Guadua > Guadua angustifolia. The sequence goes on from CM070503.1 coordinate 51,429,618, forward strand.
ACACACAGCTTGCGCTGTGTGTCAACCTCAGTGCTCACCTGGAAACGTCAGATAGCCACTGGTGCCTCGTCCTTTGTGGCGAGGAGGATCAACCACATGCAGCGGCTACGATGTCGGTGGTGAGATCAGGCCATAGAGGTCACCATGGATGAGGTCACGCTAACAAATTGCGTGACCTCATCCATGGTGACCTCTGTGGCCTGATCTCACCACCAACACTGGGTGAAAAATGGTGATACTTGGCTTCTTTCAGGAATGGGGCTTGACGTTGCTTCCCAGCCAATCATCCATCACACAACTAATCCACCTGATCAATGTGCAGCAAACCTCGCACAATGCCTCGGGATGTGAACATGTGCAGTGAGTTGAAGTTGAGATTCCCGTACCAGGCATGCCAGTGTCATGCCTCATCACCGCGCCGGGCAGATAGGCATATAGGTTGCGTAAGGTGAAGGTTAAGTGCATAAAGCTAAGTTGCATTGTGCTTTACCTTAGTGAGTAGTTGATGATGACGATCTCGGATGCTCATGTAGTCACCTTTTATGCACATCTCGCATCCGTTTTCGTCCAGTTGCCCGAGATTGATGATGTGGCTGTGAAGACGGGGAATGAAGTAGACACCCATGAGAGCATGGTGTTCACCATTGTGACACTTGAATAACACGTGCCACGGCCACAGATGTCGGCCACAAAGTCATCACCGAAACAGACAGTGCCCTTTACACCATCGTCGAGCTCGGCAAACACCGTCTTGTCGCTAGTCATGTGATTACTTGCCCCGGTATCATGATACCAGGCGCTGTCATGGTGATTATCCTCATGCCCAAGGAAGACTTGGGCATGCTGTTCATGGAGGTGAACCTCACCAATGGCATGCACATGTTCCTTGGTCACATTGTCCACATGTGCCATGAGCAATGCTGGTGCAGCGTCATCGACTTGCGTCAAGTGCGCCTCCTCGTGCTTCTTCTTCTGGCAAAAACTAGCCCAATGGCCTAGCTTACCACAATAGCGGCACTTGGCCTTTGAGACATCATGGCCGTCACCTTGAAATTGCTTTTCGCACGAGGGATTGTCTTTACCACGGCCTCGTCTATTATTGCGGCAACGATTGCTGTTCCCATCTCCGTTGCCGCTATTGGACGAGTTGTCCTACTCACGCTTGCGCATGTGTGCAAGCCAATCTTCTTCTAATAGTAGCAAACGCCTACCTATGTTGCCACCGGCGTCGAGTCCAAAACATTCCTCGGCCGCCTTTAGTCGCCTAGTCAACTCCTCAATAGAAAGGGTAGAGAGATCGATTAGCATCTCAATGGAGAGTGCCACCTAAGTGTATCTCAAGGAACAACACGTAGAAATTTCTACACCGCCTGCTCCTCCGAGATCATGTTGTCGAGAATGGAGAGGTTGTTCATCATGCTAGTCAAGCACATGGCAAAATCATCGATGGTCTCGCCATTGTTGAAACTGATCCCCTAAAACTCTTTATAGAGTGATTGTGCCTTGGCTTTACGCACCCACTATCTTGATTTAGTCCTAGGCTTCCTTCGTCGTCTTCTTGACGGCAAGGCTAGCTAGCATCTCCATCGGCACGGCATGAAGGATGGCCTCAAGCACCATACGATCTTCCCGTTAATCAGCTTCATCGGTGATATCAGCGTCGACCTCGACTATTGTCCACAGGCCTCATGCCTACAGGATGACCTTCATGAGAAGGGCCCAATCACCGTAGTTCGTCCTTGTTAATGTCGGGTAGACGGTCGATCCTCCAAACTCCTTCACCACCCGTGGTACCAGTAGTTCACGACTAGCACCGCTTCCATCTACACCATTGTTGCCGTGGATCCGGGGATGCAATGGTGACTTGGACTTGCAAGGAGATGTGCCATCTTGCGACATTGTTGACACGGGCAGCTGAAACTCCGGAAGGCTCTGATAACAATTGTTAGTTCTTTTCTTGTTGATGCTAGCAAGGAAGAAATTCTTTCAATTTTGTGGTGCTTCAAATTGAAACACCGTTTTCTGATTTCTTGATTTCAAAAGAGTACACAGAGCTGCTTGTATAGCAATACAAACCAGCCGAATCAAACTTGCAATCAGACAAGCTAACACGGTTGGAAAAAAATACTTGTTATACATGCAATGCAACCGACTAGATAAGCTTGCCATGCATGCGGAACGACTCGGGCACGTATTTAGCAAAGACGATACGATTACATAATTGCCTTCATCAGTTACTAGTAGTTGCTTATGATAGCGACCTTGCTAAGTGCATTGGGACAAGGTGACCTATATTATTCACGCCTTCATAGATTCGATAAGGGTTGTTAGATTCTTGAACGAAGTGCCATCTTTGCTGATGCTCAGGGATGCAATTTCCTGCAACTTCAACGCCCTTGCCGCAGTCAAGGAGTCGTTCAGCAAATCCTTCAACCGTGAAGCGATGTGCTCTCTCGTCACCAGGCCGCCGTCTTCCTTCACCAGCCGCAGGCCAGCTTTCCACACATCACAGACGTAGCTCTCGTTGATGAACTGGTCCGAGAAATACGGCCAGGTGAGGAACGGGAGCCCGTTCCTAGCTCCCTCCATCACCGAGTTCCACCCGCAGTGCGACAAGAAGCATGCCACCGCCGGGTGGGCGAGGACCTTGTGCTAGGGAGACCAGCTCACAATCTTCCCCCTCTTCCTGACAGTGTCAAGGAATCCGTCGGAGAACGTGACGGCATCCGCGAGACCAGGACGCACCACCCATAGGGCGGTCTCCCGACAGCTTCGGCCGAGAGCGAGCTCGTGGAATTGCTTCGGTCTAGAACGAGAATACTTCCAAATGCCACGTGACGCGACCGTCAGTCGGTGCTGTCGGCCGAGCAATGCGGTGGCGTCCTCGCCGAAATTGCCGATTGGCTTCCCGACGGAGACCGTTGGCAATGGTCCGACGGGAGAATGCTAGGTTGGGACAGACACCTCCTCTAGCTCCTTAACCGTGTTGCCACGGCAGAGGTCAGTGTGCCCGGTGCTCGGAGTATGTCATTGAGTGCAATGAATATGTAAGCTAAGGCTTCGTCGGTGCCGGCAGCGTGCTCCAAGCGGCGCGCCAGTTCATTCGCAGATCGCCGACTGAGGGATTTGTTTGCCCGTTGGTAAACCTGCATGATAAATACCAACGATCAAGACTGTCCTAGTTAAATAATATAATTAGTTTAGTTCAATTGGGTTAATTTGCATTGGATGCCACTGAATCTGTTACATGGTCAATTGGTGATGTACGTATCTAATCTTGCAAAGCGGAATTTATGCAGTACTATGCTAAATTGAGGCCCTTGTCATGGGCAAAGAGGGTAACAACAATTACAGTGAATTACTTGGTCCATTATCAGCTTGACGTGTTTTTTTTCATGGTTTTCGAGAGATGCAATTTTGCCTATTACTTCTGACAACTTTACATTAAGATATAGTAATAAAATTATAATGTCATGGCTGTATTTTTAAGGACACATGCAATAGTATAATTTTTATATACCTAGCTTAGTTGGTAGGGACGCCAGTATGCGCCCTGCCCGCATTCGTGTGGCTTAGGCCTGACGTGCGTGCGTATAAAGGTTGGCTGTAGCTCGTGTGTGTTGTGTGTATAAGTGCGTTTGTTGGTGTATGTGCATTTGTAGTCTAACTGTTGTTTTTTCTTCTATAGTGAATACCAAACCTCGTAGCCAATTATTTTTAAAAAATTATATATCCAATGTAGGTAAAGTTTAAACATATTGACGTTCGACGCCACAGGTTCCTAGGACATCAAATAAAAAAGAATTTACGGAGTAGCTAAGATTTTCTTCTGACTGTGTTTATAAGAAAACAAATCATTCTTATTATGTTGTCATGCAGTTGATACATCAGGTTTTAACAATAATTACATATTTACAGTATTTTACACTTACCATCCTTGTCGAGCATGCCGTCACCGATGAGCTTCGGCAAGGCCAGCCCCGTGGCCATCACCGCCGCGCACGACGGCCAGAGCGCCGCCGTCCGCAGGCCAGCCTTCTTGGCGATACCGAGCACCCACGTCATGCCGTAGTCGACCACCATGCAGCAGTACTCCCGCCCCTTGATCAGCCCCTCCACGGACGCCGGCAGGGCGCCCTGTAGCGAGCTCGTCAGGATGCCTAGGTCGGTACGGTCGTCGTCCGTCGGGAGGCCGTCGGAAACCGAGACGAGGCTCACCCGGCCCGGCGGCGCCAGCGCCTCTGGGTCCTGTTCCGCCAGGCCTGGCGAGGCGGCGACGAGGTGGCCGTGGATGTGATCGGTGTTGACGAAGGTGACCGCGAAGCCGTGGTCGGCGAAGCGGTGCGCGAGCTCCAGGAGGGGCAGGACGTGGCCCTGCGCCGGGTAGGGGAGGAAGAGGGCGCGTGGAGGTGATGACGCCATTGATGAAGCAGCTGAGGTTGGTACTAGGCTATACAAGCTTCACGTGTATATACAAGAAGGTGTCGACTACTGTTCGTCAATGCAGGATAGGAGCGCAGCTAGTCACCTGTGGTGTTTCTACGGGATTTGTTTTTTGTTGGGCTATGAGACGGACGATCCAAAGTGCTGGCGAGCTTTTGTTGTTTATCAGATATATAGTGATGTTTGGCGGACGTCACTGTATATGCAATATTTGTCCCATACCCGTATTGTGCTACGGAAAAAATACTATTACCCATCATGTTAAGCTGTTATCGTTAGCCTTAGTTTGTATTATACACTCGGTTCAGTTGTAGTGTCTGGCCGAGCTCCGTTTATTCTCACACCACGTCCTTGCTATGAAATTTGGCTTCCACCATGCCATTAGCTTCATCACCATTGTTTGCATCACACCTCTATCACACAACAATAAACGAAGGATGGAAGGGAGGTTATTGTTGGTGATATGCCCTAGAGGCGATCATGTGAGATGATTGTATCATACGTCTATGTTCATGTACTTATCAGTTCCATGAATAAATGTCACTCCTTAGTTCATTGAGTATGACTTAATTATGAAACACATTGGTTATATGATATTATTCTAAACGATCCTTGGTCACATATCATTATGTGGGACAATAGTGATCTGACCAGCACATGTATTGATTGATGGTAATGTTTCATATACCATAGAGATATGAAGATATCAAATCAATAATGTGGGCACATGTTAGAGAACATAGGGTTGGATAGACCCGCTCCAAGATACTGATGAGATCGTTATCTTAGAAGTGCCATCAGGGTGTAGTCTTGAGTGGTATACCTATACGATCCTTTGACCTGAGATTCTTATTGATTCTCAGCATGTGTAATTGTATACTTTGGGGCTATCAAACGCTTCTCCGTAGCAGGGGAGTTATAAAGGTAGCTTACGGGTATGCCATGAAACATGATGTGAGATATAAGAGATCAAGATGAAATTTGCCCCTCCTTGATAACGGGAGAGATATCTCTAGGCCCCTCGGTGTGGATGGATAAGGAAAAGTGCATGGCCATGCCAAAGTGATTAAAGTGTTAATCACTTAATTATATCCATTACATTGACGAGTGAATGGGTCGAGCTACCACAAGGATGGCACGATCTTGCCTTGAGCTTGACCGGTATCGCGTGGCAAAAGGATCGGTATATGAGTATATCAAGGTTCAGCCGATCACGATCACTCTGCAAGATTCGGGGACAACATTCCTGCTAGGAACCACTGTTGTCTGATGGTCTGGAAAAGAGGTTTCCAGGGCCATGGCCGTTTGCGCATGAACCTAACGGGTTGCACACTTAACGGGTTGGAGCATGCCAAAATGGATTAGGATCCATTAGTGGGTTTCGCGGATATGGATCTACGGGGACGAGGTTCCTAATGGGCTTCTATCATAGAAGGCCCATTAGCGTGCGCTCTATATAAAGGGGTGTGGGGTGGCGCTGCAGAAGAGAGGGTTTTTTCACCACGAAACCCTAGCCGTCGACTCCCTTCCCCTGCCAAAAACCTAGCCGTCGCGTGCGTGGTGCTAGCACACCGGCACACGGCGTTCCACCCCTGGACGTGTGGATACCATAGAAGCGTCGTTGCATCAGCCTCGGCGCTGATTGGCGAGAACGTCTACTTCCTCTACAGCATTGCGTGCGTGATTGCGAGGAGGAGACGATCAACTCCGGCATCTACTACTGTACTTTGGAGTACGCGGAGATGCTTCACCCACTCTTCTTCCACTGCTAACGTGCTCCAAGGGTAATGATCCATGATCTACTACTTGCATGTATCCTGGTTGAATGCGTAGAAAATTTTGTTTTCAGCTAGCGTAGCGTACGCGTTCCCTTCAGTTATTGTGATAAGTATTATACTCTTTAGTAATTAATTTATTTGTTATGGGTGAATTTTTAGGAGGTGTTTATATGCATCACTTTTTGAAAATTGGAAAATATTAAACTATGAATGAAGGGTAGATAATGATTACTTATCTCTTCACTTGCTCCAAGATTTGTATAACTTACAGTAAAAGGTGATGCATAAACACTACTCGCAATATTTTTGTTTTTTATTAGAGTTTATTAGGGGTGGTAGATAAATTCGAGGAGAGAGGTAAGTGAAGGCTAGGAAGATGAACAACACATCATTCATCACTATTAAGTTTTTTTTTAAATGAGTAAAGATTAATTAGTACATGCCTCTATCCAAGACTGATACTCAAGGGCATCAGTCCCGATTCCCTCACCTAGTACCTGATAGAGTATCAGTACCGATTAGAGGCCACATGTGGCACTAGCCCGTGAGTCCCGGATGGCCCTTATCAGTACCGGTTGGTTTCTCCAACCGGTACTGATGAGCTATGAGCCGCATAATAATATATATATGTGTGTCCGATGAACAGAAGAACTAATATGTGTACATGTTGTAATACATTAGTTGTAATTAAAGTTGTTAGAAAATGTATGCACACACACACACACACACACATATATATATATATATATTAGTTCTTCTTCAAGCACATATTGTAATACATTTTTAATGTCACATAAGGACTTCATTTCCCATGAGGTTACCCATCCTATTACTATTCTCCTTCAAGCACGCTTAACTTCAAAGCTCTTATAAGATCTAGTACTTTAGTGGTGGTATGATAATATCGGATATATAATGCATCCCTCTTCCCCTTAACCCCGTGAAGTACCTGAACACTGATTTTCAATTATTTCAAATTAGCAAACTATAGAGGTAATTAGCAAAATTTAAAACTTTCAAATTTATTTTCTATACTTTTGACTATTAATTATGCTTGTAATATATGTGCCATTACTATTAACCAAACTTGTAAAAACACCATAACTTTTGACTTGTATATTCGATTTTAGTGTTCTTGTGCTTTCTGAAATCATCACACGATGAGCTCTCAGATTATATTCTTTTAGACACCGATTCTAGTTTGCAAATATGAAATCCAAGCATTTTTGTTAAAATGGCTATAACTTTTGACTCGTCACTCCGATCGGGGCGTTCTTTAGCTCGTTTGAAAGATAACGAAAAGTAGCACCCGAATTTTATAAGTGTGCGAAAATCAGATGGTCGAATCCTAATGGTTTGTGTGAGTGCGTGCGCGGCGACGGAATTCCAAATAAAGGTCGTTTAGGGTCTCAAAATAGCTTCGAAGTTTTGAATTTGTTTTGGCCATTCTTTTCAATTATTATAAATGGAATATTAGTTCCAATTATTTCAAATGTAATGTTATTTAATTTCAATTCTTTTAAATTAGAAGGCAGGAGAGGCAATTAGCAATATTTCAAATTTTCTATTTTTATTATTTATGGCGGTTTCAAATTGGGAGGGATGTAGAATTTTAAATTAGGAATTAGTACCGGTTGGTGCCTCAGGCCAACCGATACTAATAAAACCCGTGCCAGCTGGCTTGCAGTGGCTCTTTAGTACCGGTTCATTACACGAACAGGTATTGATGTAATATCATCAGTACCGGTTGTTGCCTTAAACCGGTACTAAAGAGCCCCCGCAACCCAGTAGCCGTTGAACTGGGACTGTTGTAACTGTCAGTCCTGGTTCGATTGAGCTCAATCGGCACTAATGGGCCGGTATCAAAGACTAATTTTGTAGTAGTGCGATTATACGTACATACCAGATTTTGCAGATAAGAAGATAAGTGATTGAAAAATCGGTTTCTATCAGTAAGCCCGTGTGGCCTTTTTGAGCTGAACAAAAGATAGCCTATCATTTTCGCAGTCGGGTAGTGTAGTAAAATTTCAAAATGACGAAGTTGCGAATTGCAATAATGGAATTATAGTAATGTTTCAAAATGGCGCAATTGCGAATTGCAATAATGGAATTACTGTATGATACTCAACTAATTTTTCTTTATGATTTCACTCGGTTGTTAAACCTGCCTGCCTTGCCTCTAAAGTGGGAGCCAGAAATGAATAACTTAGTGTGTTTGGTTACTTGTACCAAGTGGTACATGTATGAGTTGGTTTAATAAAGAAATCATCATGTGTTTGGTTGCTTGAATAATACTATCTCATCTTAGATGGTGGGATATAAATTTGAGTAATATTTCCTATAGATGCTGAACCATTTCATTCACCCAAAATAATGAAACCAAATGGTATAGCACCATCCCATCCCATCCCATTCAACCTCATCCTACCAACCAAATGCACCCTTAAAAGCAAAAGTAATTCCTGTCTCATTCCTATTCACTAACCTCCTCGATCCGGCCATGGGCAACATTTGCGTTGCTATATTAAGGGTGTATTTGGTACAGCTTCAGGTCCACTAGATTCGTGGATCTGAGAGAACTGGGTATTTCTAGCTCCACCAGATCCGTGGAGCTGTTGGTACATTAAAAGTGTTTGGATGGGTCATCTTGTTTACATTTTAGACTAAAAATATAAACTTAATTCACTTTATTTTAGCCTAAAAGTTTCAGATCTCAGACGGAGTTAAGATCTGAAGCTCTACCAAATAGGACCAAGTCATTACATCTTTTTTGGATGGTATATACTGTTATTAAGATATATTTCCCTATCATGTTATACCATATGGAAGGAACCTGTCGTCCTGCAGAGAGGCAGTTTGCCTAGTGGCTCCAAAAATTTACCTATGAGCATCAGGAAAAATGCTGGATTCCATGCCGGCCGAAAGAGATTGCCTTGTACTGCATATTTGTTTCGTAACAGGAAACGGGTCCCCTTGGTATAAATATGTATTTTACTCCATCCTTTTGTTTTTGGGTTAATTGGATATATGCCACTGCAGGAACCGGTTATTCGAGATTTGCCATCATTCCTTTGCTTTTTCGATATATGCCATTACGAAACCGTGCTTATTGAAATATGCCACCGCTCGTGACACGTGTCCCGTCCGGTCAAACCGAAGCGCGAGGACTCGACCACTTTGACGATTTTGCCCCTCAGGACTTCAATTTCTATATTTAATTTAAGGCTAAAATGGTATTAATATTTTATGAAAATTTTTATCAAGATCTAAAATAGTATTATTAATCTTACATAAAGTTTTGAAAATTTTATCTTTTATATTTAAATTTTAAAAATTTTGACATTTCTATTTTCCTATTTTGAACTTCATTTGTTTTCTATTTTTGAATTTCCAAAAGTTTCAAATGTAAGTTTTAATTTTTTATATTTTTACCAGAGGTAGATGACCAAGGTAAAAATCTTAGCTTCAGATCTTCTTTGGAGATTTCTACAAAATTTTGACAAGACTTTGATGCGGAGGGGCAAAATCGTCCCAATTGCACTCGGTTTGACCGGACGGGACACGTGTCGCGAGCGGTGGCATATTTCGAATAAGCACGGTTTTGTAATGGCATATATCGAAAAAGCAAAGGAATGATGGCAAATCTCGAATAACCGGTTCCTGCAGTGGTATATATCCAATTAACCCTTTGTTTTTAGATTTCGTGTGGAAATCTTTACAACTTTGACCGTTAAGATTTACAAAAATATTTAGATTTATCGCGTGAAAATGATATAACTAGAATTGTTTAAAAGTAGTTTCGTATCATTATATTTTAGATTTTAACTAGCATATAATATATGATAAAAAAATAGTGGCTAAAGGTATGTACTGGATAGTATGTTAATATTTGAAACACCAAATAAAAAATAATGGATTAGTAACATTTAACATGGGCCAATTAATTTGCTCGGTAATTTTCCATGCTTATACAAATACTAATTTGCTAACTGTTGAGTATTAGATTCTAGAACTCGAATATCCCATGGAAAGTAAACAGAGAAGAACTTATGGATCATTTGGATGGGCCGGGATCCGGGCCTAATCCACGTAGGTGAAACCTCTCATGCCATTTTTCCCCGGCTGTGTCAGATGAGCGTTTAGAAGAGAGGCGAGGAAAGATTTCGCAGTCTTTTGCATGATTTATAGCTCATGTCTCGAGCCACTTCGTGTGACTCTGTCATGGCTTAGGGTGGCAATTGTGCCTGATTACTCGCGAACCTGTGTGTAAATACTCTAATAGAAATGGATATATAACTCTTTTTTTGCTCACGGGTATAGAAACAGGAGCAATTTCTTGCTCATCGGGTAAACGGGCACGTACATGGGTGGGCTCTACTTGTACCTGTAACACTCAATTACCCATCATCCGACACTGACAGGTGGTCCCCACCCTAGGCCATCCCTCAACCTGACGATCCTGGCCCCCAATTTGCCGGCTCCCACTCCCAACCGCCCTAAAAATTTCTCTAATCTCCCTATTCCTCTTGTCTTCTCCATCGCAAAAGGGGAGTGCTGGCTCGGTTCTTACCACAACCACCACCTCCTCCCACACTTGTGAAGCGATACGAGTAGCGTACGCTAGCACAAATATAAAATTCTACTATGTAAACAACGATGCCAAACGAGTAAGTGTTCATGGACCGCTACCACTAGACGTGCATTGCAGCGAAAGGAAAGTTGATGCAGCCCGATTCAGCGCGTCACACATCCTTTTGCGCTGGTTGATCTTTCTCGTGCGGTTGTTGACCATCCCCATGCAGTAGTCGATCATCTTGATCAACGTCACATAGTAGCAACATCTTTACTAAAATCCACACGTTCGGAGAAGGAACACCATGCATCATTGTGCTAACACCAACTCACACGGGAAGGCTCGAGTGGTGACGGCTAGGATTTTGGCTACGGTTTTGGTGTGTCCGACTGCACCACAATTATGATTGCGAACTCCCTTTAAATAGTCGCCCCCTCGATGGAACTCTAAGTTAGGGCCTAACCAAGGTGCAGAGCCCACTTGACCCATTAGTGATGGATCTAATCCGAACCACCATATTTTAACTCATTAAGTGTGTGACCCTATAGGCTCATGTATAATCGGCCACGGACAAAACCCTTTTGGCCCATAAGTCAGCAATGGCTCCTAGCAGGACATAGCAACTTCCAAATACACATGAAGATCATATCGAATGAACCTATATATTACTAATATACTGATCTATTTGCCTTATGATACCAGATCAAAATCAAGGCGAGAAATATGCCACACTATGAGAGCTCGATCCTTCACTCATTCTGTAGTGGATTACTAAGCTGTAATTGACTACTTAATCACATTTAGCTTGGCCATACACTTCTTCAATCCAATCACATTAAGAGGCCTAGAGATACCTCTCTCATTATATAGGAGGGGCAAATTTCATCTTGATTGCTCATATTCCTCTGCATGTTTTATAGTAAACCCAAAAGCTACGTTCATGACTACCTAGTTATAGAGTAGCTTTTGGCAACCTCCAAGTACACTATTACACATGTTGGAAACCATGATGATCTCATTGTCGATGTCCAAGACCTTGAGTCCCTTAATCAAACTTATGGAAAATATAAGTTGTGAGCTCCTAGAGATCAAAACAGAGACAATGGAGATTGCATCTTTATTAACCAAGTGGCTTTGATAGAGTACACAGATTACAAGGTGATGAGAATGATTGTAAGATGCTAATCACCGATTACAAATGCTAACGATTGATGATGATAATAACGTGGATTGACCCCCTATTTATCCTTCATGAAGAGGCGTCAGTTGTTCTTCAAAAGGGCGTCGCGCAACCGGAAGACATCTTCTCGCCAAATGGTGTTTTCTTGCCGAAGGGTGCCTTTTCTAGTGAAAACTTCTGGGAGGTCATGCATACCTGTCGCTCAATTGTCTGCAAGAAGATATTTGTGGGGATAACCGCTTGTCCCGAACAGTTTACTAGTCAGGTTGTGTAACGACCCTCATTTTAGCATAAAATGCCAAAATAAAAATCTAATGTGCATACAGTACTAGTCCCTTAATCAGTAGCTAGTACGCATATTTACAACAATTGGAATCACAACCATACATCATATTATTAAAGCGAAAACTAATATACAAAGAAATCTTACAACTCAGAGTATATAGTAGCAAAGAAGCAAAGTTTTGTAGTATACCCATCCAACCTGCAGGCAATTGACAAAATATAATCCCTAGAAAAGATCGCTTCAAGAAAGATCCCGCATCATGCGACGAAACCAAATCTTCAAAGCTTCGCTAACTTTATCCACCTAAAACAATGGATTAAGCAAGGGTGATTCATACTCAGCAAGACTTAAGGTGGTATTTGCAAATGCATAAATGCAGGCCAAGTCAAAAGAGCCTATAACAGTTAATTTGCATAAAGCGAAATTGAATTTGTAAAACAAGTTATCATTTGTAAATGGAATTTGTAAGAACAAGTTTGATTGATAAGAAATAAGTAAAGTATAAGTAATACTCACAGCCCTTCGCGAGCAACGAATAATCCAATTATGAAGTTCATCAATGTTGGCCCTTTGACATAAAGCAACAGTTGCTAAACAAGTTCAAACCAAAACCCATTTTTAGAAATACTAAAGTTTATCATTGGAATGACTTCACCAAGTACCCATAACCACGGGTGCGACTAATCGATTAGATTTTCACTCTGCAGAGGTATATAACTTTGCCCACAAGGAATTTGGAAGTCTCTCACCGTGGAGCCAAAATCGAGTTCTTCCCTTTTCCTTGGTGCTTTCGGCAATGGTGGGAATTGAATGAGCTTGAGCAGGAGGGCTTCAGAGAGAGCAAGGCTTTGGGGTGTATGGGGTACTCGGGATGTGCTTTGGGGAATCGAATAAGTAGCAATGCGATTGATCTGAGATATGAATTCAATTGAGTTTTTGCGGTGCGTGGTGTGGCGAGGATAAGGTATGGTGTCAAGGCAGCATAATTAGTGATTATATAACGCCATGGTTGGGTGGGATGAGCGGTGACGACATGAGTAGTGGTTTGCATCGCAAAATTGGATCATGCTCTCATGGCACCTTGAGATTGGTGTTGAGTTGAAGCTTGTCGTGGTAGAGATCGGGCAATCCATTGGCCGCTCGATTCATCTGGCTCGGCTTTGAAATGGTGCCCGATGCAACCACGGTGACAAATGGCGGGAAGCCGAGTCATGGCGACGAGTTTTCCATGAGGTCATGGCTAAGGGTGAAATGGCCAGCAAGGGCATGGCCAATGTCGATCACATGAATGGCTCGATGAGGCACACAGCTTGACTATGCTACCGATTTGCCACTACAGAGCGAGAGAGACAAGTTCAGTCAACGAAGAAGATGAGGCTATGCTTCGTCAATGCTTGAGATGATGGAACAATGGCAGGCTGTGGCTAAGGTGGTCTCCTGCTACGTCCAATGAACCGGGTTAGCACAAGCAAGACGGCCCACTTGGCAGAGAGAAGGGAGAGAAGCAAAAGAATAAGGCCTCGGGATAGATCAGTATTCACACTAATTGAGCCACCAAATCACTATGAAATTTTTCCAAAATTTTTGACTATGGTCTCCACACAGTGAAAAACTTTTGTAAAAATTTTGAGTTAAAATGTTTTACAGGAATTATTAAGATTTCGACATTGATGACTTGTCGAAATTCCTTTTGGATTTTGATTTATTTAAGAGTCCCAATGGTAATATTTATTTTGAAACTTCTTTTCAGGGTTCCATTTAGGTTAAGGATACTCATAGAAAAGTTTCAAGTCAATATCTTGTATATTCATTTTGTAAAAATTCTAACATTCAAATTTTCATATTTTTAGAGTTTATAGTTTTGAATTTTAAAAGGCATTAAATGATATTATAAATTTCTAAAACTTTTACCAAGGGTAACCACTATATTTATATCTCTATGGTAATTTTAAATCTCTAGATAAGTTTCAAATATTTTATATTAATTCTGTGTATGTACTATTCATAGTCAAAAGATGTCTTTTCAATTGTCATTCCATCATTTTTGTTTTAAAATTTATTTATTCGCTGAAATGATTTAAATAAGTTCTGAAGATTTTTAATATAAATTTTTCAAGATTTTACTTTTACCTTTTTATCTTTTTACCATTATCCATTCTTTAATTCTATTTGTTGGATTTTTCACGCAAAGCATAAATCCAAAGAAATCCAAATAAAAACCAATAATGCAAAGAAAACTCAGAAATAATCATATTCAAATTCAAAATATACATTTTTACTTTATTAAAATTTTTGGGATGTTACAGATCTACCCAAATCTCATCCTCGAAATTTGCATGGACTAGGTAGGTTAGGGAGTTCTTTCTCGGAGGTAACCTTGTCGTTATGTTGACACTTTGTCTTCATTGCAGTTGCTTTATTGGATCTTCGTCTTGTGATTTCATGTTGACGTTCCAAGAATAGAGAAGACTTCTATTTAGGTTTTGGTGTAAGCAGATGAAGGATATTAGTACTTTATACATATCTCTTCTGATTGAATAACTAGGATTATTAATAAGGATAATGTAATTTAGGGAGTGGAATGTGGTATATTTTAGAATTTTTGAGGTGAAAGAGGAGATGCATTGTCATTAGATTCATTTGGGAAGAATCGAATGTTAATATTAAGAAGGATATTTGAATACAATAGCTGATCTGTATAGTTTAACAACAGTTGATTAGTTGAGAATAATATCATTCTAGGTTGACTTTAGATTGAAAACAAAGTAGAGATAATTCAAAGATTAGGTTGAGGTAGTAGGATTATAAAGTGATCCCGATGATTGATTTGTTTGGTCACCTTAGCAGACAAAGAGGGTTTTGATTTTCTTTGAATTTGGCAACTATGAAGGAATAAAATATACATGATCAAAAGATTGTTTGCATGAATTGAATACACAAAGGACGTACTCAATACCACATTAGGTGTCAGGTACAATCACATAAGAAAGATGTTTACATTCAGGGCCTATCGTCGAGATAGGAAGTGTTCTGGGTACTTGATGTTTCCTAGGTTCTGGAGATAACATGGAAATTACTGATGTCTTCCTTGACGTGGTGAAGTAGAACTCTTCTTGGGCAGATATTTGCGAAGTATCCATGTTTTTCTCGATTGATGCAAGTGACATTGTCCATCTTATTCGAAATAATAGAAAAGTTGTTTATTGATGTTATAAAATAAATGATCAGGAAGTGACTAAGATGTAACATCCCAAATTTTTGTTCATATTAGTTACTAGTGTTTACCCGCCATTTGTGCGTATTTGTGATTCTCAGAATTCCTTGGATTTTCATCCAGTTTATTTGGAGTCATTTTTCAAATAAGTAATTTGGCCCTTTTGCGGAGACTAAATCATATATGGGTAAAAATCGATATAAATTTAAACTAAAAATATGTTATTCAGCTTCAAAATATCTTAAAAGTATTCTTGAAAGATTTACTGGAACTTTCTTCAAAATTACTACAGCTTAAAACTAAATGAAATTAAGTTCCATAATTATTTTTTTTTTTTAAAAAAGAAAAACCCGAGAAAAATTTAATAAACAAGAACGGCTAACTCACGGCGCAAATCATCAGCCGTTTCCAAAGTATTGAATACCACCGCCATGGATTTTTGATTGAACGGCTGATGGTCGTTTAAACCTTAAAAGGATGGGATTATTGCATGTCGTCTGCGGGAGGGACACTGCCTCACGTCACCAAAGGACTAGGCTGTCGACTTGCCACATGTTAGCCAGCCGGCTGTCTTTTCCAAGGCGACATCGAGCCGGACTCGGCTTCCTTCGCCGTAAGCGCCACGGAAACCCTTCCCGAGCCGGGATCAATCCAACTGGGTGGGCTATAAAACGAAGATCCCGGCTGCGCTATAACCCATCGATCAAAGCCTGGGGCTGTGAGTCAAGAAGAACCGCCGCCCGTCGGGAATTCGCGCCAGGAGCAAGTCTCGCCGCAAGGGTCTGCCGTTGACTCGCTCTCGTCGGAAGAGCTCCAGGGCCATCGTCTAGGAGGATCAGTTCGCCGAGATTCATTGCACCAACACGCATAGCTTGCTGTCGAAGAACCGCCGCACGTTCATCGCCGCTCGGGAACGATACCAACCGTTGGATCACCATCGCACCGCTGAGAGGAAGCCACGTCGCCCGGGAATAGTCGACTGCTCGGGTAAGCCCTCGCCGTTGGATCAAGATCGTAGGGTCTAGATCGCGCCGCGCCAATTAAGTGAATAGTGAATCTCATTTGTAAATAGTGGCCGTCGGATTGAAATCGTGCGGACACGGATAAGCCACGTAGGCGTAAACTCAGTAGCCATTGGATTGGCTTTAGACGATCCCGATCTCGTCCGTACGTTTCGGGCGGGAGAAAAACCGGATTTTTCTTAATAAAAATAATTCAATTAATTCAGAATTTATGAATTTAGAGGATTTTTCAGTATTTTAAAACTTCAAAGTGCTATAACTTTTGCATATGAACTCCGATTAAGGTGATTCAAATTCCTAAAAATTTATAAAATTAAGATCTATTTAATGGGGGTTTTTATCTGGATTTTTGACTTCATTTGTTATTTGTTCTTGGTCTTGGTGTTTATTTGCTATTTCTTCTCGATTCGCGTAGACGTTGAGTTGAGCAAAGTTCCGAAGGAGGATTAACAACTCAAGGATAATCTTCGGAGCAATACCAAGAGCTTAACCAAGGCAAGTTGTGCTTTGATCATGTTGCACCCATAAATTAGATTGCATGCTATTTTGATTTACCTTATCACACGTTATTTTATGTGTACAAATGATTTTGACCTAGATTGGGATTTAGATATTATACCCTCTTGAATTACACCCTACCTTGTTAAATTGTATGCCATGATCCACTTGTCACCCTAGGTTGGTTAATTATAGTTGGTTAAATAGAAAATCAACATGGGTGGTTAGACCGAATTAGAGATGCTTAGCCCTGCCACGTCATCACATGCTCATGGAATATTGTTTATTAATCTTGACTAATGGAATATGGAACTATGATGATAATTTGTGGGCCATGTGTGGTCGCACAAAGAGATTGAGTTGTTGTGACAATGAGTCACGCATAGCGATGTTGATTTGTGAAGAGCACGTGGTGTTTTGTAATCAAGCTGGTGGGAAAAATGATTTAAACTAAGGCAAGTGGCAAGATTGTTTCTGGTGGGCCAAGAGTGGCAATTGGGCGGTCGCATTTGGTTTTTGGTGGGCCAAGAGTGGCAATTGGGCGGTCGCATTTGGTTTTTGGTGGGCCAAGAGTGGCAATTGGGCGGTCGCATTTGGTTTTATGATGAACTTTTGGTTGGTCTTGCCTCGGTTAACTAAGGGTAGTTAATTAAAATAAACAACTGGATGGGATGGCGGGATGCCATGTGGATAATGGAACTTGATTTAGGATGAAGAACTTGGGTTTATTTGAGAATCACTGAATCTATTTACTTGTTATTATTTGTTTTACTGTCTTTTTACATTATGTATGTGTTCTTAAATGCTGCTTTACTGCAAATGAACCCTTAGCCATTCCTTTGAAATAAGCTCGCATATAGTTATAATAGAAATGCATTCATGCACAACTTGTTGAGTACGTGTTGGTGTACTCACCCTTGCTTAACAACCAACAACAGTGGAGGAATCATCTTCAATATTGGAGAAGGACTTTCAGGTGGACGCGTGTCACTAGGCCAATCCTTGTCAGTCGCCTGTGGTGTGTTGATGGGACATCTACGTTTTCTACTACTTTCCGCTGCATTTGTCTTATTAGTCTTATTATTGCCTTGCAAGGCTGAATAATGTAAGTGATCATAAGATCATACACTAGTTACATTCCATCAATAAAGTCCTATTATTCTTATCGTTGTGTATGATATGATGCTTACCGATGTTAAGTTGTGTGCACTAGCGTTTGATCCTGGGACTAGTGTGGAAAAACATAGTGGATTCGAATGGTTGGATTCGGGTCCTTACAAAGGTGGTATCAGAGCATACTGACTGTAGGACTTGGCCCTAGTTGGTAGAGTGTCCAAAAATTATTTTCTAAAAGGAAAAACTTAAATTGATTAAAACAACACTCTTGACTCATCTTATTCTCTACTCCTTATCTTTGCCCTTTGCTGAAATCTACTTAAATTTTTCGGGGTGGCCATTAGAAGATGAAATCCGAGTAGAAGAGCATCCAGCTGAAGAACGTTGGGAGCGATTTGTACCAAGCACCACCGTCTGGCCCTTGAGATATCCGCCAAGAAGTTCCTATGGAGGATGGCTTGAAGAGTGAAGAGACTTAGTTTAAGTTGAAACTCAAGTATTGAGTTGCGTCAAATAGAATAATAGTCTTACTCAAATGTAATAGACGTTAAGGTTGAGTGTTTAGTTTGGATTTTAATGTTTGCTGAGTGTGCAGTATGTGTTGCGAGCTTTTAGGCTTATATAAGCAACCATACCAAGTTATTAATATTGATTGCTTAAGTTATTGGGTGAAACCTATCTTCCCTATGTTAGGATTCTTGCTCCTTACCTATGCTATTTCTCTCCCTCCTAACCCCTTTAAGGTAATCAAGCAGATAGTTCAGAATAGTGATAACAATAGAGCCAAAGAAAATGAAAATCAACCCAATGAAAACTCCCAGGAATGGTGTGGTCATAGTGAATTCAGAGAAGGACGCTACCCCTGCATCTTGCTCGAAACCTAGATATTGCTCTATGAAGCGCGGTCAACCAAACAAGTTAGAGGATCGAGCGTGCATTCGCTGTGGGAAAATTAGGTATACCTCAAATAAGCATGCGATTAGTTGCTTTAGTTGCAAGGGAAATCATACAATTAGAAAAGGTCCTATGAGTAACATCACCTATCACCTTTGTGAAAGACAAGACCATTGTCCACCTCAGTGTCCCTTGGATCCAATAGTTACCGCCATAATTTAGCATCAACAGAATCTACGAACCCTAGTTACTCGAGAATTATCAATAAGAAGGGGAAACTTTGTTGCACCGGATGCGTCGCTTGGAAAGTTAAAAAAATGCACCCTCCTAAAACCTAGCAACCTTAAACAGAAAAACAGTAAGTGGCTATCACCCACAGCAGGTCCCTTGTATGGTGAAGAAGATCGTTTTACTAGGGGATATGTTGCGAATCAAAAAGTAATGAATCGCAGGAAGCGCAGCATTTTGGGCTACAATTGTCACCGGAAGGGCCATTATGATAATCAATGTCCACAGAGAAGACAAATAATTCCTATAGCTAGGGATATACAGGAAGTTACCCCAGTCCGATACATAACGCTAAGAGTAAGCGGTGAAATTGCGGAAGGAATTTGTCTCGAGAACCAATCGAAGAAAAAGACGTTCAGGTAAAAGATACTGTTCCAATCAACGAATAATCAAGAAAGAAAGTTCACCCTAGACTCTACTATAATTGCCACAAACCTAAGCAGTTTGCCAGCAAAGGCCCTCAAGGAAAAGTAATCGCATTGGTTCAAGTCAATTACAACTCCGTCCCTATCAAAGCCCTAGCGTCAATGCTAAATCAAGGAAGTTAGGAGCCGTGAGTTTACTTAGTGCAATACTGTAACCCTACTTGTAAAGTAAAGAAATTAGTGATGAATTCCATGTAAAGGTTCCTTGTCGAAAGAAAAGAATCAGGAATAATTAATACATTGGTATACGGAGTATTGGAATGAAGAGCAATATATATATAAAAAAAAGAAGAAGAAGAAAAAGAAAATTCAAGTGACGACAGTTTGTGTTAGCCAGCTGATGGATAATAGTGTGAAATCTGCCAGTTAGGAAGTGCGCCAGTTGTCAGAAAATACGTTGATATATTTTCCAAGAATTTGCCTGGTATGCCGTCATATCGAAAGATCAAGTTCGTAAGCGAATTAGTGCCTGGTATAGCCCAATAGAGAAAAGACCATGTCAATGTCTACCAAGGAATTAGTGGGAAATGGAAAAGCATAACAAAAAAAATTACTAGGAAGAGTTTTGAGAAAGCTTAGTGCGTTATTTAACACAAAGGAAAATAGAAGATCAGAACATAAGAAGTTCGAAGGTAGATGAAGTACAAAATCAAGTAGAAGAAAGAAAAAGGCTTAGCCAAGAAGTAAAAGTTTGAGTGATTAGGATACCCTGAGGATTTAAGGCCAAACCAGTGTGCTGGATAGGAAGATCCTAAGCAAATGATACCTGAGGAAACCCATGATTTTAGGTATTTGATTCATCCAGAAAGTGCCAAGATGTATTAAGAACTAAAGAGAAAAAAAGTATTGGTGGTTTAAGGGGATGAGCAAAACTATTGGAAATAATACTCGACGTGACGTATGTTAGAGAATAAAAGCAATACATCAGGAACCTAAAGATTCGTTGCAACCATTGTAAAATCCTGAGTGGAATTGGGAGGCAAATCATTAAATGGATCTCTAGTGTGAACTGATCATCGGGAATGTGAATTCGGAGGAATCATTATCAATCAATTTACCCAAGTTGCTCGTTCCATACCACTAAAGACTACGTAAACAAAAGGTCATTTGGCAGATCTGTATATGTCAGGAATTGAGTGAATGCATGAGGTGCCCAAGAAGATTGAGTCCGATATAGGTATCCAATCTATCTCGAGGTTTTAAAACAAAGTTTCACGATAAGATGAGAACTCGTCTGAATTTCAGTACTGCTTATTATCCGCAGACAGATGGCCAGACAGAAAGAGTTAATCAGATTTTAGAGGATATGTTGAGAGCTTGTGCGATATCGTACAGTACATCTTGGGATAAAACTTTGCCCTATGCAGAGTTTATTTATAACAATAGTTACCAGGCTAGTTACATTTTAAAGCTTTATAGGGTCGTGCCTGCCGTACGCCGTTAAAAGCCATCAAATTGTAAGGAGGTCCAACCTACAAGGAACACCCGATCAAGAACTTGGATGTGATGGAGCGTAGGACCAGAAACAAGTTCACTCGCTTTTGTAGGGTTCAATGGAGTAATCATTCAGAAAATAAAGCAACCTGGGAACGGGAGGAAGATCTGAAGGAAGAATTCCCAAACCTATTCTCTAGTCAGCCCTGAATCTCGGGGTCGAGATTCCGTTAAGGGGGAGGTTTGTAACATCCCAAATTTTTGTTCATATTAGTTACTAGTGTTTACCCGCCATTTGTGCGTATTTGTGATTCTCAGAATTCCTTGGATTTTCATCCAGTTTATTTGGAGTCATTTTTCAAATAAGTAATTTGGCCCTTTATGGAAACTAAATCATATATGGGTAAAAATCGATATAAATTTAAACTAAAAATATGTTATTCACTTCAAAATATCTTAAAAGTATTCTTGAAAGATTTATGGAACTTTCTTCAAAATTACTACACTTAAAACTAAATGAAATTAAGTTCCATAATTATTTATTTTTTATTTTTTTAAAAAGAAAAACCCGAGAAAAATTTAATAAACAAGAACGGCTAACTCACGGCGCAAATCATCACCGCTTCCAAAGTATTGAATACCACCGCCATGGATTTTTGATTGAACGGCTGATGGTCGTTTAAACCTTAAAAGGATGGGATTATTGCATGTCGTCTGCGGGAGGGACACTACCTCACGTCACCAAAGGACTAGGCTGTCAACTTGCCACATGTTAGCCAGCCGGCTGTCTTTTCCAAGGCGACATCGAGCCGGACTCGGCTTCCTTCGCCGTAAGCGCCACGGAAACCCTTCCCGAGCCGGGATCAATCCAACTGGGTGGGCTATAAAACGAAGATCCCGGCTGCGCTATAACCCATCGATCAAAGCCTGGGGCTGTGAGTCAAGAAGAACCGCCGCCCGTCGGGAATTCGCGCCAGGAGCAAGTCTCGCCGCAAGGGTCTGCCGTTGACTCGCTCTCGTCGGAAGAGCTCCAGGGCCATCGTCTAGGAGGATCAGTTCGCCGAGATTCATTGCACCAACACGCATAGCTTGCTGTCGAAGAACCGCCGCACGTTCATCGCCGCTCGCGAACGATACCAACCGTTGGATCACCATCGCACGCCGAGAGGAAGCCCGTCGCCGGGAATAGTCAATCTGCCGGGTAAGCCCTCGCCGTTGGATCAAGATCGTAGGGTCTAGATCGCCGCGCCAATTAAGTGAATAGTGAATCTCATTTGTAAATAGTGGCCGTCGGATTGAAATCGTGCGGACACGGATAAGCCACGAGGCGTAAACTCAAGAGCCATTGGATTGGCTTTAGACGGTCCCGATCTCGTCCGTGACGTTTCAAGGAGAAAAACCGGATTTTTCTTAATAAAAATAATTCAATTAATTCAGAATTTATGAATTTAGAGGATTTTTCAGTATTTTAAAACTTCAAAGTGCTATAACTTTTGCATACGAACTCCGATTAAGGTGATTCAAATTCTTAAAAATTTATAAAATTAAGATCTATTTAATGGGGGTTTTTATCTTGATTTTTGAGTTCATTTGTTATTTGTTCTTGGTCTTGGTGTTTATTTGCTATTTCTTCTCGATTCGCGTAGACGTTGAGTTGAGCAAAGTTCCAAAGGAGGATTAATAACTCAAGGATAATCTTCGGAGCAATACCAGGAGCTTAACCAAGGCAAGTTGTGCTTTGATCATGTTGCACCCATAAATTAGATTGCATGCTATTTTGATTTACCTTATCACACGTTATTTTATGTGTACAAATGATTTTGACCTAGATTGGGATTTAGATATTATACCCTCTTGAATTACACCCTACCTTGTTAAATTGTATGCCATGATCCACTTGTCACCCTAGGTTGGTTAATTATAGTTGGTTAAATAGAAAATCAACATGGGTGGTTAGACCGAATTAGAGATGCTTAGCCCTGCCACGTCATCACATGCTCATGGAATATTGTTTATTAATCTTGACTAATGGAATATGGAACTATGATGATAATTTGTGGGCCATGTGTGGTCGCACAAAGAGATTGAGTTGTTGTGACAATGAGTCACATAACGATGTTGATTTGTGAAGAGCACGTGGTGTTTTGTAATCAATGGCTGGAAAAATGATTTAAACCGAGGCAAGTGGCAAGATTGTTTCGTGGGCCAAGAGTGGCAATTGGCGATCGCATTTGGTTTTTGTGGGCCAAGAGTGGCAATTGGGCGGTCACATTTGGTTTTTGGTGGGCCAAGAGTGGCAATTAGTGATCGCATTTGGTTTTTGGTGGGCCAAGAGTGGCAATTGGGCGGTCGTATTTGGTTTTATGATGAACTTTTGGTTGGTCTTGCCTCGGTTAACTAAGGGTAGTTAATTAAAATAAACAACTGGATGGGATGGCGGGATGCCATGTGGATAATGGAACTTGATTTAGGATGAAGAACTTGGATTTATTTGAGAATCACTGAATCTATTTACTTGTTATTATTTGTTTTACTGTCTTTTTACATTATGTATGTGTTCTTAAATGCTGCTTTACTGCAAATGAACCCTTAGCCATTCCTTTGAAATAAGCCTGCATATAGTTATAATAGAAATGCATTCTGTGCACAACTTGTTGAGTACGTGTTGGTGTACTCACCCTTGCTTAACAACCAACAACAGTGGAGGAATCATCTTCAATATTGGAGAAGGACTTTTAGGTGGACGCGTGTCTCTAGGCCAATCCTTGTCAGTCGCCTGTGGTGTGCTGATGGGACATCTATGTTTTCTACTACTTTCCGCTGCATTTGTCTTATTGGTCTTATTATTGCCTTGCAAGGCTGAATAATGTAAGTGATCATAAGATCATACACTAGTTACATTCCATCAATAAAGTCCTATTATTCTTATCGTTGTGTATGATATGATGCTTACCGATGTTAAGCTGTGTGCACTAGCGTTTGATCCTGGGACTAGTGCGGAAAAACACAGTGGATTCGAATGGTTGGATTCGGGTCCTTACATAAGATCAAGGAGTTGACCTTGGAATTAAACTTGAATCATGGTAGGGTTCAAATATATAAGTATCGTACCTAACTACGTCTAGTAGGTCATAAACTTCTTTCACAAATTAGTGCTGCAGGTAAATGCCATGAACGACTGGGATTGACATTTTTAGTTGGATTGGATACATGTCTAAGGAATTGTTTTTCTTTAGATTCTTGAGGTCGCCCTTGAGATTGTTTATGGATTCTCGGGGTTGAGAATGAGGTGGAGCTTTCTTCTTCTTAGGGCAACAGTTGGCATAGTGCCCACGTTTGCCATAGCAAAAGCACATAATATTGGCTTTCCGGTCTTGAATACTAGATAGTTGTACATAATCGTGAAGATGAGCCAAGGGCAAGAACTTCTTTTAAGCAAAGAGGAAGTCGTTTACATATAAAAATGAAAGTCGGGATAAGAATAGAGTCTTAAGAATGAGGAAAGAATAGCAAAGTCTACATTTTGTAAATAAACTAGGGTATATCCTATGGTTAGTATGGTTCTGATACCAACTGTAATGACCCTCATTTTTAGCATAAAATGCCAAAATAAGAATCTAATGTGCATACAGTACTAGTCCCTGGATCAGTAGCTAGTACGCACATTTACAACAATTGGAATCACAACCATACATCATATTATTAAAGCGAAAACTAATATACAAAGAAATCTTACAACTCAAAGTATATAGCAGCAAAGAAGTAAAGTTTTATAGTGTGCCCATCCAACCCTCAAGCAACTGACAAGGTATAATTCCTAGAAAAGATCGCTTCAATAAAGATCCCGCATCATGCGACGAAACCAAATCTTCGAAGCTTCGCTAACTATATCCACCTAAAACAATGGGTTAAGCAAGGGTGAGTACATTCGTCCTCAACAAGACTAAATGTGGTATTTGCAAATGCATAAATATAGGCCAAGTCAAAGGAGGCTACTACAGTTAATTTGCATAAAGCAAAATTGAATTTGTAAAACAAGTTATCATTTGTAAACGGAAATTGTAAGAGCAAGCTTGATTGATAAGAAATAAGTAAAGTATAAATAATACTCACAGGCCTTTACGAGCAACGAATAATCCAATCATAAAGTCCATCAATGTCGGCCCTTTGACATAAAGCAACAGTTGCTAAACAAGTTTAAACCAAAACCCATTTTTAGAAAATACCAAATTCTAGCATTGGAATGACATCACCAAGTTCCCATGACCGCGGGTGCGTCTAATCGATTAGATTTTCACTCTGCAGAGGTGTACAACTTTACCCACAAGGAATTTGGAAGTCTCTCACCACGAAGTCGAAATTGAGTTCTTCCCTTTTCCTTGGTGCTTTTAGCAATGGCGGCAATTGAACGAGCTTCAGCAGAGAGGGCTTCGGAGAGACAGTGCTGGGGTGTATGGGGTACTCGGGATGTGCTTTGGGGAATTGAATAAGTAGCAATGCAGTTTGGTACAGCATACGAACTCAATTGAGTTTTTGCGATGCAGGGCATGGCATGGATAAGGTATGGCTGTGTCGGGACCCGAATATGCAAATCCGGACTCTCTGTGTATTCCACACTAGTGCAGGATTACACTAGTGCACACAACCTCAATATAGATGAATATCACAATCATACTCAGCAATAACATAATAAAGACTTTGTCAAATTCAATATAACTGTTAAACGACCTTATAATCCACCTTACATGAATACGCCACGCAGGGCTAAGACTGAAAGTAAAAGAAATAACTGCAACAAAAATAGCAAAAATATAGAAACCGTTCAACTACCATAGACAATTGACAAGGTTCGCACCCTAGTTGTTCGCCACCTCGTGGAGCTCCTCCTCAAAAGCAAGCATTGCTTCTTCACCAACTGATGATGTTTAGTTGCAAGGGGTGAGTATATAAAGCACTCAACAAGCCGTGCACAGAATGCAAGTCTATATACTATATGTATGGCTTAGTACAAAGGATAGGATACAAGGTTACTTTGCATAAACAGCATTTGTGAAGGAATAGCATAAATAGATTGAAAGACAGTAAAACAAATAATAATAGTAATAACTTTTGCATTTGTTTTAAATAACCAATTCACCAGCTATTTCCTCATTTCAACATTCCATTCCCACATTTGTTTTGATAAAATCTAACCCTTGACTGTAATCACTGAGCAATGCTTAATACCGCAAGCACGGCTATTCGAATAGGTTTTACACTCTGCAGAGGTTATACACTTTACCCACAAGATATAATCATACACCATAAAGGTGAGTGATCATAACAAAGCCTTTCCAATGCCTATCTAAACCCAGTACTATTCGCTAAGGTTTCCACACTAGTGGGACTGGTTACCACATCCAGGGCCCCCCTCTTGTGCCATGTGAGCCAACTCGTGCGAGGACTGGTTACCACTACCCGACCTCACACCACCACAATAGTACCAAAGTTTATACTCAAAAAATTAATTAGCTAGATCTATCCCATTCCAGACTTGTGGTTGTATGAATGACACAGTTCAAATTTTTGCAAGGTTAAGTCTTTAATTGACCAAGGTAAAACTAACCAAAAATCATCATGTCCATAAACCACAATTATCATGAAAAGCAAATGCGACCACCCACGTGCCACATTGGTCTACCACAAATACTTGCCACTTGCCTCAGTCTAAATCATTTTACTACCCCAGTTGATTTACCATGCACCACGTGCCATCAACAACACCAACATTATGTGACAACACCCGACACACAAATTAATAAACATGTTCCATAATTATTAAGCAAGATTAATCATTTGTACATGAAATGATGACTCGTTGCATGGCTAAGCATTCTACTTGCGTTCTAACCACCCACATTGGCAATTATAGCTACCAATTAATATTGGACCATTCTAGGGTGACAAATGAAATATGGCATACAACATGGCAAGGTGAATATAATTCAAGTGGATGATTAGCTACTCTCAACATATGGAAAACATTTGATAATTGAAATAACATACAATACATTGAAACAACATAATATTTAAAGCATAAGTTCAACATGATCAAAGCACGACTTGCCTTCAAAGGGGTCTAGATCCTGCTCTGAAACCTAGTCAACTGCTGGCTCCTTGACAACGAACTCACCAGGCAACTCAATATCTACGTGCAACGAGAGAGAAAACAATAAATAACTAAAACAAGAGAAAAAAATAACTATAAAAATTAAATAAAATTCTCCATTAAATAGATCATGATTTTATAAATTTTTAGAGACTGGAATCACCTCAATCGGAGTTCGGATGAAAAGATATAGCCCTTCAAAGCTTAAAATAAGTGGAAAAGCCTAAAAATTAGGAAATCCAAATTATCTGAGTTATTTTCTTATTGGAAATTCATAATTATGGCGTCAGCATGGCTACTGATGACGTCAACATAGATTTTAATTTTTGGCCAAATTGTTTTTCTACTTAAAATTAATTATGACGTCATCGGTGACGTCAACTTGACATGTGGCCCAATCACGTGTTGACACACAGCTTGGTGCATGGACTCGGTCCACGGCTCAGCCTCGGTCCACCGTGGACCAACCAAAGATTGTGCTTTCGTCGCGCGGATGGCGCATGCCCCGACGTTATCCATGCAATTTGGACCAATCGAGGATCGGCGGCAAGACAACGCGGTTGGCGAGACTCAGCGCAATCTCGTCTATCCGATTCAAAACGAACGGCTGAGATTGACGGATGCGAAGCGGCTCTGGGTCTACTGTAGACTCGATGCATGGTTGTACTGTGACCGCTGGATCTAGATCAGACGGTGACAGCAGGAGAAACGACGACGCATCACGCAACACAATCGGAAATGACCAATGCGGATCCGATGGCTGATAGCGACGAAGCGAGGCGGCGCAACTAGAATCCTAGGATTAAGATCTAACGGCTGAGATCTGAGCTAATGCAAGCGAATGCGATGCAATCTCTACCGTGCGATTGAAATCTAACGGTGAGGGGTGATGGATTTGTTTACTAAGGTGTGGTGACGTGGTGTGATCGCAGGCGCTGGATAAAGATCAGACAGTCGATGAAGTTCATCTCGGCGACGATGGCACGATGGTGTGGGTTCACCAGAGACGAGGAAGACGACACGCGCGACGGTGCTAGAGGGCGGCTCTGGTGACAAGGAATGGCATGTTCGACGCGGCTCGGTGCGAGCGATGCTCCGGTGACCTCTGGCATGGTGGAAGCGGACTAGCGGCGATGGAACAAGCGGCGGAAGCGCTTCGGGACTCTGGCAAGCTCACGCGAGTAGGCTAGGGTGTCTTAGTGTGCATGCGGTGGCCAGAAGATGCGGTGCGAGGAGAGGAGCATGAGGGTGGCGGCAGTGCATTAAATAGGGGGCCTGGACGTCTGTGCTGTTGCGAAAAACACGGAGAAGCACGAGGCGGCGGCGGTGTCCGGTGGGGACACAGCTTGGATGACGTGGCGGAATCACGAACGTACATGTGGGATGGATCGGACGGACAACAGTGAGCGAAGGTGCAACGCGAGGATGACCGTTGGATCAAGATCCAACGATGGCGATCCTAGGGATTTCGGTTGGGCAGGCTGAACAGGTCGGTGGCGCGGAAAATGGGCTAGATCGGCTGGGTTTTGGCCCAACACTATGCAGCAATTTTTAATTCATTTCTGAATAAAAACAAATCAGGAAAATAAACAAATTCAAAATAAATAGCAAGAAAATCCAAAAAAATTCCAAAAAATACCTTAAGACCTCTGAAACACAAATAAAATATTATTACATAAAATAATAATTTTGTTCATGTACAGTAAATACTTTTATATTGTTTTTAATATCTTTTAATTTGGAAAATACTAAAACAGCCCCAAAAATTCTAAGAAAATTCAGGGAGTTTAATTAGGACATTTTGAGATCAAATAAAATATTTTAGTACCACCAAATATTTTATTTTTATATCAACATATATTTTTATTTTGTTAAAGCTTTTGGAAAGACTTTAGAAAATATATAATTTGACAAATGTAGAAAATTTCGCAGAAATTCCCTTACGCTTATTTATGTTAAATAAGATAGTTTTAGCAAAACTAAATCTTTTATTTTGTCTCCAAACTATATTTTTAATTAATGAGACTTTTGGAAAGGTTTTGAAATCAGGATTGTAACAAATAATGGGAAAATTCATCGAATTTCCTTGTGATATATTTTTTTAAAATTAATTACAACTTAAATAGGGTTTTTATTTTTTTAAGGAAATAGTTTTAAGTTTTTCTAAAAATAGGCAAAAGTCTTTTTCTTTTGAACTCTAAAGAAATCCAGAAAATAAAGAGGAGACAAATAAACTTGAGACAACCGATAAAAATAATAAATTAAAATATTTTTTATCCTATTTTTGAAATGAAATTTTGGGATGTTACAACCGTTCTCTGATCATGGCTATTCGCTCTTCAGCTTCTTTTAAAATATCTAGCCCAAAAATCAATCTTTCTCCTGTCTCATTCCAATTCAGCGAGGTATGACAAAAGCGACCATATAAGGCTTCAAATGGTGACATTTGCAAACTGGCCTGATAGCTATTGTTGTAGCTAAACTCGGCATATGGCAAGCATTTATCCCATGTTGTTGCATGGGCTAAGGTACAAGCTCTTAAAATATCCTTCAAAATCTGATTGACTCTCTTGGTCTGACCATCTGTTTGAGGATGATAAACCATACTGATATTCAGACGAGTTCCCATCGCTTCATGCAACTTATTCCAAAATCTCGAGGTAAATTGAGTACCTCTGTTTCTTCGGCACACCATGTAAGCATACAATTGTTGACATGTACAACTCTACCAGGAGATCTCCTAAGTAGGTAGTCTTCACTGGTATGAAATGTGCAACTTTAGTCAAGCGATTAATTATAACCCATATGGAATCATACCCACTCTGAGTCCTGGGTAAACCAGTGATAAAGTCCATACCAATTTCCTCTCATTTCCATTCAGACACTTTTAAAGGTTGCAACAAGCCTGCTGGCCTTTGATGCATTGCCTTCACTCTCTGGCATAAATCACACAAGGCAGCATGCTCAGCAACTTCAAGCTTCATATTCGAGCACCAAAATCTCATTTTCAGATCCTGGTACATCTTTGCACTTCTTGGATGAATAGAGTACTTTGAATCATGTGCTTCTTCAAGAATCAACTGCTTCAACTCTCTTTTATGCGGCACATAGATTTGACCTTCCATCCATAAGGTTCCCTGTGCATCTACTGTGAAATTCTTAGCTTTACCTTTGTCCATCTTGGATTTAATCCTCTTTATTTTGGTATCATCATTCTGCCCTTCTCTAATTTGATCCTCCAAAGTAGGCTTTACCTCTAGGGTAGCTAGAAATCCCTTCGGTACTACCTCCAATCTCAGCTTCTGAAATTCCTTACATAATTCAAGCTGACTTTCCTGAATCATCATATTAACACTATAACTCATCCTGCTTAATGCATCGGCTACTACATTAGCCTTTCCAGGGTGATAATGAATTCCCAGATTATAATTTTAATTAACTCTAACCACCTCCTTTGCCTCATATTCAGATCTGACTGAGTGAAAATATACTTTAAACTCTTATGGTCCATGTATATTTCACAACAATTTCCAATAAGATAGTGACACTATAACTTTAAGGCATGCACTACTGCTGCTAATTCCAAATCATGAGCCGGGTAATTCTCTTCATGTGGCCCCAATTGCTTGGATGCATGTGCAACCACTTTACCATTCTGCATCAGCACACATCCAAGGCCTTGACGCAAAGCATCACAATAAATATCAAAACTACTCTGAATATTTGGCAACACTAACACTGGTGCAGATGTCAACCTTTTCTTCAATTCTTGAAAACTCTTCTCACAATCTGGCGTCTATGCAAATTTCTTCTCTTTCTTCAACAATTGCGTAAGGGGCCTAACAATTGATGAGAATCCCTCTATGAATCAATGTCAATATCCTGCCATTCCCAAAAAGCTCCGAATCTGGGTCACTAACTTTGGTTGTTCCCAGTGCAATACTACCTCGACTTTACTAGGGTCAGCTGCAACACCTTTGGCAGTTATCACATGACCAAGGAATTCCACTTTCTTCTTCCAAAAGTCAAACTTACTAAACTTGGCATACAATTGTTGTGCTCATAGTTGCTCTAGAAATAGCCTCAATTGCTCTGCATGATCTTCTTCTATCTTGGAGTAGACAAGAATGTCATCTATGAAAACGATAACAAACTTATCTAAGTATTCCATGAAAACTTTATTCATTAAGTTCGTGAAATATACAGGGGCATTAGTCAATCCAAATAACATCATTGTGAACTCATAATGACCATATCTAGTTGAAAATGCTATCTTGGGTATGTCATCTACTCGAATCTTCAACTGATGATATCCCGATCAAAGATCTATCTTGGAGAAAATTCTAGCTCCTCTCAATTGATCAAATAAATCGTCGATCCTGGGTAGCGGATACTTGTTCTTTATGGTCACCTCATTTAAGGCTCGATAATCAATACACATTATCATGCTTCCATCCTTTTTCCAAACAAACAAAACAGGTGCTCCCCATGGTGATGAGCTTGGTCTCATGAAACCTTTTTCTAGCAACTCCTCGAACTGCTTCTTCATTTCTACTAACTCATCTGTAGGCATTCGATATGGTCTTTTGGCTATTGGGGCTATACCAGGCACCAATTCAATCACAAACTCAATATCTCGATCAGGTGGCATTCCCGGTAACTCTTCAGGAAAAACATCTAAATATTACTTCACTACCGGTACTTTCTCAATGCTAACTACTTTAGCGCTATTAACTATCATTTGTTCATTATGAATCACAGTTGCTTGAACTTCTACTCTTTCACCCTTTGGGCTTTCAATTGACACTACTCTTCTACCACAATCTAGCACGGCCTTGTACTTAGATAGCCAATCCATCCCAAGAATAACATCTAGGGTTTGAGTATCCAAGATAATAAGGTTCACAAGGAACTCTATCCCATTCATGAGCATCCTTACTACCATACATCCTAGGTTAGATCGCAACTCTGATATAGGGGATTGGACTAAAAGTATGCACTTAAGATTCTTAACTTCTAACCCATGCCCAACAGCAAAATCTCGAGAAATAAAAGAATGCGAAGCTTCGGAATCAAACAAAACTATAGCAGGTACTGAGTTAACCAGAAACTTACCTAGTACGACATCTCCCTAGGCCTCATCAGTCGTGATGTGGTTAACATGACCTCTCACCGTGGCCTAAGTAGTAGCTCCGGACTAAATAGCTCCACGGCTCCCTCCTAGTGCAGGCATCTTGGTCGGCGTTGACCCAAGGTTGAAACGAACAAGCGTGACACCTCCTCTCTTCGGACAGTTGTTGGTGAAATGTCCAGGCTCATT
Source organism: Guadua angustifolia (assembly GCA_036346375.1). Taxonomy (NCBI): domain Eukaryota; kingdom Viridiplantae; phylum Streptophyta; class Magnoliopsida; order Poales; family Poaceae; genus Guadua; species Guadua angustifolia. The sequence continues at coordinate 51,462,237 of CM070503.1, forward strand.
GCAGCTAAAACAATGCCTTAGTGTCGACTGTTGACCTCCTCCTGGTGTATTATCAGTCTTAACAGGTGTCTGAAAATTACATCCCTTGGGGCGGGTGCAAAGCGAATGCGTTTTAAAGACTGTCTTGGGCTGAAACCAGACAAACTGCTGCGGTGCAATCCTCATCTTTTGCTGCCCTTGGCGAGCTCCTGATGTGCCATTCTGCACTTGCGGTTGTCTTCCAACTCTTTGCGCTTATCTTCCACAATAAGGGCCTTATTTACCAGCTCCTAGAAATCAGGAAAGGAATAAGTGATTAGTCCAACTTGTAGTCCAGAATTCAGTCCCTTCATGAAGCGAGACTATCTTGCTTTGTTAGTCACTACATCCTCAGGTGCGTAGCGAGCAAGCTGAGTGAACTGGTTCAAATATTCTACCACAGACTGGCTCCCCTGCTTGATGGCCCTGAATTCTTCCTTCTTCAAATCCATGACACCTTCAGGAACATGGTACTGACGGAAAGCAGCAGAAATTCTTTCCAAGTGATCTCTTGTGGGTTTTCCTATGATGCGCAGTAATTCTCTCACCATTCAGCAGTTGTACCCTCAAGCTAATGAGAAGCATAAAGCACCTTATCATTTCCTTCACACTGAGTGATATGCAATTTCCTCTCGATAGTCCTCAACCAGTCATCAACTTCAATTGGGTTGGCATTCCCAGAAAATGTGGGTGGACGAGTCCTCATAAAGTCAGACAACTTCGAGAATGGATGGTTCCCATTACCAGTAGCTTGATTAGAGTTGTTGGCCACAGCTTCATTAGCAAAGTGCTGCATCATAGTCTGCATAAGCTAGCTTTGTGCAACAAGAAAAGCTCCAAAATTTCTCATATCAACTGGGGGTGCTGCATGATGAATTGGCGAAACATTCATGTTCTCATCTTGACGGCTTCCACTTCCTTGGCCTCCAATGTTTCCATGAATCTATTAATAACTCCAAGGTTTAGAGAAAAGAGGGAAAACAACATAGACAAGTAATATAAGAACTTAGGCGGGGAAAAAGGTTCATAACCCAAACTCCAAATTTTATTAACTTTATTCTATACTTGGTATGGCTGCTCACAAGTGCCTAAGGGCAATGCAGCGCATACCGCATACTCAAAAGAACATAAAGACTTCCAACTAACCTAACAAGCAATTCTAACCGACTAATGGCAAGACACTAACTCAGACTCATGCGACTCACACTCGAGTCACAACTACTACTAGACTCAACCTCCGCCTACTCACTAAGGTATCCTGGATGCGAACCTCCTGGCTAACACGGCGGCAGGTGGCTCGGCTTCGGTACAAACTTGTTCTAGTGGCCAGGAGTCTCATTGGATGACATTGATCCTTGACTCTCTGACTCTGGCTCAAGCTCCTCCAGATCCTCCTCAAACTCTTCCAGCTCAGCTGCCTCCTCCTTGAGGTAGAGAGCCTCCTCCAGCTTAGCGATCCTCTCAGCAGCCATACTCCTGGACTTCTAAAGATCCCTCTCAGCCTTTTCCAAAGCCTCATATGCCTTAGAAAGCTCCTGATTGGTGATCTTTGTATGTGTCTCCTGGGCCGAGATGAGACATGTCAAGTGGACGGTGGTGGCATTCTCCTCCTCCCTAACTCTGTCCTCGGTGACGGTGATCACATTTGGATGATACTTGAATGCAGTGGACTCCAGCTCCCAAGTGTAGTCATAGGCAAAACGACGAAGAGCAAGGCAAGCAGTCTCCTGGATCCCAGCTTCAAAAGACGACCTTCTAACGGAGATGTAAACTGGGTGGCTCCCGATGGTATTCTCTTGGGCATATACTATGAGCTTGCAAAATGTTCCTCTTTTTTTCTGTTCACAACCCAGTTGGTACTACTAAGAGATTGGGCGATCAAAGCCTCCCAACAAGCTGCAAAGATCCTCCGAACTCAAGAACAAATCCTCCTTGCGCTCACCATAGAAGCAATCCATCTCAACTCAGAGAAAAGTGGCTCTCTCAAAACCTCAACTCAAAAACAAAGAAAAGATAGAAAAATTCAACAAAGGTCAAGAGCACGAAGAAGGGACAAGTCAAGATTCTTTTAATCTTTCAAGTTACTTTTGCCTTTAGAAAATAGTGTTAGGCACTCCTAAGGCGACAACCAGCTAGGGCATGACCTACAGTCAGTATGCCTCTGATACCACCTCTGTCGGGATCCAAATATGCAAATCCGGACCCTCTGTGTATTCCGAACTAGTCCAGGATCACGCTAGTGCACACAGGTTCAACATAGATTAATTTCACAATCATACTTAGCGATAACATAATAAAGACTTTGTCAAATTTGATATAACTGTTAAATGACCTTATGGTTCACCTTAAATGAATATACCACGCAGGACTAAGACTGAAAGTAAAAGAAATAACTGTAGCGGAAATAGCAAAAACGTAGAAACCCATCAACTGCCACAGACAACTGACAAGGTTTGCACCCTAATTGTTCGCCTCCTCGTGGAACTCCTCCTCAAAAGCAGGTGTTGCTTCTTCACTAACTGATGATGTTTAGTTGCAAGGGGTGAGTACATAAAGCACTCAACAAGCCGTGCACAGAATGAAAGTCTATTAACTATATGCATGGCTTAGTACAAAGAATAGGCTACAAGGTTTCTTTGCATAAACAACATTTGTGGAATATCATAAATAGATTGAAAGGCAGTAAAACAAATAATACTAGTAATAACTTTTGCATTTGTTTCCAATAACCAATTCACCACCTATTTCCTCATTTCAACATTCCATTCCCATATTTTTTTTGATAAAATCTAACCCTTGATTGTAATCACCGAGCAATGCTCAATACCGCGAGCACGGCTATCGGTTTTACACTATGTAGAGGTTATACACTTTACCCACAAGATATAATCATACACCATAAAGGCGAGTGATCATAACAAAGCCTTTCCAATGCCTATCTAAATACAGTACTATTCGCTAAGGTTTCCACACTAGTGGGACTGGTTACCACATCCAGGGCCGCCCACTTACGCCATGTGAGCCAACCGATGCGAGGACTGGTTACCACTACCCCGGCCTCTCACCTCCACAGTAGTACCAAACTTTAGACTCAACAAATTAATCAGCTAGGTCTATCCCATTCCAGACTTGTGGTTGTATGAATGACACAGTTTAAATTCTTGCAAGGTTAAGTTCTTAATTGACCAAGGTAAGGCTAACCAAAAATCATCATGTCCATAAACTACAAATATCATGAAAAGCAAATGCGACCGCCCACGTGCCACATTGGCTCACCACAAATACTTGCCACTTGCCTCAGTCTAAATCATTTTACCACTCCAGTTGATTTACCATGCACCACGTGCCATCAACAACACCAATATTGTGTGACAACACCCAACACACAAATTAATAAACATGCTACATAATTATTAAGCAAGATTAATCATTAGTACATGAAATGATGACTCGTTGAATGGCTAAGCATTATACTTGCGTTCTAACCACCCACATTGGCAATTATAGCTACCAAATAATATTGGACCATTCTAGGGTGACAAATGAAATATGGCATACAATATGGCAAGGTGAATGTAATTCAAGTGAATGATTAGCTACTCCCAAAATATGCAAAACATTTGATAATTGAAATAACATGCAATACATTGAAACAACATAATATTTAAAGCATAGGTTCAACATGATCAAAGCATGACTTGCCTTCAAAGGGGTTTGGATCCTGCTCTGAAACCTGGTCAAGTGCTGGCTTGTCGACAACAGACTCACCGGGCAACTCAACGTCTATGCGCAACGAGAGAGAAAGCAATAAATAACCAAAATAGAGAGCAAAATCAACTCCAAAAATTAAACAAAATTCACCATTAAATAGATCATGATTTTGTAAATTTTTAGAGACTAGAATCACCTCAAACAGAGTTTGGATGCAAAAGATATAGCCCTTCAAAACTTAAAATAAATGAAAACACCTAAAAATCATGACATTTGAATTATCCGAGTTATTTTCTTACGAGAGATTCATAATTATGATGTCAGCACAGCTACTGATGATGTCAGGACAAATTTTACTTTTCGGCAGAATTATTTTTCTACTGGAAATTAATTATGATGTCATCGCTGATGTTAGCTTGACACGTGGCCCAATCACATGCTGACACACGGCTCAATGCATGGACTTAGTCCACGGCTCGGCCTTGGTCCACCGTGGACTGACCAGCACTGTGCCCGTGCGCCAGATGATGCATGCCCTGATGTCATCGGTACGGCTGGACCAATCGGGGACTGACACGCGGTGCAACACGACTGGTAGAGACTCAGTGTAGTCTCGTCCGTCCGATTCAAAATGAACGGCTGAGATTGATGGATGCGAAGCGGCTCTGGGTCTACTGCAGACTAGACGTGTGGCTCTACTACGACCGCTGGATCTAGATCAGATGGCGTTTGTAGGCGAAGCGATAACGCAACACGCGGCATAATCGGAAACGACCAATGCGGATCCGACGGCTGATAGCGATGAAGCGACGTGGCGCGACTAGAATCCTATAAAATTAAGATCTAACGGCTGAGATCTGAGATAATGCAAGTGAACACGATGCAATCTCTACCATGCTATTGAAATCTAACGGTGACGGGTGACGGAGTTGTTTACTGAAGGTGTGCCGACGTGGTGTGATCGCAGGCGCTGGATAAAGATCGGACAGTCAATGAAGTTTGGCTTGGCAACGATGGCACGACGGCTTGGGTTCACCGGAGACGAGGAAGATGACATGTGTGATGTTGCTAGAGGGCGGCTGCGGCGACAAGGAATGGCTCGTTCAACGCGGCTCGGTGCGGGCGATGCTCCGGTGACCTTATGCACGGCGGAAGCTGGCCGACAGCGCTGGAACGAGCGGCAAAAGTGCTTGGGACTCTACCGACTTCATGCGGGTAGGCTAGGGTGTCTTGGCATGCGTGTAGTGGCCAAAAGATGCGGTGCGAGGTGAGGAGCACGAGGGTGGCGGCAACGCATTAAATAGGGGGCCTGGGCGTCCGTGCCATTGCGGAAAACGCGGAGAAGCACGATGCGGTGGTGGAGTCCAGCGAGGACACGGCTCAGATGACGTGGTAAAATCATGAAGCGTACCACGAAATTTGGATCGAGCAGACAGATGGGTGAAGGCGGCAGCGAGACGATCGTTAGATCAAGATCCAACAATGGCTATCCTAGGGTTTTTGGCGGGAATTGAAATTTGAGCAGTGGCAACGACATCGAAAATGGGTTGGATCAGCTAGGTTTCGGCCCAACACTACTTAGTGATTTTTAATTCATTTCTGAATAAAATCAAATTAGGAAAATAAACAAAGCTAAAATAAATAGCAAGAAAATTCAAAAAAATTCAAAAAAAAAATCTAGAAAATACCTTAAGACCTTTGGAACCCAAATAAAATACTTCCAACAAAATATCAATAATAATTTGCTCAAAAAAAATAAAAGACAACAAATGGCCTATTTAATAAATACAAAAAGAATTAAGAAAATCTTAGAAAATTCAAATAAAAAGAGAAAAAGCACAATAAATCTAGAAAAGTGAAATTTGGGATGTTACAGGCTGTCAAGGCAGCGCTTTTAGGGAAGATATGACACCATGGTTGGTTGGGATGAACGGTGATGACATGAGCAGTGGTTTGCATCACAAAAATAGATCATGCTCGCATTGCACTGAGATTGGTGTTGAGTTCAGAAGCTTGCCATGGCAAAGATCAGGCGATCCACTGGCTGTTCGATTCAACCTAGCTCAATTTGAAATGGTGCCCCAATGCAACCACGACGACAGATGGCGGGGAAGCTGAGTCGTGGCGACGAGTTTTCCATGGGGTCACGGCTAAAGGGTGAAATGTCCAGGCAGTAGGGCATGGCCAATGTCCAGTCTCATGAATGGCTCCAGTGAGGCTCGTAGCTTGACTATGCTACCGATTTGCCACGGCAGAGCGATAGAGAGACAAGTTCAGTCATCGAAGAAGATGAGGCTAAGCTTCATCAATGCTTGAGATGATGGAACAGTGGTGAGCTGTAGCTAAGGTGGTCTCCCGCTACATCCAGCGAACAGGGTTAGCACAAGCAAGACGGCCCACTTGGCAGAGAGAAGGGAGAGAAGCAAAAGAGTAAGGCCTCGGGATAGAATAGTTTTCACACTAATTGAGCCATCAAATTGCTATGAAATTTTTCCAAAATTTTTGACTATGGTCCCCAGGCAGTGATCAACCTTCTGTAAATATTTTGAGTTAAAATGTTTTACAGGGAACTATTAAGATTTCTGACATTGATGACCGCTCAGAAATTCCTTTTCGGATTTTGATTTATTTAAGAGTTCAAATGGTAATATTTATTTTTGAAACTTCTTGTCAAGTTCCATTTTGGATAAGGATACTCATATGAAAATTTCAAGTCAATATCTTGTATATTCATTTTATAAAAATTTTGACATTCTAATTTTCATATTTTTAGAATTTCTATTTTTGAATTTTAAAAGGCATTTAATGACATTATAAATTTTTGAAACTTTTATCAAGGGTAACTACTGTATTGAGAACTCTATGGTAATTTTAGAACTCCAGATAAGTTTCAAATATTTTATATTAATTCTGTGTATGTACTATTCATAGTCAAAAGATGTACATCATTCCATCATTCTTTGTTTTAAAAATTTATTTATATGCTGAAATGATTTAAATAAGTGCTGAAGATTTTTAATATAAATTTTTCAAGATTTTACTTTTACCTTTTTATCTTTTTACCATTATCCATTCTTTAATTCTATTTGTTGGATTTTTCATGCAAAGCATAAATCCAAAGAAATCCAACTAAAAACCAATAATGCAAAGAAAACTCAGAAATAATCATATTCAAATTTAAAATATACATTTTTACTTTATTGAAATTTTTGGGATGTTACAGGGTGGCTATTCCACTGGTTGGCGATGACTAGTGTGAAGTAAGATGTTGACCATCTTTGACTGAACTGGTTGGAGATCTAACTGTTCATATAGGGATGGGATTTGTTTAACGTACTATAGGCTTTATGTCTCGCAGGCCCATTGACAGTGTATAGTCACAAATAATTTTAAAGGGCCTAAATCAAAGACAGGCTTTTAAACCTCATCAACTAGCCCCCAAGTCTTGAGAAATAAAAGTTTATTACTCAAGGCTTTTCATCTTCTGCGACTTTATGGCTTTATGCGCTTATTATTTGACAGGTTTAGACACTAATAAATAGGAGGTCTTTGCGATTCTGTTGGTAACTAAACCGATGCTTGGTCATTTTTAATGCGTGAGGAATATAAAGGGGACGAAGGCCTCCTTCTGAATTTAAGAAAAGATAACTTTCAAAACTCTTTAATTTTTTCAGCTTCTCATTATCTTTCTCTTCCTTTATTTCTCCTTCATCAAATATGATGAGGAGTATGATCAAGAGGAGATGGTGTGGAGCTAAAATATCTTCTCAAACAACTTCACGCTTTCAGACTTTTAAAGAGTAGATTCCTTCACACTTTCAGACTTTTGAAGAGTAGATTACTTTTGAACTTTTTTAGTTCTTTGAGATTCTCATCATCCCTCTTAATTCATCCATGACGTTGATTGCCTTCACAAGCTTGCCAGCTTAAAGTTGGCAAACTCCAGCCTTCACAAGCTTGCCAAAGCTTTTCACAACCTTCGTCGAGAAGCTCACCATGCACAGTCACCTCCAAGAATTCTAGGAGGTGGCAACCTCCAAGAGTAACAAGTCTTGACGGTTGTTTGAGGTCGAATCAAGTGTCTAAAAGCTCAACACTAAATGCAACACTTAAATTTCCTCCTAAGTCTCTCAAAATGAGAATTGAATACACACAAGAGTATTGGAGACTATCTAGAGCTCAAATATCATCAATGAGGTCCGAGAGTTGTTCTAGAATGAAGGTGGGGGTATTTATAGCTCCCATCAACACATCCAACCGTTGGACCAAAATTATACAAAAATTCAGGAAGTTTGGTGCTACCGCCCATCTAGGGCTGGTAGCACCAGGCTCAAGCTCAACGGTTGGATCAATGCAATAAATGCACTATCGAGAGCCGTTCTGAAAGAGGCCAGCGCCTTGCCCAATTGGGACCAATAGCACTTGGGCCTTTTAAATTGGTTCTGCTCAAAAACATATCTTTTAGAATTTTTAGTCTAGATGTGAGGCCGTGCTCTTTGCTTTCGGCTAGTAGCGTGGGACCTCTGAGCTAGTAGCACCAAAGCCTTGAAATTTGCCTTGGCCGTAAAAAGTGCCTTCTTTGTGATTTCTAGACGAGGGGGTCGCTCGGTGGTTCCACCTGGCCAGTAGCACCGAGCTTGGGGCTGGTAGCACTAGACTGCCAAACCACCAAGAATACACCTCTCTAGTTTTTACACACTACTATAGGGCTAGTGCTACCGCTCGGCTCGGCCGGTAGCAACAGGTTACCATGGCCGGTAGCATTGGACTTCCAGAGGCACTTTCAATATTCATATGATTTTCAATAAGAATTAAAATGAGATCACATGCATGACTTCAAGTGAGCATAAAATTGAGCCTTTAAACCCTTTATGACATCAAGGTAATCGCCAAGACCCCTCTTAGTAGTACGGCACTAATTTTAGCAATCTGATATTTTCTCTGAAACTCCGAGATTGGCAAAAGCTATGAAAAGGTCCTTAATTTTATACCTTTGTCATTAGCTTGATGTGTTGATCTTATTTTGCTCCAATTTTATGCTTTCATTGCATGACATGACTAGAACAAACTTGTTTTCAATATTCTGAAAGAAATATTAGTCTTTTAGTTTCAATTGTCATTAATTACCAAAACCAAAACTAATTTTGTGGACCTAGATGCTTTCAATCTCCCCCTTTTTGATAATTGATGACAACTTTAACATAAATAATGAATTGAATTTCTATTTGAGCAAGCAACAAGAAAATCATGTTGTATACTCAAGAATTTGCCTTGAATAACATTTTGCTTCTTAAGACAAATTAGTGAATTTGAAGCAAAACATTATTAAAATTACAATATTTAATTAAAAGCTCCCCCTAAGAGTGTGTGTATGGATGAGGAGATAACATTTGCACACTTGAGATTTTTGGAATTTTTGACAGAGTTTACCTTTAAATAACGAGTCCGAAGATAACAATATATGTGCAATGAATATATCAAGCATGAAGATAATGTGAGATAATAAACCATGGATGAAAGTTTAGTGCAACACAAGGATAAACATTTTAAACCACACAAACATCCAAATGTCAACATCCAACAATGAACATCCAAAAGTCACAACGAGAACAACGAGGTTCATTAGCTTACATAGACACACACATATATATAACCTAAGCTAATCCTCTAGAACTTCATCTTCATCTCTTCATCTTCAAGATTGCTTTGCTCCCTTTCTTCATACTTCTCCCCCTTTGGCATCAAGTACCAAAAATGGGGAAACTAATAGATGTGCTCATGAGGAGGGGGAGGAGGAGTACAACGAGGCCCGTAGCGATGAAAAGCAATTGGAGCCTATTGGGGGTGGTACTCCTGAGAAGAGGTACGAAGCTCAGAAATGGAAGTATCAATGGAGTCCGTCCATCCTCTAACCTCCTCAATGATCTGGTGAGTCTGAAACTGATACTCATCCACCCTTATGAAGTTGTTCACCATATCAGTCTATAGATCGCAAAGCTGCTCATCATGTCATTTCGTAGACTATCAAAGAATGGATCCAGGTGAACTTGATGGGCTGCCTGAGTGTGCTGGCCCTCCTCTGCGGTCTCCTACTACTGTGGCTACTGGGAAGATGACTGGCCCTTCTGACTAATGGCTTAAGGTGCTGCCTCGCGAGGTCAGTATGGCTTGTGAACGCTATCACACCCACCTCGATATCTAGTCACCCTCTTAACGATCATCATGATGTATGGAGCAAATAGATTCTCTTCCCATGATCATGGGCTGAGGATGCCATCTCCCAAAGCATGAAGTCGACCACATCAAATTTGTGCTTATTTATAATCTTGTTCATTAAGTTCCAAGCATAACCCTTGATTTCATCAAAATTGCTGCTCTTAGCATGAACGGTAACCCTAACAATCCTATTAATGAGGCTTGATGTGGGAAGAAGGTTGGCCATTTTATTTGGCTGTCACTATGCACTCTAAGATACCCACTGTGGTATATCCCCCAAGCCTCCTCAATCCGTTCCTTAGTTGTAGTATATATTGCTGCATCCGTCATCCATGTAATCTCATCATATGATTTGAGACATGTAGTGTAGCATAGAATTGTCTGATCATGTTTTCATTATAATCATTTACGACTAACGAAGTCTACTACTATTGCACATTGAAATAACTCAGGTACTCCAATAAACAACGGGATATTCTTGATATGCTCCTAGTTCACCCACTTATGATCATCAAACTCTTTGTTCAAATATATTTCATTATATATTTTTTATTGAAAGATTGTTCTGAAGTTGTCCTCTATAGCACTTTGAGGCAATAAGTACTGGTTTGCTTGCCTTAAGAAGTAATACTTCTCTCCTTTAATTTTATTCAAATCAGAGTTTGGGTCAAAGTCATTGAAATTTTCTTCCCCTTCCTCTTCTTCTGGTTCCACTTTATCACTACCACCTTCATCAACATCCATATTGTCACTATTTTCCTCGTCTTCCTCCTCACTGCTAGATTCTGAGGGAATCTACTTTCCTTTTCATGTCCTAGAAATGCCACCAAGCTCTACCTGAATTTTTTGCCTTGTCTCGAAGTCTCTTGCCATGACTGACTCCAAATATTCACTATTGCTTACATTTAGGGGAGGACGACCCCTATTACAAGTGGCATTTTAAAGTGTGCCACCACTATGAGATTTGGGCACAGTCCTAGCCTTTGGCATGACTTTTTGCAAAAAGCAATGAGTACAACGAAAGACCATGTGGAGGTCTAATCTTGTTCGTGATGAGTTATTGACTATGTTTAAGCATGAGGTGTTTGAGTTTGAGTTTGATTTGAATTAGATTTTCAAAATGAAGCAATTTGAGTTTTGCCTACCAAGAGCGGCATTACCGGCCTCAGGGGGGTGGTAGTATCGCCTAGGGGAGCGGTAGTTTTATTCCAGAGAGGGTCTTCGCTAGGCCTTCAGGGGATCAGTACTATCGGCCATGCTAGGACGGTAGTAGTGTCGATCGGCAAGACTACCCGGCCTAGGGGCGGTGAGTGCGGCCTATTGAGTGAATTTTGAATTTGAATGTTGAAATTTTTATGAGATTAATTGCATATCATTTTGGGCAATTCTATGTGATATGTTTCCTTGTTTTTGATGGTTGCAGGACGATGGTGCTATGTCATGGTGAGACGAAGGATAATCGGGACTAAGCGAGATGCATCAGAGATCCAGACGGTCAAGGATTGCTGGAAGATGATTGAAGACGGAGTCACTGTGAACGTAGAAGATAAGGAATGGTTGAGATGATAGCTAGGAGCTGCTTGGATTAAGGAGGGCCATTGTATCGCTATCTAGAAGATAGAGTAGCAGGTCTAGTTAGTATACTTGGAGAAGCATGCAAAACCCATTATGTTAGATGGTTTCGGGTTATCCCATGTATAAGTGAGTGAGTTAATCCTAGCCCTTAATGATGATCCTTAGGGTAGAAGGAACTCATCCAAGGGTGGAGGGTGACTCAAGAGTAGTATAAATAGAGGGGTAGGGGTAGCCTTCCCCCTCCTGACGGTTTTAGATGTTTTGGTGCTCCTTTGGGCTTTACCCACTTATTTGTGAGGCTTTGTAAACCTTCCTTCAGAAATGAAAATCTATTTCTCTCAACTCTAAATTTACTTTCTACATTTACCTTAAATCTTTAATTCTGCAATTACATTCTCGCAATTTATTGTCATGAAAGTTGGATTTGCCTCCCCTCCTTCTAAATGCTTTTTGGATCTTACGCCAAGATTGAATGATTGATGGATGAGTCTTCTTCAAACTATATCATAATCATCTAGGCAAATCTTGTGCTCTTCCTTGCAAGAAACTGATTTTTGTTCTTCGAAGGATCAATCTTGTCATATCAAATTTTTGGGTGTTCTTGTCTTGTGTTATAGCTTGCTATAACATGTGGGAAGACATCTAGTATCATCTTGATCATCAAGAACCCACGAGCTAGCTGAAGGCCAAGTTTTTGTTCTTGAACCCGTTCTTGTGCACTCTTCTGTAAATTTGAAAAAGGTCAAAACATTGACGTCAATTCTAGAGATTGAAGGTTGGAATAGGTTTTTGACATCTATAGGAAGGTGTCCACAAAGTTTCACAGGGTTTGGATCAGCTGATCAAAAGAATAATCAATTTTCCTTTTCGAGTTGGGCTATTTTTTTACTGTTCATCGCACTGATTTCACAGTAGCTACAGTAGCCTAGCGCTACCACACTATAGTGCCCATAATTTGAGACGTCGTGTGGCTCAATATTAGGTTCCTAGATCTTCTCTTTGTCCCAGTACTGAGTCATCTTTCTCTCTCATGTGTTGACTAGGCTCATAGGATGGGGAAGGGAGATGTATGGACTGCTGACTCTGGTTGTTCTCACCTTATGACTAGAGACTCTAGATAGTTATCTTCCCTAGTTCGAGCTCCTAGTGATGAGTTTATCAGTTTTGAGGATGTTTCATTAGGTACAGTAATGTAACATCCCAAATTTTGCTTTTTTTAAAATTTTTTGTGATTTTACACTTTTATTTGAATTTTCTAGGATTTTATTTAATTCATTTTGAAATTATTGAATTAAGCATTTTTCTATATCTTATTTATTCAGCGAAAAGTATTGGTGATCTTTTATTGAAAATATTTTATTTGGGTTCTAAATGTTTTATTATTTTCTAGAATATTTTGGTTTTTTTCTGACATTCTTGCTATTTATTTTGGCTTTGTTTATTTATCTGAATTATTTTAATTCAAAAACATATTAAAATCTTTGGAATAGTGTTTGGGCCAAATCCATGGTTCGGCCTACTTCCTTGTGTTGCAGCCCAACCTGCGTCAGCCCATCCGACCTGCTCCATCGAAACCCTAGGAGGGTGGCCGTCAGATTGGATCCAACATCTACCGTTCCTCCGCATCGCCCACGCTTTCCATGCCGTCGATGGCATGCCTCGTGGACACTTGAGATTGTGCCATCTCGCTCTTTCATATCCTTGCCGAATTCTACCACCGTTCCGAGTAAACCTCGTTTCACACGATATTTGCAGACATTGAGGGCGCTATTTAATGTGCCATTGCCTGCATTGAAGTCTCCACAACCCACTGCATCTTCTGGCCAATGTGCGCTAGCCGAAACATGCCCTAGCTATCGTGTTTGCTCACCGGAGTCCAGAAGGTAAGCCGCTGCAGTTTTTCGCTGCTTTGTTGTGAACCGCCACCACTCCGTTGCGCCTGAGTGACCTGGAATGCCCGCGTCAAGCTACGTCGAACGCGCCACCTCATGTCATCGAAGAAGCCCTAGAACACCATCGTCGTTGTCTTTGCCTTCCCCTCCGATGAGAACCCTGTCGCTCTACGCCGCTGTGCCATCGCCACCCTCGTGAACTCCCTTAGCCATTTGATCAGCCGTGTGCTGTCCTAATTCCACCGCATGCGCGCCGCTACTTTACCATCGCCCACCGTCGTATCCATCGAGCGGTTCAGATCTTGCCACGTTGCCCCCGCTACTACTGCCTTAGAACCGTCAGATCACGATTGTGTGGCTGCAATTGGCCCGCATGGTCACGATTTGTGGCCATCCAATGGGATCCGTACGGATCAGATCACACCGGCGCCGCGACTAGTGGTGTGCCGCCTCGTGTCAAATGCATTTTCTGAAGCACTGTGGACCGTGTCCACCGTGCGCCTGCTTTGTGTCGTGGACCGAGTATATACACCCGTGACATGTGTCGAGCCGTGGATCTGCCATGTGTCTGCTGACGTCATGCTGATGTCATAATCCAATTTTCCTTAGAAAAATAATTCGACCGAAAATCAATTCGGTGCTGACGTCAGCGATGATGTCATAAATGCTATTTTCCCGTATGAAAATAATTCAACTAATTCGGATTTTCTTATTTTTCTAATTTTTCATAATTTGAATAGTAATATCTTTTGCATTTGAGCTTTGATTGAGGTGATTCTAGTTTATAAAAATTTCTAAATCATGCTCTATTTAGTGGTGAATTTTATTTAATTTTTGGAGGTGATATTTCTCTCTGTTTTGTGTATTGATTATTTTCTCTCTTGTTACGCGTAGATGTCGAGTTTTCTGGTGAGTTCGTGGTTGAGGAACCAGCACTTGAACAAGGTCCAGAGCTAGAGTCGAAGCTTTTCAAAGGCAAGTCGTGCTTTGAACATGTTGAACCTGTGCTTTAAATATTATATTGTTTCAACATATTGCATGTTAATTCAACTATCACTTGTTTTACATATGTTGGGTATAGTTAATTGTCCACTTCAAATTACATCCACCTTGCTATATCATATGTCATATCTCATTTGTCACCCTAGAATGGTTTAAGGTTAATTGGTAGCTATAATTGCTAATGTGGATAGTTAGAACATAAGTAGTATGCTTAGCCATGCTACGAGTCATCATTTTTATATGCAAATGATTAATCTTGCCTAATGATTATGGAACATATTTATTAACTTGTGTGTCGGGTGTTGTCACACGATGTTGGTGTTGTTGATGGCACGTGGTGCATGGTAATCAACTGGGGTGGGAAAATGATTTAGACCAAGGCTAGTGGCATGTTTTTCTGGTGGGCCAATGTGGCACGTGGGCGGTCGCATTGCTTTTTATGATAATTGTGGTTCATGGTCATGATGATTTTTGTTTAGTCTTATCTTGGTCAATTAAGGACTTAACCTTGCAAGAATTTGAACTGAGTCATGCATACAACTACAACTCTGGTATGGTACAGAACTAGCTGATTAATTTGTTGAGTCTAGACTTTGGTACTATTAGTGGTGGTGTGAGGCCCGGGTAGTGGTAACTAGTCCTCGCATGGGTTGGCTCATGTGGCGCAAGAGGGGAGCTGGATTTGGTAACTAGTTCCACCAGTGTTGAAACCTTAGCGGATGGTACTAGGTTTAGATAGTTATTGGAAAGGCTTTGTTATGATCACTCATCTTTGTGATGTATGATAGTATCTTGTGGGTAAAGTATATAACCTCTATAGAGTGTAAAATCTATTCGAATAGCCATGCTCACGGTATTGAGCATTGCTTGGTGATTAAGTCAAGGGTTACATTTTACTAGAAACAAATATGGGAATGGATGTTGAAATATGGATTAAGGTTATGAATTGGTCATTGGAAAATAGTTGCAAAAGTTATTATTGTTATTATTCATTTTACTGTCTTTCAATCTATTTATGCTATTCTTTTACAAATGTTGTTTATGCAAAATAATCTTGTAGCCTATCCTTTGTATTAAGCCATACATATAGTACATTAGACTTGCATTCTATGCATGGCTTGTTGAGTGCTCTATGCACTCACCCCTTGCAATAAAACATCATCAGTGGGAGAAGAAGCAACGCTTGCTTTTGAGGAGAAGTACCAAGAAGCGGCGAACAACTAGGGTGCAAATCTTGTCAGTTGCCTGTGGCAGTTAAACAGTTTCTACGCTTATGTTTATTTTTTCTACTGTTCATTTGCTTTTTAGTTTTAGCCCTGCGTGGCATACTCATGTATGGTGGACCACAGGGTCGTTTAACAGTTATACTTAATTTGATGAAGTCTTTGTTATATTATCGCTGAGTATAATTATGATATTCATCTATGTTGAACCTGTGTGCACTAGCGTAATCCTGGACTAGTGTGGAATACACATAGTGTCCTGATTTGCATATTTGGGTCCCGACAAGTAAGCTACAATACAATTTGCTCTCTATTTCTCAGCTTATCGATGACTCTTTCGAGGTAAGTTTTAAGAGTAGTGCATGTAGAATCCTTGATTCATCAGGAGGGTTAGTTTGCGGAATGTCTACATTTGGGAGAGTCTTTTATGCTAATTTTTTTTGTTTTTTCTAGAGGCTCTCTTTGTTGTTTGATTGCTTCTGAGTTCCGTGATCTCTCCTTTTGGCATAGGAGACTTGGTCACATTGGTCAGAGTTAGCAATCATGATCTCATTCATGGTTTGCCTAAACTCAAGATGGTCAAAGACTTAGTTTGCTCCCTTTGCCGTGATAGCTAGATGGTTACTGCTTCTCTTCCTCCAGTCACTATTGTGATGACTAATGCACCAGGATAGCTTTTACGTATGGACTCTATTGGTCCAGCTAAAGTGCAGTTAGTGGGTGGGAAGTGGTATGTTCTTGTCATAGTCGATAATTTTTTGAGGTATTCTTAGGTGTTTTTCATGGCTTCAAAGGATGAGTCTTTTACCCATTTTAGGAGTTTGGTTTGTAGGTTGTCTGTTGAGCTCCCTGATACCTTGCAAGCTATACACAGTGATAATGGCACAGAGTTCAAGAATTCCTACTTCGAGAGCTTCTGTTAGGAGTTAGGTGTAGAGCATCAGTTTTCCTCTCCATACGTGAAGGATCGAGATGGCGATCAGAGAGGGGTGAAAGATCCCAAAATAAATTTTACCCCCCAAAAATGATCACAAATGCAATTTTCACTAAAAGAAACCAAGCCAAAACCCTTAGATATCAAATGGATGTGGAAGAGTTAGTTTTCACAAATTTCAGCCTAAGGCCAGCACTACCGCCCATGTAGAGGCTAGGGGTGCAATTGGCTCAGATTCGGTCGGATATCGCTCTTTCCATATCCTAAACCATATTTTTTGTCGGATTCGAAATCAGATTCGGATAGTACCGGATATGAATACGGGATGGATAATATCGGTCACGGATTCGAATCGAATATGGAGCGAAATCGGTATGGTATCGAATAATTATTATCGGATAACGCACGAAAACAGATACCGCATAAAGCACATATATAGCACTGATTAACCAACTGTATGGGTTCAACATGCAATAAGATTATCATAGTCTAACAAGTCATTTTATCGAGCAGTCTAACAATAGTTACCACACACATCATTCTTCAATTGCTTTTTTATATACAATAACCAAAGAAGAAGCTTAGTCTATATACAATAACTAAAGAAGAAGCTTAGTCTAAAGAAGCACAATAACTAAACAGCCAAGAAGAACCCACCACCGCAACCGCAATCCACGGAGTAGAGACGCGGCCGTCACACGTAGCCATGGGTGCGCCGATGCACGGCGCAATCCTCTTGTTCGTCCTTCTCCTGGCCAGTGCCGCCGCAGAGACATCGCCAGAGGTCCTCTTGCTCCAGATGCTCGAGAACACCGTAGGGAAGCACAATGTCACCATGTTCGTGCCGCAGAACGAGGCGCTGGAGCAGGACCTTGACCCGGAGTTCAAGTGCTTCCTACTCAAACAAATTATCAATGATAAATGCCGCATAAACTGCAATGAAATCTGCATAAAATTCTGCCAATAATAAGCACAAAATAATAGACATAAAATTGTGCATGAAATATCTCCAATAATAGGCATAAAAGCCGAAATTTGTGCCTAATATCCCGCCAATAATGAGAATTTTAATAAAATCCTAATTTTGTTGGCACTAGAACAACCACCAAAAATAATAGTAATTCTTTCCTTATGCCCACTTTGAACGTTCTCGTTTGAATCCGGAGCCAAAGTGAGTTGAAGCAGCGTGACTCCAAAAAGAAATCCAATCCGGTTTTGATTGAGTTCAAGTCCAATCTATTACTTCCGATCGAGGAGTCCACTAACCAAAACATTGTTGAGTGGACACGGGCGCCACTTTGGTTCAAGCCTTCAAGGAAACTTTGTCCAAACGGTAGAGGACTTGGTGATGCTCCTCGGGCACATGCGGATCGGGAGGACAGCCAATCAAGGGCTCGAAGTAGCGCAGCGTCGACTTGGCTAAAGATGGGGCCGTGGTCGGGCAGAGGCGCCAAGGTGCCGGGCTTGTTCGGGGCCGATGGTCGATGGCCAACCGGAGATGACGCGAACACTCAAGCGAGGATTGAGCCACTGTGGCAAGGCGGGACCGGAGGTCGCATGAGGCAGCAGCCTTGTTGGTGGCCGAGGAGGAAGTGATGGCCGGAGAGGCCGAGCAACGACGACGAGACGGCGCGATCGAGGAGTGGATCCGGAGGAAGCGGGTCTTGGGCGGCCTGGCCGACGGCACGGCCGTCGGAGGTGGCGCAACAGAGGCGAGGCCGTGAAGGCGAGGTGTGGATGAACGACGCCACCGAGGTCAAGAACGCCAAGGCGAAGGGCGGGTGCTACGGATCGTCCACTCGTCGCCGCAATCGGATATCTAAACGCATGTACAATGTCCGAACGCGTTTGGAAGCAATCGGATATCCGAATATGTTTGACCGGATGTATCCGAAAATATTCTCGGGATATACCGATCCGACGGATAGTAATCTCCTGAATCCGAAACAAAATTCCAAAACCGAATCCGAATCCGAAAAAATATCCGAATCTGATCCGAACCTATCCGGTTGGTCGGTCGGACGGTAAGTATCCGATCCGATTGCACCCCTAGTAGAGGTGGTACTACTAGTAGTACTGTAGCTATAGTAAAAATAGGCATATGAACAGTGATTTCAGCACGAGTTTGAAAAGAAAATTTGAGGAATCTCTTGATCGGCTGATCCAAACTTAAGAAAACTTTGTGAACATGTTTCTATGGATGTTAGGATCCTATTCCAACCTTTGATTTCAAGAATTGATGTCAAAGTTCTGACCTATTTCAAATTTACCGAAGGGTGCACAAGAATTGGTTTAAGACTGAAAACTTGGCTCTCAGCTAGCTCGTGGGTTCTTGATAATCAAGATGATCCTAGATGGCTTCTCATATGTCATAGCAAGTTAGAGCAGAAGACAAGAACACCCAAAAACCCATTTTTCAAGATTGATCCTCTCAAGAGCAACAATCGATTTCTTGCAAGGAAGAGCATAAGACTTGCCTAGATGATTGGGATATGATCTGAAGAAGACTTATCCATCAATCATTCATCCTTGGTAAAAGATTCACAAGCATTTAGAAGGAGGGGAGGCAAATCCAAATGTGTGGAAAGTAAATTGCAAGAATATAAATTGTGGAATTTAAAGACATAATGTAAATGCGGAAAGAAAATTCAGAATTGAGAGGAAATTAGATTTTTTTTCTAGAAAGGAGGTTTACAAAGCCTCATAAACAAGTGGGCAAAGCTCAAAGGAGCATAAAAACCTCAACACCTTCAAGAGAGGATGGCTACCCCTACCCTCTATTTATACTACTCTTGAGTCATCCTCTACCCGTGGATGAGTTTTTTCTACCCTAAGGAGCACCATCAAGGGTTAAGATTGACTCACTCCCTCATGCATGGCCTAACCTGAAACCTAACAACATAACGGGTTTTGCACGCTTTTCAAAGTATACTAACTAGACCTCGCACTCATTACCTAGACAACGATCCAAAGGCCCTCCTTGATACTGAGTAGCTCCTAGCTAGCATCTCATCT